>WBNA01000348.1:263522-299115 GCA_013398345.1 Nothocercus nigrocapillus
AAAAAAAAAAAAAAAGAGAAGGAAGATGACTTTGGGACTCTATTTTTTTGTCCTAATCAGGAGTGCCCTCAAACTATAGCAAAATTAGTTAAAAACATGCTATTTCTCCTAAATTGTCTGGCACTGTCTGTGCATACAATAAGTGAATGAATTTCTTAATGATGTAACATGTTCAATTTCTGACGGAAATAAAATTTACACTGAGCTCATCAGATTTTCTCTCTTTCCTTTTAGTGTCATTGTTATGTACCTACACCTATGCTGCTTCTGCTACCTCATGTTAAAGCTCATTCAGTCACACCTATATGAGCTGCAGTACCTTCTTTAATGAAATACAGTGCCTTGAAAAACTTAAGGTCAGAAGGGAGTTATTAAAGTAGAATTAAAAGAAGGATTTCACACACTGTTTGCAAGGCAGAGGATTCATCTAACAGATTTATATTTTCCTCTCTCTACAGAATTTTACCTTTTAATCCTTCTTAAAGATTATTTGATCGGAATTATATTAAAAAGTGTAAGCATTTGTTCTAACAATGTGCTTGTAACCATCATTAGAAAATGTACTAAAGCTGCTGTCAAGCTGGCTAACTGATGTTAAAAAATCCTTCGATCCAGCGAGGACTGAATTTCATCTCAGTTTAGTTTTAAAATGGAGGCAGAAGAGAGTACATAAAAATTAACAGGATGCCTTAGGATAAAATAACTGTTTTGAAAAAATATTTGAAGAAAAATGAATTCACAATTTACTGTAATAGAGAAAACTGTAAAGCTTAAAGCTGGTGAGTTAATGATGCTCGACTAATTATGAAAGCTGTACATTTTAGATGAGCAACAGAAAGATTATTTACAACATATTTTAAATGGATTAAAAAATTGTCAATATGGGCATGAAAATATGTATAGCAGTATAGGAGACAAAACCATGCCCAATAAGCAGTAAAAGTAGAATTAGATTGGAAAAGGGTAAGGTATTCTGATAAAAATAGAAATAAAATAAATAAAACAGACAAAAGCCAAAATTTTAAGAGTGTATAGGGAAGATAGTCTACACTATCTTTCTAGTGGGGTAACAAGGTAGTTAGGTATACACTAACTTGGGTAGCAAGTTGTCCTGTCAGCTTGTCATACTAAAACAGACCAATGATCCATCTGCTCCTAAATACTACTGAGAGAAGTGGTTAGTGCTATAAACTGCAGAGAAAGGATGTGATTTAGAACAATTAAGAAAACAACCTTTCTTTTCATATCATCCACGTTACCACTTTTGCCTTGACATGCAAAGCTTTATGCTCTTCTCATTTTCTAAATGTACCTAATGTAACCGGGAAATGTTTGAAAATGGATGGTGGAGAGGTGTACTCTCCCAATGGCTGAAGGCCATTGGGTTGAAGATCACCTTCATAAATGACAGTCTGGTGTCAAAGGCACACATTTTATTTCAAAGGCAAGCTGTTTCATGTGGATGTTGTTAATCTTATACCTTGGTCTGGTCTTTCCTAAAACCAACAGCACAAATATAAAGAAGATTTGTGAGGAAAATGCAGGCCAATGCATTAAAAGCTTGGGTACAGTAATGTGTAGATGAATTGACGTTGCTAAGTCAGCTATGTTATAAAGGAATAAGTCTAAGAAGTGATGGGTCTATAACTCCAACTTTATATGAGGCCTTGGATTTTAAGCTGTATTAAGGTTTTTATATTTTTCTTGTTGTGACAGGTTAAAATCACATAAAAACTTTCTTTTTGAGATACTTAGTGCTTTTGAAAATAAAACACTCAAAATGGTGTTATCTAAATTAGCATGCTCTTTTAAAAAGTTTAAATGGGAATAACCTTTCAAGTGGAAATAAAAAAAAAAAAAAAAGGCAGAAAACTTAAATGACAGGTATAGCATGCTAAATAAATTTTATGATCTACCAATTAGAAGATATGCATACAAAAATACAACTTTATTGGCTCCTGAATCCCATAACTAACATACATTGCAGAAAGGAGCATTTATAGCCTAGCAAACTGCTTATTCCATTTTGTTCCTTTGTAGAAAATCCAAGCAATATATGTATCCTTTTATCAATATGTGTTTAAGTCCAGTGCTTAAAGATACAACTGAAAGCATTGACTAGTATAAGATTTGAGAATCAAACCTTGACATCCCAATTTAACTTCTCCCCAAGTGAAGTTCTTCCTGGAGATCAGGGCAATGAGGACAGAGAAAGGACGTAAGGATTCAGCCCATTAAATCTGAAGAAAACAAGAGAATATGAATCCCTAGCACAAAAGAATAGAAATAATGCACCAAATAGACTGGAGAAATCAGGAGCATTAAAAGAATTATCATCTTAAAAATGCCAAAATTAGTGTCTGCTTATGTCATCTGCTATATCTTCTCTTTCTCTTCACTCCATTTGGGACTTACTCAGCCCCAGAATGTAGTAGCTAAATGTGCTATTAACTTGTGAGTAACGGCTGTTGATTAAAATCTGTTTTGTAGAAGGGAAAGGGGGCACAGTGTACAAAGTGTTTTCTTGCAATTTCCTCTGCAATAATGGCCATTTTTAGTTAAAGCCTTGTGGATCTAGACTCCTGGATTTATCTTCCACCTTGCACACCAGCCAGCCATCACTGTAAGGCATCTGAAAGCCTTTACTGCTGTATAGGAAACAGAAGTTTTCATGATATGGTAATAAAATGCAGGTCAATGGACTAAAGCAACATTGACCTGAAAATATGAACTGAAAGTTTTAAAAGAAAGCTGGTTTCACTTCTTTTCCTGGCACAGCTCTGAAAATTTACATGGAGAAAAACATTACAATTCACCAAATTTGAATTGTATTTCAAAATGTTTATTTAAAACTGGCATTTCTGAGCCAAATACTTGTGGCAGTTATCTTACAAACTGTGTCATGTCCCTGCAATGCTGACATCATATGAACAGAAGATACAAAAACAAAGCTAGTTTTTAACCATCTTTTATGCAAATTTCACAATCAGAATTAGAATTTGAATATTTAAAAATTAAAGTCTTTGTTTATAAATTAAAACATTTTAAAAGCACAAAAACAGAAAAGAATGATAAACAGCTTTTCATTTTTGTATTCTAAAGACATTAGCATTGCAAGTGAGGTCACTTTCTACAAGGTAATTCTGACTAGAAATTGCCTGAGAAACATCAGTTATAATTTGAACTATGTATGAATGTTTCAGTTTAGTAAACAGTATTTCTCATACTTGAAACTTTTAGAAAACTAAAACATGACAATAAAGATGATGGGAAAGATTATTTGAATTTGATACAAAAGGACTCAAAGTTTAGACTCAAAGGACTCAAAGTTTAACTTTTTCAAACCAATATTACAGGCAAATCATATAAATGCAACATTCAGCTGAAACCATATTTACAAGGCGTTCTTGTAAGATTTTTGCTCAGTTGGAACTGGTATCAAAACAGTCTTCTTCATGTCAATATTTGATCTGGAGCCAAGATCAAATGGGATAGGATATTATCTGGAAAAAACAACAACAAAAAAAAAAAAAAAACAAAAAACATCAAAACTTGGAGATCTGAATTTCCAGGGGCTGATTTCTTTCTCCTTTGAAGTCAGATCTGGTTGCATTTTTAGGGCTTATTTCCCTGAGCAGAGACCTTGAATGCCATTTGAGATTCCCTAGGTTATCCTAAGTAGTCTTCTGTTGACAGTCCAGAAGGGAATGCAGCTCACTCACAGGTTTTATGTCATGCTTGCCAAGATAGGTTAGATACCACAGAGCTTCTTAAATGCCACTAAGTGTCTGTATCTGGGGACTCAAATTAACCCTTATTGCCTTTCTGTTTGTGATCGATTTGGAAGAGAGAACAAGACAAGTTTAATATTAAACTGAAACAATCTAGGAGGCTTTTATCCATCTATCCATCTTTTCTTTTCTTTTCTTTTCTTTTCTTTTCTTTTCTTTTCTTTTCTTTTCTTTTCTTTTCTTTTCTTTTCTTTTCTTTTCTTTTCTTTTCTNTTCTTTTCTTTTCTTTTCTTTTCTTTTCTTTTCTTTTCTTTTCTTTTCTTTTCTTTTCTTTTCTTTTCTTTTCTTTTCTTTTCTTTTCTTTTCTTTTCTCTTCTTTTCTCTTCTTTTCTCCTTATGTTTTATTCAGTGCTCTTCTATTCACAATCTTGTTTATTGTCAAAGTGGAAAACCACTTTACGTATAAAGCTAAGAATTTAGTTTTAGTATGATGACTATTTTAGCAATCTAATTGATAAATTATTTTTATTTCAGATGAAATTATTATATATATAAAAAAAGAATACTTCTGTAGAGACAACTGCTTTGTAATATCAATAATACTAATAAATCATTGCACATGCACTCCTTACCTTTCACTCCTTTCCCAGTGTGATGTTCACTCATACACTTGGGGGTAGTCATTTCTTTCTGATCTGTTGGGTGCTTCCACGAGTCTTCACCACCTACAGCCCTTTGCTGGGAGGAATATGCTGCTCAAGACAATGGTTTCTTCTTCATCATACTGAGACCCACATGGGGTCATTTTTATATTTTTGCTAATACTCTGTTCCCACCTTGCAGTTTTTTCATTGATCTACTGCTCCACCTGGCATCCATATTTAGTATAAATGTTAGCTTTTTGGTATGTTAGATACTACTACTTTGTTTTCTCTGTTATCCTTAAACTCATTAACTAGGTTTGTTGCAAACCTGACAAGTCTGAGTCCTAAGAGTCTTACAAACTCTTTACAAATCATGTGGCCTGTTACTAGCAATGTCAATGCTGTATTGCAAACTAGAGAGTTGCCATGATTCAAGAGAAGGAAGTATTATGTAATATGATGCACTAATTTTGAACTTATGAAGATAAAATTAAGCTTTATTAGTAGAAATGAAATTAAGATTTTAATTTCTTCATGTTTACAGCACATTGGTGAATTTTGTGCTTATGACTGGATCTGAGCTTCCTGATGCTGTTCATCAGACAGAAGCAATACTGGACCTATCAAACTTGATGTACTTGAGCTGTCTTTTGAATTTGGGGGTCTTTTAAATTTGATTGGGGGTTGACCTTCTGGGAAGCAGCTCTGCAGAGTGGGATTTGGGAGTCCTGGTTGACAAGTTAACCGTGAGTCAGCAATGTGCCCTCGTGGCCAAGAAGGCCAATGGGATCCTGGCCTGCATCAGGAGGACTATTGCCAGCAGGTGGAGGGAGGTGATCCTGCCCCTCTCCTCACCTCTGGTGAGGCTTCACCTGCAGTATTGTGTGCAGTTCTGGGCTCCCCAGTACAAAAAGGACAATGAGCTTCTAGAGAGGGTCCAGCGTATGGCCACGAAGATGATTAAAGGATTGGAGCATGTATCTTATTAGGAAAGAACTCAGCGAGCTGGGCCTGTTTAGCCTAAAGAAGATTGAGAGGAGATCTGATGAACATGCTCAACGTAGAGAGGATGGGGCCAAACTCTTCTTGGTGATGGCCAGTGACAGGACAAGTGCTAATGGGTACAAGTTGAAACACAGGAAGTTCCATCTTCATGTGAGGAAGAACTTCTTTACTGTGGTGGTAACAGAGCCCTGGAACAGGCTTCCCAGAGAAGTTGTGGAGTCTCCTTCTCTGGATATCTTCAAAACCCGCCTGGACACCACCCTGTGCCACATGCTCTAGGTATCCCTGCTTGAGCGGGGGGGTTAGACTAGATGATCTCTAGAGGTCCTTTCCAGCCTAACCATTCTGTGATTCTGTAATTTGGGAAGTAAATGAACAATCAAGGCAGCTATTGTCTTGGACTTACTCTACCATAGCTATCTATTGAGAAGTCTTTGAGTTGTCCATTCCTTAGATTTTTTTTTTTTTTTTTTTTTTCTTCCCCTCTTCTGTATGCAGGAAGCTGTTATGTGGCAGGTTTTGTATCCAGTCTATATAGCTTTCTTGAGTCTAGGTAAATGCTATAAACTTTTTAAAGTTCTTTTTAAGGTTTATATTTTTAAGTTCAGTAAAGATGCCATGACAGGAGGTCAAACTACAGATCAGTGTAATGGTTTGTTCATTTCTGAGGTATGGAAAGAGTTTGCACACACACACAAAAAAAATAAAATAAAATAAAATCCATTTCTTTTTCTAATTTGTCATCATTTAGCATGAGATCTTGTGCTATTTCACCAAGTCCTTAAGCTGTTTTTGAGGCCTTAAGCCACACAGAAAGCAATATTCTGTCAAGGCTTCTGAAACTATCATGGAAGGTGCCGTCCAGCAGCAAATGCAATTTCTCTATTGAATTTCTTCTATACAGTTTCAGAGAAAATGGCTTAGCAGTTGTAGGATACATCCATCAAAAGTAGCTACTATTGAAGGACAGCAGACATGATGTTGTATTATTCTTGTCTACAATTTTAATTCTCTTGTCACAAGTAATGAAATAAGCATATATTGCATATATTAAGAATTACATTAACCGAAGGAATTCTGGCAAAACCTCATGTAAATATGTCAGACAATAGACAATGTTCTAGCTCCAAACTCCTGTGGATATGCTTACAGTACAATGTGTGGAGTGGGCTTCAGAAGAGGCTTACAATAGATTAATTTTATCTTTTTTTTTTTTTTTTTTTTTTTTTTTTATGCTAAAGAAAAATAGATTGGCATTAATCCCTGGCCCCGAGGTCATCTGGAAGAAATTTGTTGACCCACATGGACACACTAGAAGATTTGTCTTGAAAAGAACTAGTTGGAGGGAGAAAAACCAGAGCTATGGACCAAGGTAACAATTAAGCAGCATGGACAATAACACTGCACATATGATTGTGTAGGCCTGTTTTTTGGCCTCAGAAGCTAGGCACACCAGCATGCCCTATAGACATAGACTTAAATACCCTCCAGATCAAGCTAGACATAGCTAGCAGCTTATTGCTAGCGACCGAATCGTGGCAGAAATTATTTCAGAGCACTCAGATTATACTCATATAATGCACTTCAGTAACATTTGAACAGTGTGAGTTTAACAGATGTGTGCCTGCAGCCCTGATATGGCCCTTTTCAGTTTCATGGAATAGGTATAGTCTTGCAGAGTTAATGGTCATGGTCTCTCTCTACTCCTACTTAGGAATATAGATGCACTCTGAGACTCATGCACTTTTTATCTATCTAGCTGCATCATTGTTTAACTGTTTTAGCTTAGTCTTAAAGTGTTCACATTGTCTTTAGGAAAAGGCAAGATGATGGACTGCTGCATCTGACAGTCAATTTCAACTGACCTAGCAGACTGCAAGAGTGAGCACCTGGTTACACATTAAGAGTATGCTGAGAAGCTGCCTTCGAGAAGGGGATCAGAGCTCAACTCCCTGTCCTAAAATGAGCACCGGGTTACAGATAAACAATGCAGAAAGTAATCAAGCTTTGGTCTCACACCTGACTGACAGTACGACAAGCTTTCTGTGTTTAATCTGTGCTTGACATAGCAAAGTTGTCAGTGGTGTCATTATAGCTGTAAAATGAAATTGTGAGAAAGATACTCATTTCCTTCAAACAGATAAGTGATGATCTGGTTGTAGTTGCTTTCATGGATGTTTGTCTGCATCAAAAAGTCACCATGTGGCTTTTCAGACATCTGGTAGCAGCTGATCACATTCAGGACAAGGACAGCAGGACTCCTGTTTGGCCAGATTGCAGCACAGCACTAAAACAACCATGAAGAATCTTGCATTTTACTTGACTCTATTGAGCTTTATCAGCGTCCTCCTTTCAGGAGCATTCAAGTATTAAATGAAAATCACAGCCCATTTATGAATACATTGTTCCAGTTCTATGTATGCTGGACAATTAAAGAGCTATTACACCAGTAAATGATTACCCAAAATAACTGCAGACAACCTTAAGGAAACACAAAAAGCTATATCCACCATTTGCTTAGTTATTTAAAAAAATAATAATAAAACAGTCCTACCAAGTCTAAGGGTGAAACAAAGGTCAATTTTCAGTGGATTTTATTGATTAGATTTTGTTTACTGCTATGAGGCACACTTTTATGAAACATGCTATACAGGAAAAGAATTAAACCAAGCTAGAATGGCTCAGGGGCCTCCCAGGGCTTTTAAAGCAATGTTTTCAAATTATGTCTGGAAAGGGTAGCATGGGATTTAGTGTACACCTGTAGGCTGTGGCAAATTTAGGCCTAACAGCTCTAAACCAATGTAAGCAACCCAGTGAAAGTAATGAATTCTGCGTTCTGAACATATGTTAGCAACTGAACTTTTGAAATATATAGATAATTTAAATATATGTGTAGCTATTAAGAATAACTAATAATAAAAAAATAGAAGCTGAATATAGCTATTACCACCCCAGATGATAATGAATAGCATTTCTGTTTGACAACAAAATTTTGATTTTTACATTGCGTGTTACATATGCTTGAAGAAGCTAAATTGTCCCAAGCATTTAAAAAGATAAAGCACCCTTCCTCTTTAGCCATGACATATTATGAATGCTTAATTAACTGGGGCTCTGTAAGCGCTTTGGGAACCTCTGGTTTAATGCCCAGTCCCATAGAAATTCAAAATGTTATTACTGACTTTTACCCAGTTAAGCAGTAAATGCAGCTCTGAGTATTGAATCTAGTATAGATATATGATAGACTAGAAAAGTAGTTTTGTTCATTACAAAATCACAAGGCTGAATGTCAAAGGAGGGGTGTTTTCACTAAGTACTAAACTGTATTTCTGCAAAAAAATTGTGTCACTCTCAGAATTGTAAGTAACTTTGGGAGTTAATCCTCTCAGATTCAAGAAGGCTTAAACAGCTGTAACCATTTTCCATTAGTGCTGAGAATTCTGCTGAAACTCTCTGGGTCTGGCATTTCTGTAATTCACCCACAGATATAGAAAATGACACTTACTGAATGTGCAAGTAATTCAGGGACCAGTTCATCCCCCAGCTAAGCCAATGAAAGTTTTGCCATTACTTTGAGTAGAGCAGGATCAGGGATATTGTGTTTAGTGTGCAATAGGAATTAAAGCATGGTCTTAGCATTTCAATATAGGCTCCAGATGTGAAAGGCAATGTGCCAGTTTACTGCATCCTTCAGACCCCCTTGCATGACTCTGAATATCTTTGTTCACTAGTGATTTCTTGTAAGCCACTGAGAGCAGAAATGGATCTCTGATAAATAATAATAATAAAAAAAAAAGGCGGGAAAAAAAAAAAAAAAGGCACCAATGATATCAAATTGTCCCTCCCTATTTCTGGCAGTCCTAATTAAAGGAAGGCAAAAGCTTTGTTTCCTTATGCCCTCAAAATTACTTCTAGCCGCATAAGACTGCTTGAAAATGTTGGAAAGTTCATGGGGAAGCTGAAATTTATGGAAAAGCTTGAACTTCATATATCGTTACTGGGCTAAAATAACAACCTGCTGTATAGAAACATTCTGTTTTAACAGCAGTAGGCTAAGGACATAGACAGGACAAGGCTTGTGAGTAAATGCAACTTCTTTTATTACTCATCTAGAAGAGCTAGAAAAATTAGACAAGTTTGGGGATATACAAACCCTCCTTACAAACCTTGCCCTGTCCTTGTTATAAAGCATAATTCATCTGGTAGGACTCCAAAAATCTATGCACAAATGTGAAGAAATTCTCTTACTGGCTAAGAGATTACTGAATACAAGTTTAACCCTTTAAAGCTTCAGTTTTCTTTTACTCCTCTTATGCTGCAAGTACTTTAACTCTATCGTATTCTTTTAAAGTACTTGGCTGCCATAAATTCAGTAATTTTGCTCAGTCCTTGTTTGCAGTTAATAGAACTAATTAAATAGTTAAATAAAAAAAAAGTCAACAAAAAAAGAAAAACAAAGCCATTAGGATTACTCCATTTTCAAACAAACAAACAAACAAAAACAAAAAAAGCCTACATTCTTTGATAATTTGTCTTGACACTTGACAGTAAATTCTCTGATAATTCAAATCTTAAAAAAGCTCAAGTGAATGGAAAGGGAAACAAGCAGAAAAAAAAAAACAACAAAAAATGCAGTCTGTGGCAAACTATAGCAGGAAGACAGTGGCAGTCAGCACGCTATGGAATAAAAAGTGCTTCACTTCACTAGTCTTCCTTGCTGCTGAAATATAAGGAGTAGATATTACAGGTTTTAACTGATAATTTGTGGATTGTATTATAAAATGATGAGAGTTTTAAGAGAAAAGTGATGAAGACGGAGACTTTTCAGAGGAGAGGCAACATGGTCTGATTGCTAATGGTTTCCTGTGTTGAAAACATCCAAAGGCAATAGCTATAAGCAGTTGTGTTGTCTCACTGATTTCAATAATGTATGCTTGAAACTCATTTTTAAAAATTAGACCTGGTTTTACAAGGTAAGTTACCCTCCAGTAATATATATATAATTTGTTACTCAATTTATTACTCTTAATTTGAAACATTTTTTTCCTGAAATTTATGCTAAGATAAAAAAAAAAAAAAATCAGACCAATGGAAAACAAAGCGAGTACAATACCTAATTGCTGTTATGACAACCTAAAGGCTATTCTATTCAAATGCAAGAGTCAAAGTTTGTACCTGTATAAAAATAAATATATTTTTCAAAATGCTGGCATTAAGAGGCTTACAAAAATCAATATTATACACATTTTAGGAATATTACACATGAATGAAGTCCAAAGGTTGTAAGCTTCTTTTTGAAAACTAATTCCCACCATCCCAAATAAATCCAAATGGAAAAAAGGAGTAGAACATGATCAGTTCAATAGATCTTGAATATGGAAGAAAATGAAAAATAATCTTTTTAAAGCTTTTAGTGGTAATGTCTCTCCACCAATCCGAAGCATGTGAAACTCCCAAAATGTGTGATTGGAAAAATTTAAAAGGAGATGAAACAGAAGCTGTTTTGCAGGTGTGAAAAGATATTTTCAGATATAAGACAAACGGATTTTTCATTTTTGTGCTTTTTAAATAACGTATGCCTTACATTCAAGTGTTCCTTTTACTGTACATTATTTGGAATGTGGTTATACATTTGTTTGTTATATAATGTACTTTATACTCACTTATGCTTATTCATATTATTGTGAAAGAGATGAAAGTACTGCAACATGCTATGTTTTCCAAAAACAATATTGGAGACAATAGACTCCACTTTTTTGTTATTTTTGTCACAGGAATGCAAAAAAAAAAAAAAAAAAGTTTAGATGAGAATGAAGTAACAGAATGAAGTGACTCACACACGATCACAGAATCACAGTAACTGTGACAATCCATTACATATTGCTTTGTAAGGTACCTGCAGTGAATACTTGTCCAGGACCGAACTATTAAATAGTTGTTACCTTACTACCCCACAGGTCTTGTATATATAATGTGAAGTTAAAAATACAAACATGCATATAGAAGTAAGCACTACATATAGACAGACATGCAAAATTGTATGTGGCTGTATTTAAGCTTATTCTGCTTTAGTTTGGAATAAGGGCAGAATAAGCACATGACAAATAAATGCTGTGAAACACACTACATATTTTGCATGTGCCTCATAAGCTGATGGAGAGCTATTTAAAGACTGTTTTAGAAATCTTAAATATTTCAGAAGAGCAATTTTTCATTTCTTTTCACCTGTTAAGTCAGTTGCCACAGTCTCTGTAAGCCCAGCTGTCCATGCCTTGGAAGCAGTCGTAAAAGTTTCTGATAATGTGCTAAAATGATGACTATGTCTATTAAAAAGTCAAGTCTTTAGTATAAGGATGACTGTATTCCTCAGTAAATATACAGTGTGTTTGTTCTGTGTATGCATATGGCATATACACTGTCTATCTACGGACTAAAGCCTGTTTTTAAAGTGTAATAGCTAAACATATCAATTCATGAGCATTATTTTGTTCAGTCAAGATAATTACTTCTTTTTATTTGAGGGTAAACCTGTTGGCCAGTTCTGCTTTGTAGTTCTCTCTCAGCAACACAGAGCAGTTCTACTTGAAGAAATATATGTGGGTTTTCTTTTTTTACCATATATGTGTGTCTATGAGCATATTATATAGGGATGCATATGCATATTTATAAACCTCAGGATATATATGTATGTATGTATATTTTTGGATAAATATATATAGATATGTATATTTATATGCATATGTAATTCATTGTAAATATTTAGACATTCTAGATCTATAGTGAGAATACTCTTTCAGAATATCTGAGGCTGCTCAGTGATACATATGAAATTTACTATCGGTCTCAATCTCTTATGCACTGAGCCAGTGTCCATAATGCATACACTCAAAAAAAAAGATGGTCTCAAGACCTTTGTTAATAGTCTCAGCAAAAGAATCCAGACGTCAAAAGAAATACTGACAGAATCCAGTCTGTGCAGCCTTAGGCCACTGAGACTTGAGCCCAGGGTACTTGCCTGTCATGTATCCCTTTACACTTTGAAATCCCCACAGTAGCGGACCATCTGCCCCGGTAATCAGATGGCCAGACTTTAGAGCCACACACCTTGCTTATAAAGGGCAGTTCTAATTTACAACCATTGCTATTTTGGGAGCTACTCTGGGAACAAACCTCTGATGTTTTCAGGCCAGCCATCTGTCTCCATGCTCGCTAAGTTACCTCCAGGTTATGCTCTTTCCTCTCCTCAGCATATTATACCGACACACACTTTCACATATAGGGAGGATCAAGTGAAAAAGCATTTGAACAGATGAGATTAAGAAAAAAAAAAAAAAAAAAGTCATACAGTATATGTTCACATTGTTTTCTAAGCACACGTAATTTCAATGACTGTGGGAGATTTAGGCACTTCCAAGTCTGGTAGTTGCTTCTCCTTCGGGCTCTGATGTTTCCTGGGTGGAAGGCCTGGGCTCTAAGGTCTCTGCCGTAGCCTGAAGGCAGCAGTGCTGCTCCCACCTGGCTCCCTGGAGCTTGAACATTCCTGTGCTGCCCTGGGCATTCCTGCTCACCCCATCCCATCACCACGATGTAGTTCTCCAGAAGTTGTTCTCTTCTCGTTCAAACCACAGCTGCAGTCACTGCTTTTAGAGTGCCCTACCAGATAGGCCCGGTCCCACATGTACCAAACTTCATAATGATTTGTCTTAAAGATAAACTCAGTTTTCAGCAAGTTAGCTGGTTCACAGAAGTGAAAACATCAGATACATGCAAAACACTGGACCTATGCTTCCTTGAGGGAACTCATTTGCAAAGTGCCCTAGCCAGAGCAGGCATCTATCTGACCCAGATGACTTCACAAATGTCAGTACCAAACTCTCTGCAGCCCTAGAAATGATGCTAGCACTCATACTTCTAGGAAGAAAAACAGGAATACTATAATAAAATTAGAAGTTTAGGGAAGAGATACAGAGATAGTCTCTTATTTGCAAAGTAGCATGAAGGCATTTTTGCTGCTTTCCATCAGTGGATTGATAGACCACGACCAGTGCAAAACTAGCTCCGATGATACAATTTTTAGTTATGCTGAAAATCTGTCAGTCTCCAGAGTGGGGCAGTTAACAAATTTCATGTGTGTTAAATTCACATTAGTATCATCTGCATAATGTAATACCTAATTAAAAAAAAAAAAAAAAAAAAGAAAAAGAGCTTTGTGAAGGAAGATTAGATCACTTGGACACATTATGAGCCTGAAATGTGCATTCTGGTTTATTTAAACTACTGCAAACTTTTCTGAATGTAAATGTTACTTAAAAAAAAAAAAAAAAAGTGGAAAAGATATCTTAAAAAAATGATACGTGAGTGGATTTAGCAGTTTGAATATTACTGTTAGAATGTTGTAGAAATAGAAGTCCACATAATCACATCTGCACTGGGAATATCATCTTTGTTTAAATAGCCACTAAATCTCTATAGAGAAATCTTATGAAATGTTACCTGGGCAACATAACATTTGTTTTGCATAAAATATGACAAGCCTTTTTCAGGAAATACCTAAATATTTATATTTATGTTATTATTCATTAAGTGCTTGAAATATTCAGATGTATTTAGGTTTTGCTTCATGTAAACCTTGCATCATACAATTCCTGCATCCGTTTCGAATACCATCTTCTTGATTATGTTGTTAAGATATGAAGAAAAATGCACCAGAGCAACTGCCTGTTTAGCATCAGGACTACATAATTTTCTTGAGAAACCCGTGGTGTAAGTAAAGCCTGAAGCATACATACCTGTTATGCTAACACTACTGCTTTAATTAGTGTGTGACATTCTAATGAAGTAATTACAGTAATATAATGTGTAACGAAGACTAAAATTTATATACATCATTTTTTGGGTAAGGAAATAACACTCATGTTAGTGTTGCTCTGATTTACTTCTGTCTAAGTGAACTGGGTTAGCTAAGGTCTGTTATTAAAATTGTTCAGACCTGTGGAGAGACTCTTGGATCCACCTCTGTTATTAAGAGATGTCATCAGACAGCATGGCCTCCTGTTTTTCACCGATTCTCAGCCAGATTTGATTTAGGATTGGTAAAGTGCTCAGTAAACCAACTTAGTAAAAATGGAGTGAACTCATAACTTCCATTGAAAATTCTTGAGCTAATCTGACCAGGCATGCAGAGTCTTCCTTTTTTTTTGGCATCTACAGTTTAGATGTCTACCTCTTTCCAACACAAAATTTCATTTCTTTAATAAAAGAACATTTTTCTATTTTTCTTTTGCTTTACTTTGAAAATGAGTTTAAAAAGACTTTAAAATTTAGTTTTCCCCTATTAAATGTTCTATGAAAACATGAGATTTTGAAGTAGAGATATTTAAGGCAAGTGGGAACTTAGAATAAGTATACTCCTTAATGCAATAAACAATATTCTAGAGTTATGAAAAAATATATTCAGTTATAATTAAATGAGTAGAACAGTACTGTCTTTCAATCTGTTAAGAATCTGAATAAAAATCATGTGACAGCTTTAAAATGGCTTTTAGAATGACTTTATTTCTGAATTAAAAATTTTAGAATTAAAAAAGGTGCTTTTTTTTGTATGTATGTGAAATATTGATGTGATTTAAGCCCCAAACTTCTTTTGAATGCCACAGTATTCTCAGAAGTGTCATTTTTTGGGGATCAGTGAATTGGTTGAGTTAGGAATGAGACTTCTCTGATCTATTTTTACTAGATCACATTCTGTTTAAGTCTTTTTTTTGCAGTGCTTAAACACTTAGATGAATATTTCTTATCCAGTATTCAGGAAATGTGAACTGGAAGTGCCAAAATATTACAAAATAGATAGTTCTTGACGGGTTTTGTCTTGAAAATTCTATTGGCAAAATAGAAAATCTCCAAAAACTTATATGCATGCATTTTCCTGGTCTAAGAATTCAGGTAATTCAGATACATCTGATATTATACTTAAAATTATATATTTTAAAAACAGAAAAGGCACTATTATTACAGTACAGAAGTCTAAGCTATAGCAATATCTTGCAAAAAATATTCCTGACTATCACACTGCTACCAGTTGTCATAGTATCTCAACAACAACACGTATTAGGTTGAGGTCCAGATGTCTGAGGTCCTATGTCTGAGGTCCAGACATATTTTTCATATTAAAACAAAATTCTTATTGCTTATATGTCACCAGAGCATATACATAGTGAAAGGAAAATGAGTCTGCTTGATCCCAAATGCTAACACCTACTTCTTATAACAAATAACAAAAACAAGTACATAGAAGTCTGAGATGTCACTCAGGGTTAGAGAAGGAGAATTTATTTATGGCAAGACTTTGCTGATTTCAGTAATATAAATGCCAGCAGAAATGTGTACATTGCTATTTTATGGAGCCATTCTGCAGCTATGATGTCTTCCCTTCCCTTCCCTTCCCTTCCCTTTCCCTTCCCTTCCCTTCCCTTCCTTTCAAGCACATGTATAGAATTCACTTGTCTAGATCAATTTTGAGATCAGATATGTGAAATAATATGTCAAGATACGTCAATTAATAAATGCCGGAATATAATCTGCTTTTCCTTATTTTAATCCTAAATTCAAATTACCACGCTTTCCACTCTAACAACAGAAATAACAGCATTCCTTTATGATCTTTTAAAAGAATGCTGAAGTACAGTTTTTATTAGGCTGTAATTACAACACCAAATTTGAGCAAACACAGGAAAAATCTACTCTACTCTCAAAGTTGGTCTGATCCAAGTCAAGGATCCTTCAGTCAAGGGAATAGAAAAAGACAAATACATACTTATGCACCAAATTGCAATGTTACAGACATCTTTTTCTCTGATGGAACAAGGAGTTGAATGACCCTTGAAAGTGCAAAATTAATTGCTCATTAGAGGAAACTAACAACACAATAGTCAAAAAGATTAATCTTGCCAACAGTTTCAGGTCTATTTGCTCTATTTTATCTATAGACTTCATTAGTTTAAGCTTTCTTTTTTTCCCTTCCACCTCTGGGAAAGTCCAAATGTTCCTTTTTTTCTATGCAGTTCCTGTAAAAAGGAATGTTAGTTGCTTATTACAGACTGAGTCTCGACTGAACACGTAACCTGTGATTTTCTGAGTTTTGCAACTTAGCTGAATTCCACTGAGAATATGGATGGCAAAAAGGGTATTCCAGATAGCAAGGCAAACAAGCTGCCAAGTTTAAAATTGTTTCTCCAAGGCATGGACATGCTACAGCTTTCTGCCAAATGACTGTATGATTAACATGAGGAAAACAATGTGTTTTTTCTCCAGACTCATCCTGAAATTCATCCCTCCCTGTCTGTCAAAAACAAACCCAAGCAACTGAAAATGCTCTGAGATAGAAAAATAGGAAACATTTCAGGAAAAAAATAGCCTTAAATTTTTGGCCAAATTTTATAGAAAGCTCCAAAAATAAAGGCTTACAAAATCTGAAACAATGTAGATATTGATAATTCAGAAATCCTTTCCTTTGAAAATTAGGATTTTAATGGGAGCAGATTTTTTTTGTTGTTGTTTCCTTTCTCTAAAGTATTAGATTGTTTCTAGTGAAAGGAGCAAGGTGAAGGAGAAATAGAGAACAGAAAAATATGTAATTTTGGAGTAGTCACAGATAGCAAAAAGAAGAGAGAAAATCATGACATGACTTTAACTTCATCACAGCCATTTTCATGTACAGCTGTGCCTCCTCCTGTTATAGATCCAAAGCATAGACAGTCATGATGAAAAAAAAAAAAAAAAAAAAAAAAAAAAAAAAAAAACCCCCTCTTTTATCCATTTTTCAAGAAGATGAGGAAAACAATGGACTGTAAATATCTGGAGTTTGTAATTGATATTCTTTCGCTCACTCTTTTGTGATTTATTTCCCATAAGCTGGATTCTGAAAATTTGAACTTTTAGGCCTCTGAAAAGCCTAGCTACAAGTTCTTTTATTTTTAGGAAGAATTTTAGGAATATTTCATTGGGACATAAAATGAATCTTACTGACTGCTTATCTGTCTTCTACTTTATTCATAAAAATTTCTGAAACATGCCAAAATCTCAGCACAACAGTGTTGCTCTAGTTTGCTTGTTCTTCCTGTGGATCACTTATCCTTTTGTACCTACTCTGTACCTACTCTGGGAGCAGCAGAGCCCTGAGCATCAGCCTTGAAGGAAAGAGGTGGTGTCTGGCAGCAGGATGAACCCATACACTTCACAAAGAGCAAAGTCCATCCCCTTGCTTCTAGTTATAGTTCAAAGGAGCAGAATCGGACCCTTCAATTTGATCTCATGAATACACTCAGAAACTATCACTACTTTCATTTGATATATCTATTCATCTGAACTCTAAATTAAGTTATATCTGTAGGAAAAGTTGAACTGGGCGTTGGAGCAACAGCTGATTTGAGCTAGTCCCAGAACCTGTAGTAGGATCCCTGCCATACTGTAGCACTGCAATTTACGCTGCCGAGCTAAATACCAGAGACATCACTAATCAAATCAGACACAGTGCTAAAGGTGTGGAAGCTATATTTCTTGAGCACATGGACTGCATCTTTCTGTATAGGAAAGCACAATGCATCATATTTTATAAAAAACATCAGCTACTTGATTAGTCATAAGGCTATCCGTGTTTGGGAGAATCTGTCACCTTTACAGTGCTTCTGAAAGTGCTGCTCTAAGGAGTAGGGAGAGGGTTAAAGCTAAAAAAAGAGTGAAGCTCTATGAGTTATTAGTAGCAACAGATATCTGCTGCTTGCAACAACAAATATTGCAAGAGTCTAGGAGGCATCATCTGTGGGTAACTCATGTCAGTAAGGGATCTTCAGTATTGATACCACAAGGCAAGATTGGAATTACACACTTCGAGATAATCCTCACCACAGTACAGTACAATTTTTTTATAACTACTATTTCAAATTTATAAAGCACTTAACAAAGAATCAATATATCACATAAACTATCTGAAAAGTGGGGCAGCTACATTCCAAAGTGTCTCGATAGTCCTGTTCCGTCCTCATCATTCTTCTTAAAGTCTCTCTTTAACACATTTTTTTTTCTTTTTACAAAAGCTCAAGCAAAACTCAGTGTTTATTTTCTGAAATGTTAACTTTCACAATAGCTCCTACTATATTGTTATTTCTCTGTGCCTCCAACGTTTGGTTTATTTCTATTCTAGCTTATGTCTAGTTTATTAATTAATTTTAAAGCATTTGAGGTGCATATTTTATTTTATTTTGTTTTATTTTATTGGCTTATCTAAGAGCTCTCCCAACTGTATGCTAGTCCAGAAATAGAACTTTTATTGTCTATGGTAATACTTTTAATAATAGTAATTTGTTTCTTAGGTATCTTAGAGTATCTGTTCAGTCAGCTCTTATTTACAAAAAACAACTTCAGGCTTGAACCTAATGATTATGCTCTTATTAGTAAGTAGGAGCAGGACACAAACAAGTTCAGGACACTAAAAAAAAAAAAAAAAAAAAAAAAACCTAGCACTCTCCTATTGACTGCTCCTAGTAGGTAGGTTGGACAAAGCCACATATTCAGGTAAGAAAGAGATCTATGCCCTGCTAGTAATCCTTAATGCCAGAGAAAATGCTATTTTATTTAATTTATTGGCAGGTACCAGTCAATCTCTGGATATTCATAGAAATTCTGTCTGTAGTACAGTACCATAGTGGATATAATTCAAATACAAAAATACATCAGACTTGTTATATCTAACCCAACCAGGCACACTGTCGAGGTCATAAGTTCTGATATGCAGTTTTCTTGGGACTAAAGAACCATAAGCAGAGTGTTCCCTACTACCCACTCATTCTCTTTTGACATGGAAACCTCAGGAAGTCAATATTCATGAATGTTTAGTGGTAAATCGCACAACTAGTAGCACACTAGTGAATTATATTATACTTACAGGACCTTCGGTCTAAGTTTCTGGTTTAAACTGTAAGCAAGTCTAAGAACTGGCTCAGTGATCCTTTGTAAAAATCAGCTGTATGTATTCCAGCCTTTCAAACACTTGGTAGAATATATTAAAAAACAAATAAACAAACAAACAAAAAACTTTAATCTTTAAAACTTGCCAAATAGTAAATAGGCAGCATTGGCAATCCCAATTGAACAAAAATGGAGGTACTTTTGAAAGATTATTATCAAAGGAAATAATAATAATAACCCTAGAAGAATTACAGCTAAGCTACAGAATTTTGTTTCCGACCAATTTTCAGTCAGATTAGCATAGAATGTTCTCCAGAACCTCTTCTTTAGTGGAAGGGTATAGAAAGTAACTCAAGCAAAATTTCTCTTTTCAGGGAAGTTATAATTTATTTTTAAGCCAATACTTGAAAGTTGCTAATTACTTGTATTTCCATTATTCCACAATATATTTAACTAAATCATACTGTATAATATGTAAATATTGTACATCATGTACAGCATCATGTGTGTTGTTTCATATTTTCTATTTGATTGTGATAGTCATAATCCATGCCTTTGGGAAACAATGCCTTTAACATTATCCAGGACCATAGCTTTACAGACTGTAAGAAACCAAATCAATGGCAATTTATTCCTAGGAGAGTTGCCATAAAATAAAAAAATAAAAAATAAAAAAAAAAAAGCTTTTTTTTTTTAATGTTTTGCCCCCTGTCTTTTTGCTGCCAGCTGACTCTATGGATATGTGTGAATATATTGTTTTCATTTCTGTGTAGTGTAACCCACATGAGAGTTCATAAAACAAGTGCATGTTCCTTGTGATTCGGCATACTCAGTAAATGGTAGAAATATATTAAGTTTGCACATCCCTAGTAGAACTATTAGGGAATAAGAAACAATGACCCATACAAGAAGTCAGAACTCAACAGGGATATAAAGTAGATGGATCACAGTAAAAAAACCTTCCAGAAGAAAACAGTGCATTTTTCAACTTTCAACTTTCCGAGGTCTCTATGCAGCTGCCTAGGTGGTTGAAACTTCAACCCTAGCTATATCATTCCTATTACTATCACTATTATATAAATAGATATTTAAAGAAACTTTGTGATAGAAGCATTTTCTTATGGACAGTGAGGGTTACAACAAACTTTCTTCAAATATCTCCTACTGGGTGGACAAATATCAAATTTTGTGATGTAATCTGTACTTGAGAGCTTCTGATCTCTAAGGTTGAGGGCAGATATATGGGATTTAAGCAAGATCTGAAGCTAGGAAGAAAAAGTCTTTGCCATACTACAACATAGATTCTTTTTATTATTATTATTTTATGTAGATAAATGAGTTAGAAGCACAGTTGTCCTAAATCCCACAGAAAATGCTTAGAAAGTCAAAAGGGGAATTAAGAGAATTTTGGAACTACCTAAATCTGCCTATGCATTGTATAGGTATAGGAAAATAACCTCTTAATTTGAATGACGCTATCAGGTGCCTAAAGTTAGATGACATTAATTTAGGCTCTAATGGTGCTTTGACTCATTTCAGCTGAGATCTGAGAAACAAATCAATATCAGAAACTTGTCTCATTTTATCATCCACTCATGTATGTATTGTCATCATACAAAATGCAATCTCTTCCTACAAGACAGATAGATTCTTTAATCTCCTATTTCTTTGTCCCATGCTCAGTTCTACAGCGTAGCACTTACAATATGTAAAATAAAATAAAATAAAATAAAATAAAATAAAATAAAATAAAATAAAATAAAGCAACATTCCCTTCTTCTTTACTTTTATTGAATCTTTACAGGCCTCTAAAGGTACCTATCTAGTAGCAAACATTAGCTGCAGGGATGTAGGTGTGTATTAGATGAGCTGAATCTCAGTCTGTAAAGTCTAATGTTAGACTGTTAGACTTCACTGAAACTTCACTGAGTAGCACTAGTTTGTGAAGTTGCTAAATTCCAAGCAGTCCCTAGTGAATTTGGTGAGTAATTTTTTATAGTATTGAAACATCATAAAAGTCAGTCAAATATGACATTAATGTTTTAACACTGTTGAGAATATCTGCCTTACTGGAGGGAGGAAGAGGGAAGTGGCCCTGAACTTAGTTAAATACTAAAGAATTAGTATAAAGGTATTCTGCAGTATATTCTCTAATGTTGTCCAAATTTCTGTCTATCATTGTCAATATACATTCCCGTCTGCTTAAGCACATTAAATTAGTTGTCAATAGTAATTTCAAGAACTTATTAGGATCCTGGTGTTTAATCACCATTTTGGTTTATAGGA
This sequence comes from Nothocercus nigrocapillus, assembly GCA_013398345.1. Taxonomy (NCBI): domain Eukaryota; kingdom Metazoa; phylum Chordata; class Aves; order Tinamiformes; family Tinamidae; genus Nothocercus; species Nothocercus nigrocapillus. The sequence continues at coordinate 285,151 of WBNA01000348.1, forward strand.
TTTTGTCAAACCTTGAGAAAAAAATGCTCAACCCGTCAGCATTCTGATAAATAATTTACTGCCATTTTCAAATCTCTTCAAGAAGGAATAAATATCATTACATCATTTGATAAGCAAGATAAAATGACTGGCTGAGCAGCAAATAATGCATGAGAATTCAGTGTTTTCCAAAACAAAACTTGTAGATAAGTACAAGTAGACTTTGAAGGCCACATCTACCCCTTTCACTATCTCTGAAATTTTATGAACCCTTTAATGCCTTGTCAACTATTTTGGAAGATAACAGACAGCGACAGGGCCTAAGGACAATCAGTTTCAGGAGTGAATTGCCTGGGAGTTGGAAAGTGTATCCCAAACCATTTAGCCCTTGCTATGCTATCATACAAAAGGCTGTAATATCATTTGCCAGACCTGGAATAGTGGAGACTAATGAGGAATGTTGATCTTCATTGTTCATTCTTGTGAATGAATTCAGTGTGAGTTATTGGCTCTATTTTGCCATTCAGTTTGCTGATTCTTTTTCTCTGTGTCAAACTCAGTGTGAAATGATTAGCAGACATATACAAGGCCATCTGTAAACCCCTTTTAAGATTTGTACATCACAAGAGATTATCACAGGGAAGCCTGTGTCTTGGAAGAGGTGAATTTCTGTCATATACACAGTATATTTCATGCAATTTTGCTTTTCCACCATGAACAGAATGAACAGGAAGAATGAACAGTTTCCACTGGCCCTAAATTTTATATGGTATAATCTTACAGCTGCACTTGACTTGAGAAGAACTTTGTTTCCCAGAGACTCAGTGTTAGTTCTCTTTAAGTCACGCAGAAAGGCAGAAGACAGCTGATAGCCAAAGTGGCATCCAGAATATTATGAATAATACGTGATTTACTTCTATTACTGTTGCATATAGGACTCAAGGATGGTATAAAAATTAACTGATCAGTAGGTTAGCTGATCCTTGATTAAGACCCTTCAACAAGGCACAATCTTGAGTGATACTTGTTATAATGTTTACAGAAATAAACCAAATTACCAGGAAGAAGTCAGCATAAAATCGGAGAGGTCCAAATCAAAGCCCTGAGACACAAGATGTAGTGTAAAGAAGAAATACAACCAGTCTAATTGTGTTAATCTGTTATCTCTATGTAAACCTTTGCTAATAATACTGCAAATAGCATAAAAGTGGGGAGGGAGAGAAGGGAGAAAGAAATATGAGATGTCTTTCTATTTATATGTTTGTGTGCATGGATGTACTTGTGTATATATTGTACTTGTATTGTACTTGTGCTATTGTACTTGTGCATATATATATATTTATATATATGTATGTATATATCCTTCAGGTGAGAATATTCTCTGTCAGCATCATCTGTAGGAATGCCATTTTATTATTGATGATGAAATGTGACAAGCTCTAAATGGCTGGCTTTGAATTTTACGATTGAGAGACACATGCCTTTCCCTACATTGACATAGAAAGCCTCTTACTCCCATTTAAGCAAGAATCAATTCCATCTTTCCCAGCTTGCAATGATATGCTGTACCATTTTACTGACTATTAAATCTTCCATATCAGCTCACTGAGTTATAAAACATTTGACAGGAGGCAGCTCTCAACTTTTATTTCTCTTTATTTTTCTCTTTCTAATCTTACAACACTGCACTTATAAAACATCTCCTTGATTTTTTTTTCCTCTGTGTGATATGAATTCATAGATAGGGTGCATTATTTCTTTTTCTTAATATTTCTAAAAAAAAAAAAAAAAGCATCTGTGCTGATTGATCCTTTTTGTTCACCTTTTCTCAAGGAGATAAATATAAAAGACAGAAACTTCTGTAAGAATGCAAGTAATCCAAAGTGAGATTTCAAACGTTAAAGTAGATTAACCATTGCTTTGAATGGCACAGAAAAGATAGATCAAAGATGATTAATTTTTTTCTATCCTAAAATACATGTGGTATTGTCAAACAGTTAATAAGACCCTCAGCTTTTTAATTTCAGTTAAGTGATGTTTGATCTATTCCTTCTATTATTATAGATAACTCATTCCCAGCTTAAAAGTTTTTCAGTATTTTCTGTCTGTTCAGAATGCTCTTTTTAGCTTGATAAATTTGGAAAACAAACAAGTATATAGATATATACATATATAAACAAACTACAGATACCTAGGGATCTAGATACACAGAATGTAGATAAAGAATATATATATATTATTGTTTTATTCCTCCAACATCTTTCAATGAATGTAGATGCAAAAATAGGCTGTTGGATTAGTTAGGTCTGCACGACTGAAAACTACTCTCATTCTCTTTTGTGGTGTGTATGTCTGCAATTAGGAAATATTTAAAATCTTTTTTTTTAAGAAAAGAAATTGAAGAAATTGAAGAAATGACAGCTGAGTAGAGTGATTCCAAAGACATAGCTTAAATCAATTTATCCATATTTTTGGACAAATATAATATATATAATCAAATGAAGCTTCAAAATGTCCATGTGTTGGTTAGATACTTACTTGCCTGTATTAATGTTTATTTCTAGAACAGTCTCAAATAGAATCATAAATAAATGTAATGTTTGAAGAATTAGAGTAGTCAAACAGAAATATATATATATATATATATCTTTTAGAATCTTTAAGTGATAACATTAAAAGTAAAAATATAGATCAAGTATTCTGGAATTTTTATTTACAGTATTTATAGATTAGGATAATATTTTTTTTCAAATAAATCTGGAATTATTTGAATTTCTATTTGGGATGAGATATTATACTTTTTGTAATATGACACTTTAAAATACATAAGAATAAAACTCCATAAATAGAGTCTGAGTCACATCACTATGACTGGAATGTCATAATGGATGGCTTTAGGCTTTTCAAGGATAGGCCAGGAAGACGAGGTGGCGGAGTTGTTCTTTACGTGGGAGAGCAACATGGAATTATGGAGCTCAGCATAGGAGAGGATGAAGTGCAAGCTGAGAGCCTGTGGGTGAAGATTAAAGGGCAGGCCAACAGGGACGACACAGTCATGTGAGTTTACTACAGGCCTCCTGACTATGAAGAGGAAGTGGATGAGGCCTTCTACAGGCAGCTGCAGGAAGCCTTGCAATCACAGGCCCTGGTCCTTATGGGAGGGTTCAACCACCCTGATGTTTGCTGGGATGACCACACAGCTAGGAACAGACAGTCCAAGAAGTTCCTGCAGAATATTGCAGATAACTTCTTGATGCAGGTGGTTGATGAGCCAACAAGGGGAGGGGCTCTGCTAGACCTGATACTAACAAACAGAGATGGTCTAGTGGGAAAAGTGAGCGTTGAGGGCAGTCTTGGCTGCAGTGATCATGAGATGTTGGAATTCACGATCCTGTGAGGAGGAAGCTGGGCAAGAAGTAGGATTGTAACCCTGGACTTTAAGAGAGCTAACTTTGACCTCTTCAGGGAGCTTCTTGGAGGAATCTCCTGGGCCAGGGTCCTAGAAGGAAAGAAGGTCCAGCAGAATTGGCTAATATTCAAGACCACTTTCTCCTAGCTGTGGATCGATGTATTTCTACAAGAAAGAAGTTGAGGAAGTGGGGCAGGAGACTTGCGTGGATGGGCAAGGAGCTTTTGGGTAAACATAATGAGAAAAAGAGCACATACGTAATGTGGGAAGAATATAGGAACATTTTCAGAGAATGCAGAGATACAACGAGGAAGGCCAAGGCCTGTTTGGAATTAGAGTTAGGGAGAGATGTCAAGGGCAACAGGAAGGGCATCTATGGGGTGGGTTGCTTAGTGATGGAGGATGCAGAGGAGGCCAAGTTACTAGATGCCTTCTTTGCATCCAGTCTTTACTTCTAAGGCTAGTCCCCATGAACTACAAAGCCTGGACACAAGAGAGATAACCAAGAGAGACGAAGACTTTCTGCTGGTCATGGAGGACTGGGTTAGGGATTATTTAGGCAAACTGGACACCAATAAATCTGTGGGCCTGGAAGGGCTGCACCCGAGAGTGCTGAGGGAACAGGCAGGGGTTATCGCTAAGCTGCTCTCCATCACTTTCGAAAGGTCATGGAGAGTAGGGGAGATTTCAGAGGACTGGAAGAAAGCCAACATCACTCCAGTCTTCCAAATGGGCAAGAGGGAAAACCTGGGAAACTACATGTCAAGGATCAAGAGTAGTCAGCATAGATTCACTAAGGGGAAGTCATGTTTGACCAACCTGATAGCCTTCTACGACAAGGTGATTGGCTGGATGGATGATGGGAGAGCCATGGATGTTGTCTACCTTGACTTCAGCAAGACTTTCGACACTGTCTCCCATAACATCCTCATGGGGGAAGCTCCGGAAGTGTGTACTAGACGAGTGGACAGTGAGGTGGATTGAAAAATGGCTGGATGGCAGAGCCCAGAGGGTGGTGATAAATGGGGCGAGTCTAGTCGGGGGCCTGTGGCCAATGATGTCCCCCAGGGATAAGTACTGGGCCCGGTGCTGTTCCACTTGTTCATCAATGAATTGGATGAGGGCATAGGCTACACCCTCAGCAAGTTTGTGGACGATACCAAAGTGAGTGGCGTGGCCAACACTCCGGAGGGCTGTTCTGCCACTCAGAGAGACCTAGCAGGATGGAAAGTTGGACAGAGAGGGACCTCATGAGGTTCAACAAGGACAAGTGCAGGGTCCTGCACCTGGGGAGGAATAACCCCAGGCACCAGTACAGATTAGAGGCCAATCTGCTGGGAAGCAGCTCTATGGAGAGGGATTTGGGAGTCCTGGTTGACCACGAGTTAACCACAAGTCATCCATGTGCCCTCTTGGTCAAGAAGACCAATGGGATCCTGGCCTGCATCAGGAGGACTATTGCCAGCAGGTGGAGGGAGGTGATCCTGCCCCTCTATGCAGCTCTTGGGAGGCCGCACCTGCAGTATTGTGTGCAGTTCTGAGCTCCCCAGTGCAAAAAGAACATTGAGATTCTAGAGAGGGTCCAGCGTAGAGTGACTAAGATGACTAAGGGACTGGAGCATCTATCTTATGAGGAAGACTAAGCAAGCTGGGCCTGTTTAGCCTACAGAAGAGAAGACTGAGAGGGGATCTGATAAATATGTATAAATACCTGAGGGGAGAATGTAAAGAAGATGGGGCCAAACTCTTCTTGGTGGTGGCCAGTGACAGGACAAGCGCTAATGTGTACAAGTTGCAACATAGGAAGTTCCCTCTCCATGTGAGGAAGAACTTCTTTACTGTGGTGGTAACAGAGCCCTGTAACAGGCTGCCCAGAGAAGTTGTGGAGTCTCCTTCTCTGGAGATCTTCCAAACCCGCCTGGATGCGATCCTGTGCCACGTGCTCTTGGTATCCCTGCTTGAGCAGAGGGGTTGGACTAGATGATCTCTAGAGGTCCCTTCCAATCTTATCCATAATGTGGTTCTGTGATTCTGTGAAGTGCCATTTGCATTGCAAAATTTTTAAACTACCTCAAATCTTTAAAATATAAACTGTTCAGCACCTGTGAATTTGACTTCCAGCAGAATTTTCATGCTTATCCTGGATATTCACTATGTCATTTAAATATCATTCTACAAAACAATTGATTCTTCAGGGCACGTAAGGGCTGAAATCTAGAGTTCATTAAGATTTTGAGTTGACTTCAAAACTTAACTAAAGAAAGTAACTCTTCTTTGCTTTTATTTTCAGTTCTTCTCCCTAGCACACACATGTGCCTTCACTTGCAAACGCATGCACATGTACATGCATATGTATACATACGTAAACACATATGTGGTGCACGGGTAGCAATGGATTAGTCTCCAAATGAAGCAAAATTGTGGCATGCAATTTCCATCTAATAGTTTTTTTTATTTTTAATCCACTGAAATTGGATTTTCCTTTGTGGCAAGTACTAATATCAGCAGTATTAAAACCAGCCAGAAAGAAAAATTACCAAACAATACCTTTAGAATATTACATTCAAATATAATAGTGAAAAAGTTATTGGAAACAATAAAGTTTAGCTCTGAGCAGAGTGCTAAATTTGGCTTTTGCTTCTTTAGGAAACTGAAGTGAAAATAAAGCCCTATCAAAATGTAGATAGAGTTGATATGCTTACTAATGAAACTGTACTGAGTAAAGTAGAAAATAAACCATAGCAATATTGAAAGAAACTGCTCTTGAAACTCAAGGTGTGTAACTTCAAAGTTACTTGTTTTTAAGCTAAGAAATGGAGCTAGAAACTACATAGAAAATAAAAGCTGCAGCAGGTAATCAAGCAATCTGGGGATTAAAAGGGGAACAATATGTGTTAAGCAAAAGTTAAACCCAAATGGATTATAATATCAGATAAATATGAGCTGAGAGGTTAGTGGCATTTTTCACTCATCCAAACTTATGGTTTGATCCAGATTTATCCAAAAACTGTTTACTTTAAGTGTATATGAAATTTATAATTGCTAATTATTAAGCTATTGATTTTTAGGCATGTCTTTCTAAAACCTTATTCTCAAATTTATTTTGGGTAGCAAGTTCACACATAAAAGAATCCAGTAACAAACAAAACATGAGCTATGAACTATCCTTATTGTTTAAAATCAGAACTGCTTTCAAAACCAGGCAAGCATTTTCACACTTTCTATTCTGAATGACAGAGACAAGATCAGAACAACAATTCTTTTAACATCAGTGTGGGAAAGAACTTGAATATGCTGTTCTTTAATATTTTTCTGTTATCCTCAAACTGCCTAGCACTGCTCAATGCAAACAAACAAACAAAACCAACAAAAAACTAAATTACCAATGCCATTATTTTTACACCTAAATTCTTCTTGGAGACCTTTATTGAGTACTGTTAATTTGGAACAAGAAGTTTTTAGCTGGCTGAATACAATGAGAGTACAGACCGTGTTATGGCTGAAGATGCAGAAATAAGGTCATTAGCATATAGATGCAATAAATTTTACATCAAGGGCAAATCAGCTTGTAGATGGCTGTTTTACCCTGTTAAAACATTCTCCCCAGAATCCAGATTACTCAATATTCTTGACACTTAATCAAGGTTGGCCAGCAACAGAGAGCAAGACTAAGTGAAATATGCATCCCAGCAATATTTTAGCTTAACGCTACCTTCTGCTACCTTCAACTTTTCAATCTCTTAGCGTTTCCAAGTTGCAGGCAGTATTTGATCACTTTTAGCATATTTCCATATCATTTTTTTTTTAAACGGTTTCATAGTAAATTAAATATGGTATAGTATTAGGTCCAACTGTAATATCAAAGAAACTAACACAACCTGTCAAGAAATGGTAATTTGTAAAAACAGAGTGAAAGAATTTCTCATGCATCATTGTGTGGAAATAAATCCTTTAAAAAATGAAAAAAAAAAAAAAAGGAAGAAGAAGAACAGATAAGAGTTTCATAGCACAAAGTAAAAGACAATCTGATTGTTACCATCTAGGAAATGTCAGATCATAGCAGAAAAGAGAAATCAAGCCAGAGGCTCGTTTAGCAACATGTTCAAGCTTTACCTGGAATTAATGCTGCACAGAGTCATTATTGATTTTTCTTTATTATACAATGAATAAAATCTATGCCACACCATGGGCTTATAGTTCCGGGACTTCCAAGAGGGTCATATGACTATGTTTGCAGAGTAAAGAGTTCTTTAAAGAAGATAAAAGTTCCCTGCATCAATGTTGTGATCACTTTGTTCATGTGTGATTAATTAACTCAAGCTATTCTGCTTCTAATTCTAAAACCACTGTTGTTGTTGCCTGTAGGATCTCTGCATCAAGTCTGAAATAAAGGCACACAAGATTTTTTTTTTTTAAAAGAAAATCTCTTCCTACTACATTCAGCAACAATTCAGCAACACTTCATTCATTCCATCAATATCACTATTAAAACAAATTCATGCCTGTTTATGGAAATATGTCTCTTACTGTCCTTCCTCTAGGTTCTCACTGAAGTATATGTCTTGCCTTCTTTAATGTGCATCCCAGATATAATGTATGTCTGAACTATAGATCTGAGCATCTCATATTTCTCCTGATTTCCTTCTTCTCACTTAAGAAAAATTTGAGAGAAAAAAAAGGAGGCCTTGACCACCATTGCTTTCACAGATCAATATTCTAGTTCAAAATGTTTGATGGTGATAGCAATAGTTAGCCAAACAATGAGGCTGTGGGGAGGTCAATTTTCTGTTGTGTTAACAATTGTTTGGTCCTACAGAAGGAAATAAAGTTGTGAAAAATGAAAGAGAGGTGACTCCATTGCTATTCATCTTTGATATCACTACTCAATTTAATATCACATTGTTCTGAATAGGAAATTCAGCTTTCTCATTTCTTTAACATCTTTTCCCAAAAGTTTAAAATAAATTTTATAAATAAAGTTTATGATTAAAAATATATCAGCAGAAGAAAAACTAATGGTTTTCAACATAAATTGTCAATTATTTATCCAAAGCTAATAAAAATCATGAGCAATCTGACTTAGAAGAAAATTTTAGGCAGCAAAGTCAATTAAAACTTCAAGCTAAAAAACAGTGCAGTTAATAAGAAAACTTTATCCAATGCTGAAATTTGATTTCATTTCTTTTAGGGTTAAATATGGTATTTCCTTGAACAAAATCTCTATTTACAGTTTTACTTTTGTTCTCCTGTTCAAAAGAAACAGATCTGTAGATCCTAGAATTCAACTTATTCTAAGGAGTTGATTTTATCCCAAATATATCTTGCTTACAAAAGATGGTACATAGTGAAAATATTTAAATTTTGCTGAAAATTTTAGTTCTGATTCACATCAGATCTTTCCAGCAGCAAGACCTACTGACATTTTCTTCAAATCTCCAATTTTTTGACTATCAAGCAACAGAAAGCTGGATCAGGAGACAGGAATTTAAGATCTAGGATGTAAAAAAGAAGTGCAAAGTGCTAGAATCATTCAGATTAAAACTGAACTCACAGCAATGATTAAATATATGCCACTTTCTATCTTACCATTTTTTAATGAGCAAACAAAAATCATCTTCATACTCTATATTTACCTGCTATATATGTTTTGATTTGACTGGAGTGTAAAGTTTATATGATTTGACTTTATGCTTCAAATTTCTGAACATTGAGATTATGTTTTTTTTTTCCCCTCTTCCAATGAATTTTCATTTCATCTGCTTGCTAAGCTAGCTTTACAAAGGAAAAATGAAAGAAACTTCCCCAAAGCAGTATTTGGTGCACAAAAGATGACTTCTGTAAATAGGAGGCAATAAAAAGAATAAATAAAAAGAAATCAGTACTTTTTTGGGTAGCTATTCTAATTTCATTAAGAGCCATTAAAGGTATATATGCATATCCATATATATAGCATATAGCATATCCTAAGCTGTCACCAAATACTTTCTCCCAAAAGTCCCAGTACTTATTAGACAACATTACTCTGTCTACAGAGAGTTGATATCTTCAGGCATGGTGGTGGTAGGTTAGCTCTACTACTAGCCACATTAAAAGCATTTTAATATAGTTATATGTAATTCATGGTTTAATTTTGGAAGATAAACTGGAAAAAAATGGAACTCTTTGCTCACAAAGATCTGTTATGTCAGTGACATTTCAAGTACTCTCAAGTAATTTTATGTTTAGATTTCGAATGACAGCAAAGAATTTCACAGATGGCACAGTTCTCTTACTCTCTTACTTCCCTCACCCTACGATAAGACCTAGTTTTTGACATAAAATTGTTTGATTCCTCTGAAAATAAGATATATATATATATATTTTAAAATGTCAATAGATATTGGAGTAGAGAAGAGCAGAACATCATATCCCTTGAAAGACTTTCAGTTAGACCATTTAGAGGATGAATCTCTCTTCCATATCTTTGTTGAGATAGTGCCAAGTGTTATCTTCTGGGTCTTTTATCATTTAATGGAATCTGTAGCAAAGAGTTAAGTACTTAGGATCCCTGGGCAAATCATAAGATCATAAGAGCTAGTGATTAAGGTTAGTATCCAGAAAAACTAACATGAGCAAAGGCATCACCTAAAGTAGGCGGTAAGAGAATACAGAGGAAGAGGAATGGGAGGTACTCTTGCAATCCACCTTAGGGACTTAGGTGTCATGTTCTAGACATCCTTTTACTGAAGCTCAGCATTTTCATCAGGCTAATCGTATCAGTTCAGCTGTGAAATCATTGTCATCTAGTGCTGTCATCCAAGGTGCACAAGAGTGCCTGAAAGGGGTACAGGGATAGTAGATAGGAAGGACAGGAGGCCTTCTGGTCTGAAGAGTATGCTATAGCACCTGCAGTGGAATATACCTCTAGGTTGGGCCCTTCTATGATGGTGTAAACAGCTCCAGACTGTGAGCAATTGTGTGTCTAAATGTAGGTGTTTACATGTTCATTTAGGGTCTGGCCTATTAAACTGGTCCAAGAAGAGTGATCAATGACATCTACAGAGCTATTCAGCTCACCCTAAAATAAAGTTTTATCTGATCATCTCACTACTTAAACAGCCAGTCCTCATGCAGGCACCTCTGTCTAATGGCTGTAACTTTCAGCTGATTTTCCTCTTAGGGTCCAGCAATAAGATTCAGTTACCTAATATAAGTGTCTGGTATTATTCTGGAGATGTGAAAAATCCTGCATAGCCTACAGCTTTCTCTCCAGAAATGTGATTTTCTCTATCCTGTGTCATAGCCCTCCATGTTGTGCAGACACACTGAATTGCCTGCAGCCTTTCAAATGGCATAGTAAAGCAGTTAAATCCTGACATACCTAACGAAAAATTATATTAATCTCAGTAGTCTGATTTATCCATTCCATATATGGTATCCCTACAGGACAGAACTACATAAATCTACATCAGGCAAAAATGAAAAACAGATTTTCAAAAATATGGGATAAGCTGTGCAAAAGCAGGCAATCTTATTTCCAGATCAAATATTGCACAAGAAAAGGCAAATATGCCTACTTCACATGTTTTCTGGTATTTGCGTCAGCTGCCTGCTCATCTTGTTAGACTTGGGCAACTTTGGGAATGAATGAACTGTTGTCACAACAAAGGCTAGTAGGGTGCAAACACAGGTGCCTACATATTTTAAATTTCTGTAATGCTAACAAAACCAAGCAGAAAAACAGATTTAGACACCTACATGGCAGTCAGGTTGTGTATTTAACTCATGTTGCTTGTGACCATGTATTCCAGTATATTAGGGGAGGGAGCAGGCCCAGCCTTCAGGACAGACTGACACAAACTAGCCATTTAAAAAAGTTTTATCCTCTGACATGCAAACAGTCTCTGGGGTATGGCTCCCTCAATGCTAATTCTCCAACCCTGCCAAGGATTTGTTTGCAATGAGTTAAAACTGGTTGGCATGAGTTAAAACTGCTCTTACAATTCAACATTATAAAAGAATGACAATCCAGTTCCCAGGATCATTTCCAAGCATTGTTTAATTTACTAGGTTGGATGCCACCACATGGTCCAAAAAAAATGAATTGTATTAAAATATATCACATTGCTACTTAATGTAAGAGAGCAACTTTTCAACCAAGAGAACTAAAAGAGAAGTAACAGCTTTTTGATGCAAATGCCACCTTTGCTCCCTCTGATCTGCAAAGAAATTGAGATGAAAATAACATCACTAGTACTACTACAGAAAACACTTAGCTCTTCTCGTCATGGAAATGTAGGGGCTGTTTGAACTTAGAAAATGCTGCCATTTTGCTGAAGAGCAGATTAGTAACTACTTGTGCTCAACACACCATAGATCTGCAGTCAAGGTACTTCATAGGTACTTGCTAAGCTTGCCACTAAAAACAAAACAAAACAAAACAAAACATAAAGAAAAAAAATTTAAAAAATGGAAGGTGGGACCCTTAGCATAAGCAATGACTCAAGGCAGTTACTGTTTTTTTTTAAATCGCATTCTCTGTTTTTTTTTTTTTTTCAGAATATTTAAATTTGCTGTAACCTGTGTTTGCAACTTGTCTATGTATGATTTTTAAAGTTAGATTTTTCTGCCCATTTTCTCTAGGCTCATCAAGGTTTTTAGCTTAAAATAAGATTTCTGAGAAAAGTACCAAATACATTTTTTTTTTTTTTTAGAGAGACTGTCCAGCGACTGTCCCTCATAGAGGTGATTTTACCCATATGCAAAGCTTTCAATCTTCTCCTTGTACTGAATGACAAAATTGTCTGTGTAATAATCACAGTCGGCACGTCTGATACTATATCTTCACCTTAAATATTTCTCCCTTCTCCTTTTGTTGGCTGAACTAAGTGATAAAAGTTTTATACTTTAATTGCCTGAATAAGAAATATTTGTTAACTCTTAGCATTGCTTTTTGGACAGTTACTTGGCATTATAGCCACAATTTAAAAGCCTAACTTTTATTACTGGAAGACAAATGATTAAAAAGATCATCATGTGCTATAGGCTATAGAAGCTGACCCAGTGTCAACCCAAAGACCCTAAATACCAAAATATTCAAGTCCTGGAATTCAAGATTCAGGGTCAATTCTTCCTATTATTTATTGTAGGAAATAGATCAACTTTGTGGAAGACAATGGTATTATCCTGGCCAGAGGAATGATGAGAATGGATTTTGGTCCTGAAGAAATCTCTAAAATCAAATGCATAACTTCTATAATCTTGGGAAGATACTTCACTGCTATAGGCTCCTATTTTTTTCCCCCCTTTTATAGAAGGGGAAACATGGTTACCTTTCATAAGGGTTCTGATATTGTTAGACAAAAAGCACCACATAAGCAATGAATGTTTTTAGGTGATCAGTGCAAAAGAGTATGAAAAAAAATGGATCTGTGATTTTTATAATTCATATTTAGGCATCAATGTCTTCTACAAGCCTTTAAAAATTACCATGTTTATTTCTGTTCAGCAATCTTGTTGATTAATCAATTTAATTAGAAAGCAGTAACATTCTAAATAATCTGCAATAAATAAACCTCTTTTTAGTTGGAAATTTTGTTTTCTTTTACTAGACTTACCAGGAATATTATTAGCAGTATTAGTATTTAACAATATTTATTGACAATTTTCAAATTATGAGGCATGTGGCATTGCATGGGATTTTATATTAACATTCTATGTTTCATGCCTTTTTTCTTACTTCTTTTTCTGATCATAAGTATGTCTAATTGCCACACTTATTACATATTGATGTTATTGATCAGTTAATTATATTAGATAAAACAACTTGGTGATCGATTCTACGAGTACATGTACAATTCTGGAGCTATTTGCTGTACGTAATGTTTTGGACTGTTTACACTGTTTTTTGTTGTTGTTGTTTTCTTTATCCATAAATGGCCAATTCCTAACGGTTTAGAAGACTACTTAGAAGCTGGAATCAAACATAGATATACACTTGAATCATGAATATCTCTGGTCTATAAATGTATATACCTGAGTTATCTGCCTTTTTGCCTTCAGCAACAACAGACATACATAAGATCTTCTAGAGTGTTGTTCTTCTCTTTTTAATATAGATTTTTAGAAAAAGTCATTTAAAATATCACCTGAGTATTTACATTTCTTTACACAGAATATAATGAGATACAGTTCCAGATTTAAATATCTAGCTGTATAGTGTGATGTTTAAGGTATGATGTGATCCTCAGCATTTTTTATTGGTTAAATTAAGATACTGCTTTCTAATACATGCTTGTTCTCCTTGATAAGTTTGCTTCCACATAATTCTGAACATCAGTGGATGCAGATGAATCTGTTCCAACGGGAATGTCATCTATACTATGTCAATTCTATTCAATTTACATTACCTTTCAAATTAAAATAAAATAAAATAAAATAAAATAAAATAAAATAAAATAAAATAAAATAAAATAAAATAAAATATTCATAGAATCATAGAATGCTTAGGCTTGGAAGGCACCTCTAGAGATCATCTAGTCCAACCCCCCTGCACACGCAGGGTCACCTACAGCATGTGGCTCAGGACTGCGTCCAAG
>WBNA01000348.1:314409-340584 GCA_013398345.1 Nothocercus nigrocapillus
GTTTCAGGTCATCTGAATAAAAGCTGATCCCATTCCCAATAATCCAGATCAACCAAGATATATGCTGTTCCTGCAATTACAGATGGGGATTTTAGTGAGCCTTTTTCATGGGAAAATTATAGTTTAAAGACTAGATGAGCTGATATTAACCAACCTGAAGAAATGTAATTAGCATTTACTCGTAATCAGGTGAATATGTCGTTGGTAATGGCTCCAGCTTTTATTACAGATCATGAAGTTATGTTTAAATGTGCTTACCTACTGATATTTTCTGATGTGGTGCATGAGGAGAATCCATGAACAAATACTATCCATAGCTTACTCCTTCCACTCCCATAGGTAGGCATAAAGAAAAACTATAGACAAAGTCCACAAAGAGTCCAGCGTAGAGTGACTAAGACGATTAAGGGACTGGAGCATCTATCTTATGAGGAAAGACTAAGCAAGCTGGGCCTGTTTAGCCTAGAGAAGAGAAGACTGAGAGGGGATCTGATAAATATGTATAAATACCTGAGGGGAGAATGTAAAGAAGATGGGGCCAAACTCTTCTTGGTGGTGGCCAGTGACAGGACAAGCATTAATGTGTACAAGTTGCAACATAGGAAGTTCCACCCCCATGTGAGAAAGGACTTTCCTGTGAGGGTGACAGAGCCCTGTAACAGGCTGCCCAGAGAAGTTGTGGAGTCTCCTTCTCTGGATATCTTCCAAATCCGCCCGGCTGCGACCCTGAGCCATGTGCTCTAGGTGTCCGTGCTTGACACCTACATGACATAGACACCTAAATGGACCAGATGATCTCTAGAGGTCCCTTCCAGCCTTAACCATTCTGTGATTCTGTGATAAATCCATTAAAGATTATATAAAAATAAAAAAAATACATTTTTTACCTCATTGTATTGAAATACTTCGAAGTTTCTCAAGCGATTAAAAATATATATATATATTTTTGAGGTTTCAACTATCTCCTGAGTCTGTAGTTAAAAAGAAATGTATTTTTCAGGTTTAATATTTGTAGATTTAGCTGTTGGCAAATTGTATAAATAAGATTTTAGCCTTGAAGACTAAATATGTGCTATGGATTTCAATCTCTTTTGACAAGGAGCTTGTTTCTCACCTAGTCTCCTATAAGTAGTGTTGCCAACAGAAGAGAGACAAAGCAACAAAGAGAAAGTTGGATTTCTTAATGTGTTCAGATGAGTGTTATACACTATCTATAGTGGTTCCAATGATAAATAAGAAATAAATATATTTTATAAGATTATGCAAGAAATAGCTCAGATGAAATGTCAAATGTATACACATCGTTTACCATAGCAGTGAAAGAAGGAACATTTTTCATTGATATACAGTTCAAAAAATTTGTGTCTTTACAGTTCTGAGCATCTAATACAGCTTCAGTGTTTTTATTTTCTTTTAGAGGGAGCACAGATGTCTGTGTGCATTTCTTCTTTGAGTCATCATGAGGGAATGATAGCCATAGGCACTGCCATTAGAGGTTGAAGCAATATGGTACCTCCATTTCACAAATTAATGTGTACATTTTTTAAATATATAGACATATATGTGTGTTTGTGTGTGCGTGTATATATATGTATATGTATATGTATATGTATATGTATATGTATATGTATATGTATATGTATATGTATATGTATATGTATATGTATATGTATATGAAGCTTTGTTGTGATGTGTAGTTCTTGCTTTTGTTAAAGGCTACAAAAAAAGATACTGGGATCAGGTGGGTAGTCTTCAGTATGTTTAAAAAGAGTAGCAAATAAGAAGCAACCAAATTCTAAATTGTAGTAAACTGTCACTTAGTGCTTCCCTCAGCCTACAAAATATTGCAGTCATTTGTCATTGTAATGTTTCTTCTAAATCTGCCCTTCTGACTGAAGCCCTATAAGACATACCGTTGAGGTCAGAGAAGTAAAAATTCAAACATCCCAGACATAGCAGTGGCAGTGTATCTTAAGTCAAAAGATGAGACAGTCTCACTAGTTATGACTTTATTAGAGCATGTGAACAGCACAAATAATTGTAGATTCATTTAAAAACTGGTTGTTACATATACACAATGTATCTTTTTTTTCCCCAAAGTAAACAAGCAAAACTAAATGGTAGAACAATAAAAATTTTCATACAGTTTTTAGGAACCCATCCTGTAGAATTTATCATGAACACCTCATGCAGTTCAGAGTTAGACTATAACTGAAACATATAATGACACTGTGGCACCCTAGCTCTGTACCTTCGTCTGCTGGAAGTCTTTGAAAAAATAGCTCATTAGGAATTTATGCTCTTTCATAGAATCTACTTTAGTTACAAGTTTATGACTAGACACAAACTTTATATTTACTTTTTTTTTTTTTTTTTCTGAAATCAATTCATTAATTATGCTGACTTTATGCTATAGCACATCAGGAGTGAAAGTAGTAAAGGAGAGAAATAGAGAGTAGGACAGAGAAGCCGGAACCTTTTAGATGGCTCAATCTCTAGGTTGGTCACCATTTTGCTCATAATGAGTGTACCATGTTTGCTTTGGCATATTATTTCTCAGCATCTCTTTAATATTTAGCATTGTCATTTATTTAAAGGTCCTTTATATTCTGAAATTCATTCTCAATGGCTGACTCACAGTGTATACCATATATGTTTAAATATTACGTGTTTGTTCTTTCATGTGCTAGTCTGAGTTTGTCTTGATGTATACATGTAGTCCTAAAAAGATCTTTTTGGTGCTCGAATAGCCAGATTTTCAAAGATGCCTTCAGTTCCTATGCATATAATTTTGTACTTGCAAATAACTACACCTGAATTTTTCACCTTCACAAAACTCTCTTGTTTTCCAAAAACCATGTGATAAAACATGCCTGTAAATTCAAACATTAAAAAACATTATTTATTGAAGCTGTAAAAGTGAAGGTCAGCTTGAGTTAAAGAGCAAAGTTAAGATATATGCTATTAAAACTCAGAACTGAGAAATCATATTTTCAAAGACAAAATACGCTGAAAGTTTAAAGAGGAAGATTATAGTACACATTCCAGTACCTGTGGAGGGAGGAAAAGACAGTTAGACCATACATATTTCTAAAATTTAATTCTAATTCTTATAGTTCTGTTCAACCTCAAACCTTCATATTAAACAGTGTAGCAGACATTCCAGTCTCTGCTTTGTAGTCTTGAAATGCTTGAGCCAGTATCTGTAGAAAGTTCACAGAGCTAACTGAGCTATGTCAAATGATAACTGTTGAGTTTCTTGTCCTTTTATATTTTGTTAATTATCATTGCCTTTTAATTAGAAGACTGGAGAATTTATGTGTTAGTAATAACTACAAAGAGCTAAAAAGAGTCACAAATGCTTTGGATTTGTTTTGACACTATGATTCTACTTTGGGCTGACTATAGTTTTAAAACATATATCTATTTTTTTACATTTGGTCAATGGTGATTGGTTCTGTGATTCCAAAGAAAATTTTAGCCCAAAGCCCATTAGTCACTCCCTGACCGTTTCTTTCACTTTTATTCAATAACTAAAGAGCTTTTACATCTGTAAGACAAAGAAATTTAGCCAAGGAGATGAGAAATGTGAAAACATGAAATGGCTTTGTGTGATGAGAACCTGTACCTCAGGGGAAACCTAAAGAGTGGTTATTCACTGGCCTCCTCATTTCCCTCAAGCAAAAAGCCGTTTTTTGGTGCACCAGTACTCAGCATCGTGTCAGAAGCAATGCTCTGCAATGCACCTCCTTGTATCCACATGCTCCTTCCTTGTCCCACTCACCTTCCTCTTTCCCTCTTGGGTGACCCAGAATTCACATTCTTCTTCCCTTTCCCTTAAATCAAAACAAAACTGAAAATCCTGTCTGCACTGCCAAGGAAGGTGTTTCCCAGAAAGAGGAGAATATGCCAAGTTGTACCCTACTTCTACTTGCACAAGTCCATGCTGTTCTTTCCTATCCGATGCCCATCTCTTGCTTTAAAGCCTCACACTTCTTTTGTTCCTTCCATGTTTTTCCAACACTCTGGATTTCTTTACAGGTCATATTACTTTCTCCTATCACTCTCACTGATATGGCGCTGCTGCTTTTTTTGGAGGAAACAAACAATATCCATGGGTCACTGTGACTTTGAAACTGCATCTCTAACAATAATAATGCATTACATTACAGAATAATATTTTTACAGATACATCCACTCAAATATCAAAATAAGTACAAAATAAAACATTCTGTTCCCATTTTTCTCTCCCTTTCAGCTCTCTAGAACATAATCTGTGTAGCAAAAGGTGGGTTGCCACATACAGTGTAGACAGATGATAGATTGACAATGTGCAGAATTCACAGAATATTCATAAGCTGATTGCCCCAAATTCTAGACCAAAGTAATGCATTCCACTACTTTTTTTTTCTTTCTTCCTTTTTTTTTTTTCTTTCTTTCTTTTTTCTTTTTTCCCTTGGAGTCCTCCCACAGAGTTTTGGGGGTGGTAGTGGAGGCTTTCTGTAAAATTAACCATCAGGTACTCCTATTCAAACCATGGCTGATTATAAACGTCCCTGAATCCTAAAGCAGTTAGCATAGGTTTGGGTGGGAAAAAAAAAAAAAAAAAAATGAATACAGAGTAAAGGGATACCAGATGCTAGCTGAGAAATGTGCAGGATACCGGAACTGGCACTTAATTATCTTTGAGACCTCTACTATTCTGTCAAATATGGCTAAAATCAACAAATTCAAATGTTACGAGAGCAGAGACATATGCACACCAGGCAAATGCATCCACGGACTTTGCTTCCATGGGGATCATAGCTACTAAGCCAGTCTGGTTTATATCTGCAAAGGATGATCCATGCTGCTCAATGGGACAACACACACAGCTGATGAGAGGCCACATCTGTGCGAAGCAGTAATCTGCTCTCTTGAGTTATGCAAACCTGATTTTGTTTGCATGTTTAACTGCTGCAATTCCAGAAGCACAAACACACACACAAGGAAGTTAAAGAAACAAAGTCAAAGGCTATTCCATCTAAACGTTCTCCTGTTTATTGGGATGCTCAGGAGGACATATGGCTCTATAAGGCATATCTATTTCCTGAATACTCAGTAGGCTGGAACAGATGGACCATAGCAATCTCTACTTGAACCTGAAGGTAAATACTGACAGCTTGTTCTATATGATGCTTTTGAGAATGGCATCTCAGCAGGTTTTTTAGCCTTGGAGAGACCTAAAAAAAAAAACAAAAAAAAACCCCGAACAAACAAAGAAAAAAACACACACACACAAAAAAACAGGGGATTGGATGAAATTTGGGGGGAAAAAAAGCAGGAACAGAAATAATTTGGAAGGAGTCAACAATGTAAGTTTCATGTATATGGAAGGAAAGTAACTAGAGGCAGTAAGGGGAGAAATACATGTGAAAACAATCTTTGGTAGTTCACTGAATACCTGATCAAGAACACCAGACTTATATTTTCAAACTGCTTTAAATCATGTCTAGCAGTTCAAAATCTGAGGAATTTCCATTTCTCTGCAGAAGGCATTTTCTGTCCCATCTGTATATATAATGCATATTTCTATGTATACATTTTGCCAGTTTTTGTTTTGTTGGAGTTTAAAAATGCTCCTTTAATGGTATCCAATTTTATCTCTGTGCATTCTTTTAATAATTAACCAATGTTAAATTGATTACTCATTTATGTGTGCTTATAAGTTGGATGTGGATGCGCTTCTGTGAGTTATTAAGATACTGCTACTTACCTAAACTAGTGATGCTATATTACCTAATACTAGTGATGCTGTATTAATTCTGAGACAGGCTACAGTTTTTTGGATGCAAACCTTTAACTACATAGGATAGTGAGTGGTAGATATCATTCACTATCTAGCGATAGTGAATCACTAGGTAGGATGTGTAAAGAAGGGATGTGCTTGTGAACATGTGCTGACACACATGAATACTGAAAACGTGTATGATTCTCATTATACCCTATTCAAGTACATCTTTTACAAGGAAAATAAACCAAAACATATAAAGGCAAAGTCTTTTTCATTTGTCTGATCTGTTTACTCACATCTCAGAGCATCCATTGTTGCTGACCAGATATATTCACTTCTTTTGACGGTCCAGCTGAGGACAAGCAGACTCAGTGTTTTGGATACAGCCTGGAGTCCAGATTCCTACAGGAAGCACTGGGCTTTACTTGTCAGCTCACCTAGCCCAAATTGGGTTCTAAGTGACCACTACATTATTAACTAGCTTTACTGTTGCCCACATAATATAAAGTTTCTGTTTGCCTTCCTTTCTTTGTTCAAATACTTTTGACACATCAAGATCAGCAGGGGTGATCTAATGGAAAGAGGCATGGGTAGTTAGCTTTTCTGTAAAATGAAAAGAGACAGAATCTCTTTGTAGAGACAAGACTTAAAAAGAAATATTCAGGATGACAAACCATATCTGTCATTGTCTTGTACCTTTGGTCCAAAGCACTGTTCCAAGCAATTTATGAGGATGTATCTTGTCATCTTAACATATTGACAAGAGGTTACATAACCAAAGAATTAGGACTGAGTACAAACTTTGGGATTTGGGGCAGTGTTTGGATAAAAGTTGCTTAACAGTATTAAGTACTTTTGATCCCATGGGGAGAAAAAGAAAAAGAGGAAAAAAAATTGAATGATCTGATCTCATTTCTGAAGGATAAGGGCAGTGTAATTATTATAATTGGTCTTTTGTTATAAGTAAAATGTGTCCAGTGATAGAAAGCTGCAAGTTTTTTTTCTAGTTGCTTTGCATTTTTTATTGATTCATCAGAATAGAAATCTCTGACCAGCAAAACTTAGGCCTTGAAACTCCAGCTTTAGAAATGTAAATATTGATTGAAACACTTAAAACTAATTGAAATGCTTACATTTAAGCAGACTTTAATTTGTCCAGAATGAACAATATTTCATTGACAAAAATGTATAATTTGCCATCTCTAGAATTTATAATTTCCCTTACAAATATCAACAACAGAAAAAGAAAAAAAAAATCTGAAAGTGTTTCATTTATGATCTTTCTTAGAAGGGATCTACTACAAGTTTAATCTACATCAAATGTATTTCCTCATCTATTTAATATCCTGAATAGCATTAGGTACCTGTCTTATGGCAAGGAGGGGAGGGAAAGAGGGAAGAGGAGAGAAATGGGAAGTGGAAAAGCAAAGGGTAGAGGAAGGATGTCCTTCACACCTCAGGCTGCTTTTAAAAACTGCTTCTAGTCTGAAAACACTGAAGCAATTCTGTATCTCTGCAGAAGCACTGATGAACTCTAAATGTTAAGTTAGCATAACAGTGCAGGCTTCCTTTGCACAAAATACTTTTGGGCAGATATACAATTATCAGAAAACATTCCTAAAAAAATATCCCCCATCTTTTCCTTTCCTTTCTTCAACAACCATCTGTAAAGAGGTACTGCTTGACATCAAGCTCTGAGATCAGGATCCAACTCTGGTGCATTATTTTCGCACTATTTTTCACAAGTAGTAACGATCAATCGAAGATGATCTCTAGACTAAGAGAGTTTATCCTGAGGCCTAATATTTGCATAATGCACATATAGAGTTTCTTGATCCTTTCTATTTTA
Source organism: Nothocercus nigrocapillus (assembly GCA_013398345.1). NCBI lineage: Eukaryota > Metazoa > Chordata > Aves > Tinamiformes > Tinamidae > Nothocercus > Nothocercus nigrocapillus. The sequence continues at coordinate 322,032 of WBNA01000348.1, forward strand.
GATAGATTTTTAATCTGGTGATATCAGAGCTTTAACTCTGGAGATAGAGTGCTCATTTGCAGCTGTAGGGCATTAGGTGCATTCCTGGAGAACAGCTTCCAGCTGAGTTTCATCTGAAAACTAAAAAACACCTTTGTGCTCAAACTGCCCCTCTAGCACGAAAAAAAAAGCAAAATAAGTTGGAACCATTCAAAATTCAAAAGAAAATTTCTGACCCAATCTAAAATGCTAATGAATATGGACCCCGTTTCTCCTTGTGTCATTTACTTGTCAACATGCAAAATCATGTTACAGTGATTTAATTTTTTTTTGAACGATGCAGAGAGAAAAACAATCTATGTTAAGCCATTTAATCTTGCCAAGGATTCTAACTAATTTTTTTTTTTTAATTCAGTTGTTATTTGTAGGTCTGTAAAGAGTTCATCATTGGTATTAACACTGTTCATGGATGTTAACACTGTGACACTTCTGAAGCCTATTCATATGTATAATGATATCTGGGATATAATCCAAAATTTCTAACCTAATTATTGTAATTATGAGGAAAAAAAAAAAAAAAAAAAAGGAGAGAGAGAAGGAAGATAGGGATAAGAGAATATATATATTTTTTTTCTTTTCCCACACTGACTATCTCTAGGTTGTTAGCTTTTCAGATACTGACTCTCTTCATGTCTATGAACTGTAATTAGCACAACTGATCCTTGATCCCAGGTTTCCTGGTTCCATAACATCAGCAGAAGAAGAGCAAAAGATTTCCATGGTACTACTCCTACACTTAAGAGTTATGCATGTACTTGTACACTTTTCTGATTTTGAGCTAGATGGTGAGTTGGGAGGGAAATTACTATTTGAGCCTTGCACAATAGTTTTTGAGTGTCTGCAAAATCCACCACATTGATCAGCATGTTTCAAGTAGTTGTATTATCACACCTCTTATTAATTCATTTTCAGTCTCCAGTGTTTTTTTTTTTGTTGTTGTTGTTGTTTTGTTGTTTGTTTTGTTTTGTTTTTGCTGTTGTTGCTCTCATCATTTTTTTTCCTATTTTCCTTATTTTATTTTTAAATAGTTACAGTAGAATAAATGGCGGTCAACCCACACAACTGCCTGAAAAAAAATCTTTTAACTGTTTATTCTAGCATCTACATTTTCTAAAAGTTTAATAAATTTGGTGTATATTTCAGATGGCCAACACTCAAACACTTTGCTAATAGAGTTGCATGCCTTACTGATCTTAACGGTTAGATGGTATATTTCATTTGTGTTCATTTACATAATTTGCTGATTAAACTACATATTTAATCTGTTGACCTTTACTCTGTACGGTACCACATATTTGCAGAGATGTAATCAATGTGCAAACTTTATGGAATGTAGCTGACATCTCCAAGTTTACTTACCCCTTAGAAATTCTGCTTAAAGCTATCTGGCATAGTGCTTCACTGCAGCTTGTTGGGGGTCTTTCTATTCCTCCCTGAGGTGCACTGGTAGGAAAATCAGAAGAGTCCAAACAGATGATAGAGAAATAATACAATGAGTGGACCTATGAATATCTCATTTGTACTTTCACTTGTAGTTAAGTGATAATGAAAGAGTCAACACATCTTCCTACCCATAATGTGCTTCGCTCATCTGTGAGTACTGGATAAACTCTGTGGGAAAGAGTTTTCCAACGAGGAAAGAGAGAATGCAAATGGGATGTTTATTTAGGAGGTGGAATGCAAAATATAAGTAAAACAAATAAGAAGGACCAGATGTTTAGCAGACTTTCATCTGATCAAGAGATTCTGGAGCAGGAACCTGTTATTTTTGCCATACAGATGATATCTGAATGTCTGACTTCCTTCTGTGAACACAGGGGCACTGGAGTGTTTTGTTAAGTTTTGCTGAAGAGACTGCTCAGAAGGGACTGAGGCTGGACCAAATGTCCTTTACAGTTTATTGGCTGAGAGAACTAAACAGAGATTGCCTGAGCAGAGATCACGGCAGAGGTCTCTGAGTTCTGACAGAACATATAGTCTGTCAGTCTCTTGCTCTATCCCATTTTGGTCTCCAGCTTGAGCCATAATGCAAGAAAGAGCAGAAAACTCCGTATTCAAATGTCTCTATCTTCCATATCAGAAAAGCCCAAATCATTTTTTTTTTCTACTATTTCTCACATATTAGTTAAGGAGACAATTTTAATGCTGAACAATAGATTAATTCCAGGATAAACCAGTGGACATGTGGCAAATGCCTGGTGTTTGAAAAGAGCTGTATACATTATAGTCTTGGTACGTCTGAGAGAGAGAAGTCATATTCTACATATCTCAGAGCAACTCTGGCCACAGTTACAGTGGCTTTTCAGGGATTTCATTGACAGTCTGAAGATGGGGTCATGAAGCTGGTCCAAAACAACTTTGTTGTGTCATCTTCCGAATGTCATCTGTCAGCCTCCCAAACGGTATGGTCCTGATGAAAGCTGTATGAGTTCTGGTGTGGGAGCTATATATAAATGCTTGTGACCTGCCTGTGGCTGGAAACCCATAGACTGTCCACCATTAAATTTAAGAATGAACACTTTTTTTGTCAGTTATGGTGAGCATAATGACACTGTGGATAAGATTTATTCCCTTTGTGAGTCAGTTTGAATCATGGCTCATTACTGATGCTGGTGAAGATTTGTTCTTCTATTTAAATAGAGAAATTGCTAGCACAAAATACAAGTGTTTGCTTCTTTTGGAAAATGAGATTAACATTTGTGGAAAAAAGCCATGGGAAAAAATTTGTTTTGTTCAGCCACACTCCACTGTGGCTTTGCACATCTGCACTACAAAGCAGACTAAGGTTGTATAAGGAAGACTATAAAGTAGGAAATAGATACTTCAGGTCTGTTGAAATAAGTCAAGGTTAGTCTGTGTCGAGCTTTTTCAGAATTTAGTGAAAGTGAATGTGAAGACCTTTTTTCAGAGGGAAGCATAGGCTGCACTGGATAAAATCTCAAGGAATTTAGATCAGTGATGGAATAGCATGACCAGAGGGAAAGAGAGATTGCGGAGACAAATTCAGTCCCCTACGGGCAGGCTCCAGGCTTGCCCATTCAGTGGCAATCTGGATACTCAAGGATTGTTATCACAGATCACAATGCAATGGAAGGAGCTAGAATGAGTGCTAAAGAAACAGAAGGTGGACCAAAACGCTTTGGAAGCTGCTGAAATGGGCCCCCAGAGGCAGTTAGAACTGGTGGAAATGAAAAATGTGTTTGAACTACTATGAAGACCAGGTGAAGAACAACATGCCAGGACCCTCCTTTTCACAATGTCCATCTTTGACAAATTACACCCATATTTAGAAGAATGTATATATCTATCTAAACTGTACATTTTATACAGAAAGTTAGCACAATAAACATTAAACATCAGCATCCTTTCAGCTCTCCAACAGGATGAAGAATGTGTTTTCAGCATCCCATATCCACATGACCTTTTCAGATTCTGGTCTGGTCAGGGGAGCTATACTGAAGAAGTTTGACATCACTCCGGTATCCTACCATCAATAATAATGAGGCTTGCAGAAACACAAGCAAATGAGATTTAGGAAAATATCAATTCTATGTATTTTTAAAAGATATAATAAAAGAAGGAGTTAATGTTTAATAATGCATTATTGAGTTTGTCGGTTCTTAGATAGTTCTGTACTATGACAAAAATGAAAGCATTTAGGAAACACACCAAAACTGAAGAAATAAATGCAAAGTCTGCCTTACAAATGAAACTAGTTTTCAAGAACAGAAAGCAAAGAGAAAAATGAAACTTCACTATAGGTCAAAAAAGAGAGAGGAAGATTGAAACTAATCAACCACAATCTAGTTTTCATTTCTAAAGTCACAAAATGACTATTAATGGAGGTCCTGAAGCCATAACATTCTGTGCTTGAAAAGACTGAATCTGAACCTCATATTCCAGAGAAATGCACAACAAAAACTTCAGTAAAATATAAGTGGCCTTAAGTGGTGTTCAGATGGATTGAGACAGATATTTCTTATGAGAAGAGACATAATCCCAGGTATGAGAGCAACAACCATTGTTGTGAAAAATGTAGACACTCCAGTATTGATAGCAAGATAGAAAAAAGGTATAAGAAGATCCTTCAAAGTAAGAGAAATTGCAGCCAGCTATGTGATGTGGTAAGCAATAGTGATGATGATGTGAATTTTGTAAGTTACAGTGGCAGATATATTCAGTTAAAGCCATAGTATAAGGATATAAAGAAAGATGTTTTGGAAGAAACAGTAGATGAGTTTCATCCATTCAGAGAGACAGAAAAAGACCATGCCATAGGTCAGAGCAACTGATATATCCCACCTCACAAAAGTGTTTCTTATTAATATAGATAATAATCTTTGTCCAAACTGCCTTAAAAGAACTCTTCTTTGAAAACAGGAGTCTGTAGAAGGAGAGCTGCATGAGGGACTGGGCTACCTGTGATGAGACATATGAATTGTATGTGGTAAGTACTTGGCTGAGCTAAAGAGAACCTGCCCTTCTGCAGCATGTCTAGAGCTAAAGCAAATTTAGAATTTATTTAAGAATAATTTTCAGTATACTGACAAGCAGAAGGAAAGAAAGGAAGAGTGCAGACTAACATATTTTAGAAGCAGAAAAGGATTGTAGAACTTTTTTATTGTTATTAAGGAGACGATCTCTAGAGCTGAAATGGATATATCTGATCCATTGTTATGTGTGACCAAGTAGGAAAAATGTTCATGTGTGGTAATACAGTTTACTACTCAATATCCAAAAGTAGTTGAATTGTGTAATAATTGTGTAACGTGCAGGATGAAACCAGGGCAGAAGCTTCAGTGACTCCACAGATGCATGGCCTTCCCAAGGAAAATAACATCAGGGAGAGGCACATGTTTCACATTTTTGCTGTTGAATGAGTTGTGGAAAACGTACAGAATTAAAGTGACTGGAATACTAGAAACAAGACATTTTTATCAGCTAAAAACAAGAGTCACAGAAATAAATGACTCATGTATCATTATCGTTTCATTCTTTCCTGACAAGTGTTTGCCCTCTTTGACCATCCACACAGGAGTGTGGGGAAAGAGCATATTTAATCTAGTCATGGACTCCGGAAAGACATCATTGAGAAAGGACTGAGTAGGAATGGGCAGTTGATTTATCTCATCACTGTATTATCATTACAACTAAGCAAAATTGCTCATCATGCCCAAAACCTTTGACTGCAGTTATCTATATTATGAAAACAAATCTAAAGAGTTTTTTTCTTTTGCAAGCTGGGTTTTCAAACTGATTACCAAAATACTGTAATCGGTTTAATTAACAAAGAACACACTGTGATTGCCAATTTTATTGAAAATCAAGAATCCAACTGGATCATCAAAATGTGCAGCTGGATCTGTAAAATATTTAATTGGAGCATCAAACTATGTACTGTAGCACATAGGCTATAACTGTACATTTTGAGGCACTAAAATCTGCAGCTGAATCAATAAAATATTGTTTATCAGGAGGGAATGTAAAAAAAAAAATCAAAACGTGTAACTGAATTGGGAAGACATTAAATGTGAACAGTAAAAAAGGTCAGGCATTACGTAAACACTGTAAGGACTGTGGTATAAGCTGAACAACAAAACACATGAAAGACAAACTAATAACATTGGAGATTATTGTTTCAAAACACCATGCCAAGTGAAAAAGAGCCTAGCAGGAAATTAACGCTGAGTGGCATTTCTTTGCTAAATGTCCACAAAGTGTGGCATGCACTGAAGTTTTTATGACTCTTGCTGAGAAAAAAAAAAAATCAGAATTCAAGCTAAAGAAAAGAAATATTTTTTAATGGAAGCTTTGTCAGTGCCCTATGTTTGTTCCTCATGGCACAGCTCACCTGGTCTAGCCACCTCACAAGGATAACAAAATATTGACTAGAAGTGACAACTATTTTGCAGCTATCTTCTCACAAGACACCACTGTTGATGGTCACCATGATATCATCACAACTTCCCAAATCAGGATTTGGGGCTAGATCTGAAGCTAGACTAAATCATGTGTAAATCAGTCCAGCTCTAATGAACTCACAATTTACACCAGCTCAGGATTTAGATTGCTCTCATCTTCCCAAAGTAAGTCTGAGGCATTTCAGTGAAGTTTCACTTGCATCAATTTGCACCAGATAAGGGGCAGATGAGCCAATGTGCATCAGCTGCTGTGCAGAGATGCAAAGCAGCTGAAAAACCCAGCTTCACCTGCCATGTTTAAGGCTACTCCTGCATGCTAGAAGAGTGCAAAGTAAGGAAAGTGTATCTATGAGCATAGAACTATGGCTCTTATGGCTAAGTCATTCTGATTCAAAGCTGATTACTCATTCATGCTTTTGAAATTACTAATGTGTGGACAGCATGATTTCCATTTCCCTTTCCATTTCTACACACATCTTATTTTTTTTTTTTTCTAAATATAGACAGGGACTATAGCAATTCTTGTAGATTAAAGATGAAGAAAATCATATAGGATTTAAGGAGTATACTTGTGAGATGTCAGAATATCTCAGTTTCCTCCAATTTCAATGATTACGGTGAAGAAACTACAATGCAGTTGCAGAATGATTATGTAAGCATCAACAGGGAAACAAAAATGTATCCATAAAAACAGGCAACTGAACTGAACAGACCAAAAAGAAACACATTGAAACTTTTGGCAGTAGATATACTGTAAATTGGTTACTTCCATATGGTGAATCAATGTACTTTGTTGTTGTTGTTCTTTCTGTTCTGTTTTGTTTTGTCCCTTCTTTACAATGGATCTAGGTGACTAGAAAACATAAGCTATGTAATACACACTATGGCTCAGCAATGTTTGATTCCTGCCAGCATACTATTTTCTCTTAAAAAATTAACAATGTTTGTCCAAGCATTCTTGTAAATCACAAGCTCTGCATACTGTTGTTTGGTGCTTGATTATTTTTAAACCTTAACTTAAAGAGCCTGAAATAATTTACAAAACACCCTCAAGAAACAGGAAAGTGATATTTTATCATATTTTCAGAGTGAAACATAATCTAAAGAAAATTTAGGGTTTGTTTGTTTGTTTGTGATTATATAGCAGCTTAGGTTTAGAAATAGGCTTGTTTTGGTATCTATTTTAGATGTATACTTCAGGATGAGGTAAATCATACCTTAAAAGATCTGGGTTTTGACACTGACAAGAAAATAAGAGTGAGTAGCTCAGATGAGGCCTTATCCATTTGAAGGGTCTAAAGTTAGGTGAGATTAATGCCACATAGAGCCCTAAAAAGTAATAACTTCCAGCCGTTTGCTGGACATTTATCATTGGATAACCATTAAAAGTCTTCCTCTGGCCAATTTACTATGCTTGAAGGTGTTTGTTTTACTTATGACCATTCGCAATTCTGTGAATGTGTCATGAATACATGACCTCTCAGCTAGTGACTGGAATTGTATGTATGGGGTGATAGGAGTTTTGTGGAAGAATTTTACTGCTTCCAAGTCCACTTGCAGAAACTATCCTAACACATATAGCCAAAGCATTCCTGCTGAGTAGCTTCATCTGAAAATCTGTTCACTACCACACTTCCTAGAGTGTATAATCCAGAGGTCTGGTGCTACGCTGACATCTCTCCAGCTTGCAAATACATTACATTACAGTTTGTATCTTATATTCATTAGCTTCTTCTTTTTTTTTTTTTTTTTTTTTTTTTTTTTTTTTTTTTTTTTTTTTTTTTTTTTTTTAAGTGTTTGTGCCTAGCTGAAAGGTAAGACAATGAATAGCGAAGGCTTAAAAGTTATGGTTGGCAAAGGAGATGAAGGAAGTAACCTGCCTGCAGGAATAGAAAGAAGAACAGAAAGAAATTAATCTTCCATATAGAACATTTTTATTTTATTTTTTGGCACCTGATGCCTGATGTGTATGACAACTATTGCAAGTTTATTCTGTCCTGGAATCTGACCAAAAAGTTTGCATGTCATTTCCATGAAATTTTTTCAGGATCACAAATTGGAGGTATGGGAGGATAAAATGCAGATGAACAATAGATGGATGCTGAACTAAAGACGCTGATGCCTGGTAGCTGCATTTGATCATTCTCTCTACAAGTTTAGAAAACACCATGCAGAGAACGGAAGAAGCCCATGGCCACTGTCTGCACAGAGCTCTTTTTACCTTCTATAGCTCCCGTCCCCACAAATTTATTACCCCAACTGCCTAGAAAGTGATGGAATCAGTTTAGGAATAGAATAATAGTAATTAATTTTACAGATATGATGGCCCTTTTAGGTGGTCACAACCTCTAGTCACAGCCCAAGATTTTCTTGGCTATCAAACTAGCACAACATTTCCTTAGCACAAGGTGCTTTGCATTCACATTCTTATTCTTTCTTCATTTCAGTTATTCTGTATCTCTACTTATTTATCTCTTCATATTTTCACGTTCTTCCCACTTAACAGTTTTCTGCTTGCTCACTTTTTTCTTGCACAAGCAGTTCATGATTTTCTGATGGTCCTTTTGTCATTTACTCCTGAATGTTACTTTTTTTTTTTTTTTCATATATCTTACTTCACTTATTCTCTGTTCTTAGGAGACTATGTCATTGCTCTCTCACATATTCTATCATCTGATTCACTATTCTTCCAAAATACAAAAAATTTCCCTGGCACTCCATTTCTGTCCTAAACTAGCATGAATTTACAGACGTATTTCTAACCAGATGGTCTTTGGACCATTTTTATGTGATGGTAACGCTTTATGTGCTATGACATATTTTTTAAAAGCTATGGAATTCTGCCCACAACTGGCCTGAATGATGTGACTGGAATTTAGAGAAAAAAAGGTGACACTTTGGGGGGGGGGGAACTCTCTTTAATGATGACTATCTAAATACTTAGATGATATCAAAATCCAACAATTCAGAAGAAGCAAAATCCAAAATTAAATACTTAAAATTCACACTATATATTACTTCACTAACAAAGTTGCTTGCGTGCGCCAAATATTTTCCTCTGGATATGCCCCAAAACATACTTTCTGCATCTAGGCATACCTAATACGTATCAGCGTTTATGAATTAATTGTTCCTGTCTGACTGATAAAGTGCTACATATATGTTATAAGCCCAGTAAACTAATTATTCCTTGAAAAATATAATTGCTTACACAGGAAGGTTTGAATGGTTGCTCGAAGATGTCCTTTTAGATGGAGGTGATAGCTTCAGCTTGAAAAGTAGGACATGCAGAAAAGATGTGAAGACCCTTCCACACACAAATATGGTTTCCACCACAAAGGTTTTCAGTTTTGCTATGGTATGCTGACCTTTGCAGTACTGGAGCAAACGAGATCTCCTCTTGCATCAGCTTTATTCCATGAGAAAATGAGAGTGTATCCACATAGAGCTAAAGGCTAAGGATTCTCAATACAGATGAAAGACAGACTGCAAGAGTAAGGCAAACATATATATGACTGAAAGGTGTTTCAGGAGGCAAGACACGTAAAACTGGGGCACTCTAATGGCTTAAATCTTTGGGGAAGAAGGGAAAAGGATCTAGCCTTGAGTTTGATTTCAAGATTTGCACACTAATGGAAAGAAAAGGATACTTACCTTGCATCAATGGAAAGACCACTTGGTAAGGAAAAATGTAAGTTTAAAAAAAATGCTGGTTTATTAGTAAGTGAGGAGATTCCACTAAAGGAAAATAAAAAAATCAGCCTAATTGTAGTGTATTTCTGCAATCTTTCACTAACAAGTAATAGAAAAAAAAAAGAATATAAGGACTGTCAATGCCTGCAGGACTATCATACAATTATTAATGAAAATTTTCTAACAGATCATGTGAAAAATGTATATGTATCAGCAGGAGAGTAACTAGAACTAGTATGCCTGCATTGACCCTGATCTAGTCCTTACTGAAGCTGGTGTCAATATGAGAAAAAGCCCCCCTGATTTCAACATTTAAAGATTGCATGTGTCAGATATTTGAAGAATCGCCAAATCTTTTTGCAATATTCTTTTCCTTGTGTTGTTTCCCTACTTTAGCTCTGCAATATTTACTGAATCATCACATATCTTTACTGCATCAACAGATTACTTCTCAATGCATTCACTCTTTTCTGTACATAGATCACATTGTGCTATAACAGAAAACTAAGAGGTGTAGTAGAATAATATTTGACTAGTTGATGTTCCATAAAAAGAGTGGTTTCAGCAATGAAAGCACTGCAAATAAGTGGCTGTCCAGATATGCAGCAAAGTGCTTTTATACTTTTTGTAAGCGCAGTTCCTATTGTCTCTCAATACTCGGCCTACAACTCTAAGCAACAGTGCTTATCAGATAAGGAGGGAGCAATATAAAGCATTATTGTTGTTGCTGTTGTGGCTTTTGTTATTATTTCTCATTCTTTTGTGAGAGACTGAATGGAGGTGGTACATGAAGAAGGTTTCCTGAATCAAAAGCATTGGTCCTGTATTACCAAAGGTAGAATGCTAGCATTATGTTGCTTGTAGTTTAAAACAGGCAGTGGTGAAGGACAGGATTAACATATTGCATAAAACACAAAATATGAATACATAAACAAGAAAGGAGGGCAGTGCTAAGAGGAAAAAAAAAAAAAAAAAAAAAAAAAGAGTGTGAAGGAGAAAAACCTAAGGAGGTGTTAGCTAACCAGTAAAAGGACCCGACACCTTAAAGAAGGACACGAAGTAGAAGAATGCAATAAATAGTAAATTGTGTTAGATAATTTTCATTTTTATAGTGCTCTATTTAGTATTTATCAATACCTGTTGTGCTATCTCCACAGTGTCTATACAGAAATTCTTAAAGTTAGCTTCATCTTGTAATGTACTGCTAAATGGCCTGCTCAGAATGAGAGGCCTGTCCTTGCGCACATTTCATAGGAGGGACCCATGTTTCTCCAAAACCACAAGCTTCTTCGATGGAAGTCACTTCCACGCCACATTCAGGCCCCACATCTGACAGCACCCAAGAGCCAGTACAGAAGCACAGAAAATTCTTCAGAACTACAGAATGTAACCCCATCCATCCCTTTCCATAATGATACTATAGCCCAGAATGTGTGATAACTGCTGTTATATGTAGCTCATCCACATACATCCCAGAAGTCTAAGAAATCAAATAATCTAAGATAGGAGTTACTTTTCGCCTTAGAAGACACAGTCTAAGATAGGCATTACCTTTCTTCAGCAAACTACCTGAATCAGCATCCACGAAACTTGTTTTTGACAAAAATAAAATGACATTGTTATGTCTATTGCATAAGCATTTGGCTTTTCCCGATCATTCTCAAAACCATCCAGTAGAGTTTATAAAAGGACAAAAGTGTCTTAGAGCGGGGGGTGGGGGGGTGGGAGAAACAAAAAGTGTAAATTTCAAGGTTAAACATAAACATTTTTACCACAAATAACCATATTTCTGTTTCTGTCCATACCATCCACGATAATCATGTTTGTGTGATTGGATTTTAGAAAAGGTAGATACTGGGCATCATAAATAATTCTAACTTAAATAGACTTATTAAAATTACTCCTTCAAATGAATCCCAAGGGAAGTGAAGTACACAATGGAACATCAGAAAAATATTATGACAACAAATTTCTGCTTTAAAACGTATATGCCGTCTTTCTTTCCTTCATTTTTAGACCTCCTCTCAAGAAAAGCTGAAACTCTGAATTGAACAGGCTCTAACTTTAAAGAAATTGAATTGGCTAAATTAGAGTGAGTCCCTGAATCAGTTACCTGTATTTAATATTAATGCAGAACATTGATCTTGCTGTCACATGGGGATTTATATGAATTTTTATTTATTTATTTATTTATTTATTACATTGTTAAGTCTTTATTGTCTGTTTTTGACATTGGAATTATTTCTACAGAACCTAATGGTTATGTCACAAATATTTTATCTAACAGTGAATAAATAAGATGACATCTGCTAGCTTTGGGGACCATCTGTTAGACTAGGGAATTATGGATGTGATGTTAAATTTAAATTATATTAATTGTAAGTCCAATGGGACAGTGAAATGGGCAGAACTAGGGACTTATGTGAAGAACAGGATGCATAGCTGTAATCAGAGTTTTAACAACAAAACTTAAGGAATGGATTATATTGAGAAGCACTGAAAAAAAAATAGTAGAAATCAGTTTTGCACAGGGGTGAGCTGACTGTGGAAACATATATTTGTAGACCCTCTTTTCTGAAGGCATTTAAGCACACATTGAACGAGAAGTGCATATTTATATATCATGTTAAGTTAGCAAGACCTAAAAGAGAGTTCAAGAAAACTAAAAGAGAGTTCAACAAATTGCACACAGAATTGCAGTACAAAGTTTTTTAGTCTGAGACCCCAATCATTCATTTTACAGTGTCTGGCACTTTTACTCTTTGAATGCCATCATAATATCATAAATCTTATCACAAGTCAAATGAATGGGTGGCTTTATAAACAATATATGTGGCAACCAAGAACTGGGGTGAGAATGCTCAGAAAAACCCTGTTGCAATGTCCACTTGCATATTTTCCTTCATCTTCATAATTTATATATTATTTTTTGCTTTTTCTAAATTCATAAAAGTGTCTCTAACTAGCAAAAATGTCAAATATAAAATAATATCATCTCTCCCTTCCTCTTATTTTTTTTTTTAAATCTGAAATGTAGTTAAAACTCTTCCTCTATTTCTCTGCCCTTTCAAATGCATTCTATATGTCCGTTATATACTTTTCCTTGCTTTATTTTATGCTTTGACAGAAATTTCAGCCAAGTTCTTCCATGACTGTCTTTCCGACCTCATACATGCTCACATATGTTTCTCTCATACCTCTTTTCCCCTTGATGTTTAGCTAATTAACTCAGTTAATTCCATTTTTAGACTCTCAAGTTGCATCTGAACCTTTTTTCATAATGAGGGTACATTTACACCTTTATGTCAGCTATTCTCACTTAAAAATCTCTTCCACATTTACTTCTTTCATAGAATGAATTGAACTCTGTTAACTAACCTACAACACTCTAAGCGTCCCGTAAATGCTTATAAAAGCTGTACCACGAATACAGTAATTTTATATACATTGATTCGTATTCTAATCATAATCTCAGATAAAGTGAGATTCAATTTATATCCTAGTTTTCTGGGACCTGGGCTGGTGACTTTGCTTACCTTGTTTCATTGTGAGTGGAATCAGGGAATTAGATATTTTTCAGATATTCCAATGAAAAAATATTCATAACAAAAGTAATTGAGAGCAAAGAATGCCAAATGGTTGCAACTCTCCTTTATTAATTAATTTCATTTCTTTTAAAGGAAATCGAATCAAACTCGAAATACTTTTGATTGAATAGCTTCCTCAGATGACAATAACATTTTGGGAAGGTTTTTTTTTTTAAATATATTTCCAATAAACTCAGTTCTGATACAGCACATAAAAGAAAATTGGTAATTACCTGAAACGCTTTCTCTCTCGCATCCCAGAATTTTTTTGATTATTCCTATCATCTACAAGATTTCTCTTAATGTCAGCATTTCTGTATATCTTTCAAGACTTTCCCATGTAATTTTTATATTATATTGCATATAATTTCTAAGATGCCACTGTATTTTAAAGTTTCTTGAAAATACTTCCATATGTAATTTATAAGGATCTATTTTAGAGCAAACAGAAAGGGAAAATTTTCCTCTCTTTGTACTGTCTTTTGAATCTTACTGGAAAAAAATGAAAGGAAGGAGCAGACTTGAACCATTCTGCGTGTTCTGAGCCTCTGGAACATTTCTCATTTTAAAAATATCTTTCATATTGCAAAAATACCTAGCAGTTAGAAATTTTCAATGATCCCAAACCTATTGTGAAATATCAGCAACTTACACACAATAACACCAGTCCATGAGTGGTATGCATTAATACATGCTTATGAAATAAAATAAACATAACTGAAGAATATGCTTTCTAGCAGTCTAGGAAACTAGCCTGCAGAAGGTCTTTACAGCTTTTGCAATTAATTAAGTCGTCCAGAGGCAAAAACAAAACAAAATTTTAGACAGTAGTGTTATATGAAGCATGCTGAGAAGCCTTCAGGCTAGGACAGAAGAGTTTGCCATAAAGAACAACAGAAATAAGTAATATACTTTTGAAATATACAGGAACGAATGAGGAAATAATTCTAAATATCAATCACAACTCTTAACTGAATACTCATTGCATTTTAAATAGCTTTTTATTTGTAATTCCTAAATAGTAAAAAAAAAGGATAAACCACTTTTACACACACACACACACATATATATATATATGTGACACACAAAAATTAATCTGTACTGTCATTGGCAACCCTACATAGACCAACAAACATCAAGAAGTGATATGTTATCATGATAATATACAATACAGAAGACACCTCTCAGCTCTCCTGCTGCATCATATCACTATTTCTTCACGAATGCTTATGCCTTCAGAGCTTATTGTGGTGAAACATTAAACTCCCACATGCTCCTGCAGGCCCACTGATGTTCCTGTCCTAACAACAGTCTAAGCTTTACTGAGTTTCCACTACGAAATTTCCTTTTCTGTTATATTCTATATTCTAACTATAGAAAGACATTGTGGACTTTTGAAAAAGAAGTCACTCCTACTCTACTAGAAAGGGAAGGAGGCTGGGCAAAGCTTGAATATAACTTGGCATTAAATAAGGAAAGTAGAAGAATGGCTTTTTTTGAGAACAAAGATTTTTTTATTGTTATTATATTTCAACTCTTCCATATAGTTGACAATAGAATCATGATTTCTTCGTTATCAAATATGAAGTACTCTTCATATTTGATATGTAAATGTATCCTCTGATTCTAACTTCCTCAAAGAGAAGAAATTACAATTAAGTCTCCCACATCAAACCACCTTTATCTGAGTTCAGACAAAGCTTGATGTTCCATTCAGCTTGCTATTATTTCTTTACTGTAAAAAAAAAAAAAAAAAAAAAAAAAAAGATTTCCAAAATTCTTCAGGCCTGGATTATGCTTCCATCTGCTGCAAGATATCACCTTTCTTTCAAAAGAGATCTCAAACATCTGATTTTTTTGACATAAGTTAAATAACGAAAAAAGATTAGCAACATATTTAAGGTAACGTAAATAAAATGAGAATGGATATACAAAGGCTGAATATGTATATACATGTGCAAGAAACAGAGAAGATTAACAAGGGAAAAAAACAGGAAACTTCCCAGCCTGGTTCGACCCATAGACTATTATCTGTTGCTGCTCCTCCTGTGGGAGGAGAAGAAGCGGCAACAGGTAGCCTGAGGGCAATCAAAAGGGACTTTAGGGAATTGGGTCAGATGATTCAGGCATGCAGGTCATCTTTTCTTCCATTCTCTCCAGTGCTGGCAGCAATATAGAAAGTAACAAGAGGATACAGTCCATCAACATGTGACTCCGTAACTGGCGTTATCACCATAACTTTGGGTTTTTCAGCAATAGGAAGCCATAAGGCTTCCACCTAAGGCTTCCACGGCACCAGGCATGGTGGCATCAAATAGGATTCTTCTTTACCAAAAAGGTTCCTAGGTCATGAGCTAGCAGGGCTCATTGAGAGGGCTTTAAACTATATTTGAGGTGGGAGCAGGCTACCTGTTGCAGTTTGAAAGCCGTGGTGGTGGTGGAGGAAGGAGATATCAAAGACTGTGTTAGCTATACACCTGACTCTGACAATATTGGATTCATGAACAGTCTGCCGACCGTAGGTCCGATCGCCTTCCTAGGAGCGAATCAAGTTCCCAAATGGCGTGATCAACTATAAGCTCCACTCTGGCAGTATCGGATTCACAAACGGTCTGCCCGCTGTAGGTCCAATCACCCCTCAAACAAGTAGTCGAGTTCACCAACAGCATGATTTATTCAAATGCAACATTTACAAAGCAGGTTTTGGATGTCAGTACAGGAAATTCTCTGCTACAGCGTGGAGTTTTTAGCTAGCTCTGATGTACGAATGTGCAATCATCACTCAGGCCAGAAGACGGGAGAGGGCTCTCAGTCTCGAATCTCCTCAGGCAGCGTACCAACCCAAGGGGAGGAGAGGGGGACCAGCCTGTCAGCTGACCCAGGAGTTACGATGGAATCTTCCCTCCTCACTTCTGAGACTCCTCAAGAGTCCCAACTGGAGGAAAGGGGGATCAGCCCATTGACTGATCCAAAATTTATGATGGAGTCTTCCTTCCTCACTTCTGAGTCTCCTCAGGCAGCATCCTGACCTGAGGGGAGGAAAGGGGTTTCAGCCCGTCGACTGACCCCAGAGTTATGATGGATTCTTCCTTCCTCATCCTTCTCCTCCTTAGTTCACCTTTTATATTTTTATTTACGTTCAGGTGGAGCTTGAGTGACTATAGTCATAATTAATATTGTTATTGGTTGGTGCAAAAGTTTCTCGCTTTAATTTCAAGGTACAGTCAATTGAAAAACTAGATTGCATGCTCAGTGAGGAGTGGTCGTACCTCGGAGGCTTTTGGGATGGAGGCATGTTTTGACATTATAATGAGCTTATAATGAGCAAAGTTCAAGCAAAGTTCATCCCAAAGGAGTGATTTGCCACCCTTGCTGGCTCAGCACCGAACAAGTTATCGTATATCTCCCTCTGGACAGCTACTGTGCGGCTGATCAGCGGCCCAGCACAGGGAGTGCAACAGAGTTTGGGTGCAGTGTCTTCACTCTGCTCCATCCTCTGTTACTCCCCTCTGGAGCTGCAAAGAGGGCAGACTGTGTTGCCTAAGGAACTGTGGAGGAGCAGAGTCCGGGTCTACCAACCATCCTGGAAGTGCAAACTGTGTATCACCCCAAGCAAGCTCCTGGAATGCCAAAACTGCTGTTAGGCCCTAGTTTTTACCTCAGTTTCCCCTCTTCAAGCAATTCTTCCATGATGCCATCAGGGAAGCAGTTGATAAGGTAGGGGATGGCCTGCCATGCCACTCATACCAGCCTAACTCCAGACCCGGCAAAGACTGAAGAGGAAAAACAGAAAAACAGAAGATCTACTGAAGACTCACACAGCCAAGTTACAGTCACCCCAGCCAGAAAGGAAGGCATATTGGGTGCTGAACTCAAATGACTCTATGTAAATGCACGCAGCATGAGGAATAAGCAAGGGGAATTGGAGATGCGTGCATGCTTGTAGGACCATAATCTCATTGCAATTACTGAGACACAGTGGGGCTGCTCTCATGACTGGAACGTGGCCATGGGTGACTTTAAGCTTTTTAGGAAGGATAGGCCAGGAAGGCAAGGTGGCGGAGTTGCTCTTTAAGTGGGAGAGCAACTGGAATGTATGGAGCTCAGCATAGGAGAGGACAAAGCGCAGGTCCAGAGCCTGTGGGTGAGGATTAAAGGGCAGGCCAATTGGGGCAACACTGTCATGGGTGTTTACTACAGGCCTCCTGACCAGGGCGAGGAAGTGGATGAGGCCTTCTACTGGCAGCTGCAGGAAGCCTTGCAATCACAGGCCCTGGTCCTTATGGGAGGGTTCAACCACCCTGATGTTTGCTGGGATAATCACACAGCTGAGAACAGACAGTCCAGGAGGTTCCTGCAGAACATTGCACATAGCTTCTTGATGCAGGTGGTGGATGAGCCAAGGGGAGGGATGCTGCTAGACCTGATACTAACAAACAGAGATGGTCTAGTGGGAAATGTGCAGGTTGGAGGCAGTCTTGGCTGCAGTGACCATGAGGTGTTGGAATTCACGATCCTGTGAGGAGGAAGCTGGGCAAGAAGTAGGATTGTAACCTTGGACTTTAAGAGAGCTAACTTTGACCTCTTCAGGGAGCTCCTTGGAGGAATCCCCTGGGCCAGGGTCCTAGAAGGAAAGGGGTTCCAGGAGAGTTGGCTAATATTCAAACACCACTTCCTCCAAGCTCAGGATCGGTGCATTTCTACAAGAAAGAAGTCGAGGAAGTGGGGCAGGAGACCTGCATGGATGGACAAGGAGCTGTTGGGTAAACATAATGAGAAAAGAGCATGTACATAAGGCAGAAGAAGGGCCAGGCCACAGGGGAAGAATATAGGAACACTTTCAGAGAATGCAGGGATACAACGAGGAAGGCCGAGGCCCATTTGGAATTAGAGTTAGGGAGAGATGTCAGGGACAACAGGAAGGGCATCTATGGGGTGGGTTGTTTAGTGATGGAGGATGCAGAGGAGGCCGAGTTACTAGATGCCTTCTTTGCTTCCATCTTTACTGCTAAGGCTAGTCCCCATGAACTACAGAGCCTGGACACAAAAGAGATAACCAAGAGAGACGAAGACTTTCTGCTGGTCAGGGAGGATTGGCTTAGGGATTATTTAGGCAAACTGGACACTCATAAGTCTATGGGCCCAGATGGGATGCTCCCAAGAGTGCTGAGGGAACTGGTGGAGGTTATTGCTCAGCCACTCTCCATCATCTTTGTGAGGTCATGGAGATTAGAGGAGGTGTCAGAGGACTGGATTAAACCGACATCACCCCAGTCTTCAAAAGGGGCAAGAGGGAGGACCCAGGAAACTACA
>WBNA01000348.1:342730-371957 GCA_013398345.1 Nothocercus nigrocapillus
GCTGGAAGCAGCTCCACATCCTGAACTGGGGAGCCCAGAACTGGACACAGTACTCCAGGTGTGGCCTCACCAGGGCTGAGTAGAGGGGCAGGATTCCCCTCCCTCGACCTGCTGGAGACGCTCTTCCTAATGCACCCCAGGATCCCATTGGCCTTCTTGGCCACGAGGGCACACTGCTGCCTCATGGTCAGCTTGTTATTCACCATGACACCCAGGTCCCTCTCTGCAGTGCTGCTCTCCAGAAGGTCAGTCCCCAGCCTGTACTGGTGACTGGGGTTATTCCTTCCCAAGTGCAGGACCTTGCACTTGTCTTTGTTGAATTTCATAAGATATCTCGTTGCCCTCTGGGCTGTCAGCTCCTCCTCCCAGTTTGGTATCATCAGCAAACTTGCTGAGGGAGCACTCCATCCCTTCATCCAGGTCATTGATGAATAAATTGAACAGGACTGGACCCAGTACTAATCCCTGGGGGACACTGCTAACCACAGGCCTCCAACTCGACTCCATGCCACTGATCACCACCCTCTGAGCCCTGCCATCCAGCCAATTCCTAATCCACCTCACTGTCCACTCATCTAACCCACACTTCCGGAGGTTGCCCATAAGGATGCCGTGAGGGACGGTGTCAAAAGCCTTGCTGAAGCTGAGGTAGATGACATCCACTGCTCTCTCCTCATCCATCCAGCTAGCCATTCCGTCGTTGATCGTCGTTAGCATCCATCATTAATGAGTGAGTCATCTCTTAAAAAGGCATGTAGTGAATGCATTGCATATTTATGTTTTTGGTTATTTGTTATTGCAGTTTAGTATTTTAACAGTACTAAGTTGCCATAAAAGTAAGTGAGATGGAAATATTCTATACATGGCTCATTGTCAAGGTTTTATGACCATATAAATTAATTTCTGACTAGTTGGCTAAAATAGGTTAATATCTCCAGGAAAACAGATTTTTCCCATAAGTCTGAATGTTAAAAGATAAATGATGAAGTCCTTCAATTGGGAATGTACTCCACAGCCTTAATTTATTGTGACTGAAATGTGTCAATAAGAAATTTAGGCATAAAAGGAGGAAAGGGTCATTTTAACATTATGTGAAAACCATCACATTATGTGCAGCCATCACATTTGTAGCTTTTTAAAAACATCTGTAACAGTATTTGCAATAAACATAAATTCCAAGACCTCCCATTCTCATGCAATATTCTTTGAGACAAGTGTACAAAAACAGTTTGAAATGAAAATGTTCAGTCTAATTTTTTTTTTTTTTTTTTCCCCCGGGGTTTCTGCACTGTTTGATTAGAGAATGGCTGCATTCAAACATATTACCATTCTGTTAGCAGCACTCACAGATTTGTACTTTCACTGCATGATAAATGAAGTTTACACAGTTTATGTTGTGTGAGGACAGTGTCTAGTGATTCAGTGATGTGCATATCATTTGTAAGCATCTGATTTGGTTAATTATTAAGCAGTGAGTAATCTTCAGGTTTCCAGAATTCTTTGTAAACATAGAAATGAGATGGGCCAAATCCTCAGGAGCTGTAAATCAGTACAGTTCCTAGGAAATAAAGGCTAATATATCAACCTTCACCAAATGATCCAGCCTTTTTCTTCCTTTTTTTTTTTTTTTTTTCCCCCATTTACACTTGTTAAGGTACAAATCCCTATTTAAAATTAATTCAGTGTTTAGACAAGTTCATTAGTTGACATATCAATCATATACTTTTGTGCAAATTACATTCCTGTTACTGTACTGCTTGGCAAGCAGTACACATGAAAGATATGGGTACAAATTAGACAATTACATTGCATTAACCCTAGTTACAGGTTTGTAAACTTTTAAATTCCTTTTATTTTTCCTCACTGTGACTGTGTTTGCATTTATACAAACTGTTCATCTATTCAGTGAGTAGACAGATCAGTTTTAGTGATATTTACAGATTTGGATCAAAGTGAAGGAATACGGAAGTTTGACCTTTTCAGATTTTAAAGGGAAGGTTAAAAGATGACTTGTTCACAATTTTAAAATGCCTACAAAAAGGAAGAAAGCCCTGAGAGTAGAAGGCTCTTCCATTTATCAGACAAGGAACATCACCAAGCAGCAACTGGACTTTGACGTTAGAAGCATTTACATGAGAAATATGAAGCACTGGAGTGAAAAAATGGGATAGATTCTCAGTGAGTACCTATATTTATGTCAAAGTTGGATGCATTTCCAAACATTTTGGTATAGCTGAGAGTAACTATGGTTTGGCAGCTGAAGATCTACTGTGTTATGAAAAATGTCAGACTAGATGATACCAGAATTCCCTCCTAGTGTTAAAGTATATAAATGGAGGATGAAGATAAAGAGAAGGAAAGTCCTCATATTTCAGGGCATAACCTAAACTGAACTATCATAGTCAGCAGAAATGGATTTCATGTGTTAGCAAGGTATCTATTTTCCATTAGATGATCTGCCGTACATTTCAGTGGTGTTGGTCCCAGGCAGAGTAAGGATGCTTGACTAAACTAACACTGCTCGCTGAAACTGTACAATATTGTCATCCATCATGCAGTCTCAGAGCTCCGATCTGCCTATGATCTCTAGGGCATAGGTCCAATGCTGCAAAGCCCTTGATTTTAGGGAAATACATATTTATTGACTGAGAGAATAAAACCATGTAGTTTGCTCTATCTGGATATTTATCTTAATATGTGATCTCTCAGGCAAATATTCCGGATCTTCAAATATCATCTTCAGCTATATAAATATCTCCCACCTGGAAAACCATCAGTGTTTTCAGGCAGTTAATGTCGTGCATAAGTGTAATAGGTCACCCTGACAGGAAACTTACTAAAGGAATTCTACTTTTCTCCCTGGGTGCAAGATATGATGGTATATCAGGGCATATCTCCTATGGAGGATCTGCTATGGCTAAATTCTACATATTTTGAACTCTTTTCCACTAATATGAAGGATCAGAGGTATAAAGAATTAAAAAAATAATAATAATTGAAAGCAAATGCCCCATAAGTGAGTAACACCCTTCTTTACACCATGACTGTAATGCTCTTATTCCTAGACAAATTATTTTTTAAAACATATTTTTCTTCTTCTATATCAAGCAGGAAAACAGTCATGGTTAAAAGGAGAATGAATATTTCCCCCTCAGAACACCTTTAAATGTAAGTGCGCCTAGGAGCAAAGTGTGTACTCACAAGGTATTTTCTCTCTTGATTTTGTTTATATTTATTTCTAACATTTGATCTCACATGTTAGTCTTCTTCACTCAGATTTTCCACTGACATTAGTCAACTTTGAGCAATGTAACTGATCTAAGTGTATTAGTTTAGTTTGTACCTTTCCATGTTGAAAAATGTACTGTACTACTGGGTTTAGTGTTTGCACATTGTTTCCTATAGATGATTGCATATGGCAAGGATGAACCATCAGGCAAATACTGATTTACAGGAATAAATGAACATCTGAGATGAAAACATGTCAGTGTTGCCTTGTTGTCATCAAAACTGTACTAAATCAAATGAAATAATAATCTTCTGTACAGAATTACCGAGTTAGTATTTATTGTTTTCAGTCCGCAAGCAAACCCTCTCTCCCCAGAATTGCTCCATGTTCTTGTCCTCCAGGAGCCTTTCTATACTTTCTCTTTCATGTTTTTGGATATTTACCTTTCCAGTCACTGCTGCCTTTCCCTCCCTTACTTTTTTTCTTCTGTTGCTTTCACACTCAATTCTTAGCTCAAATAAATTAATAATTAATAATGAAAACCCTACAAAAATACAGAAGAGCAAAGCTCTGATTTGCCACCTTCCAGAATCAGGATTCTTTTCGCCCAGTCGTTGTAATTGTTTCTCTTTTATCTTGCTTTCTGTCTACCCTATATATTTTGAAACTGCTCTACGAAACATTTAATTTCATTAGTCCTTCAGTAAAATCAGTGGGACTTAGGCTTTGAGCAAAACAGCTTTAAAGCATTAAAAAGCAATATTGTTTTGCTGAACAGAGATAGAAGCATATATTTAAATAAATGTATTGCTGATTTGGTTCCATAGTTTCTGAATCAACCACTTGCCTAGAGCCATAAATAAAAATGGTAAGGTTGCTTTAAGAATTATTTGTTTTCCCACAGGATGGATCAGCAACAAGTATTAACTTACTGCATTGTTTACTGTTACAGGCAGAAGGAGCAAGTGCAGCATTTTTTTTTTAAGTGTGTTGATCTTTTGACTTATGGTTTAATAATTAGAGGAAAGAGGTGAAAAGATCTTAAATTATATTTTACAGTTGCCTTGCATATATCAACAGGCAACATTAGGGTCAATCTTTCCACATACATGTTAATGTTTGAGCTACTCAGGTATCAGATAAATCGCAAACCAAATCCATTCTGTGACAGAGGTCACAGAAAGACAGACTTGCATCTTAGGTCTTTTCCTCCCTAAATCAGTCCAGTGAAATGATGAAACAAGCATATGAAAAATGCCATATGATTTTCAGTGGCATACGCTCCGAATAAGTGACTCTCTCTCATCAAATGCAGCCTACCAGGTGTTTGAACTGTAACTGGGCAAATTCTATAAATTTGTCAGCCTGATGAGGTGAGACAGAAGATGGTTCTACTGTTTGTTATTATAACTCCTAGTTCCTTCATAAGTTAAAGGATTCATTTAAGGGTTCTGTAAAGAGCTATGGTACATGGTAGTTGGTGTTCTCTCTACTGTAATAGAGTTTCCTTTCCATCCAATTAAACAGCTTGTTTTGTTGTCTGATGTCCGGGGTACAGTGACTTGTATTCTTGTGTTCACCTCAAATCTGTATGGATATCCTGCAGAGACCACCCTGAAAACCTTGGAGCTCCTGAGAGAAAGAACATGACAGGACATTATTCTCTTTGCTGTATGTGTGCACCTAAACAGACTTATATAACTATTTTGGAAAGGAGAGACTGGATTGTTTTTTTTTTGTTTGTTTTTGTTTTTTTTTTTTTATGCAATCTTTAAACAGCTGCTAACTGGCTGTTAGTGAATTAAAACTGCTTGGAAAACCAGAAGACCATTGTCAAATAACACACATTTCCCACATAGTTACAATTGAAGATTTTAACTCAAAAATGTCTAAAGAAAAAAAAAAAAAAAAAAGACTCCATGTTTCCTGTGTATCATCTTCTCTTCTCAAACCCTGGTGTTGGGAGTTGCAAACTGTCATGCTCATCCTGTGCAGAACAATGAATCTCTTACCAGGGAGATGATGCGCAATTGCTTTTGCAGTTTTGAGCATGAATAAATGCCTAATGCCACTTTTCTCATAGAGCCACAAATAACATTTACACTCATGAATCACAGCTTCAGGAAAACCTAGAGGGAGAGAAAGCTCAGGAACAAAAGGCAGTTATTCTTCCTGGAAGAGTCCACTTTATTTAACTTTCAGGAACTTCAGCTACATGCTCCTTCCCTCTGCCCGCTCCACTGTGTGAACACCATGTGTCTCTTCATCAGCACAGAGAACACAAAAGGGTTTTTAACAGTTGTAAATGGAAAGGCTGAAGTGCGAAATGAAAGCCTGGCTGCACAAGTTAGTAAGCATTTGCTAATTAATACCATAAGAATATAGGAGTTTTCTATCTTGCTGAGCATAACTGAGCTAACAGCTACAGGTGAAGTGAAGAATATATCTATATATAAAAATATAAAAGTAATAATGTTCCAGCTTTAACAAGTTTATTTCTGATACCTAGACATCAGTCTGGAATAGGAAACTTAAAACTTGTTTCAGCAAAGCTGTGACAAGAAACCTTTAGATATTTATCTCCTTTTAGTAGTGTTCTCCAATTTCTGGCTGCTTGGGCATGCATTCATAACTGATGCATGCTAATCAGCTCTTTTATAAAGCACTTCTAATGGCTCAGAGTGGAATATTTTGCTTTTTGGTAAAAAATAAATAATAATCCATCAACACAATGGGGAGAATGAAAATGAGAGAAAATGACTATTCAGAAAGCTTTTAAATGATGTTGTTTGTTTGTATCACTGTGACTGCTCTTCTTCCAGGAGGACCAAATCAAGCAATTACATAGCATAAAAGAATACATTGCCTTACAGTTCACATATTACCAGGGGAACTGGCAGGGGATGCTTTGCAAAAGTTTTGAGTTCACTTATTAAGAATGGAAGTCCACAAATGCCATACCTTGAACACATGACATGTTGTGCTATAGTAGAGATTCTGAATAAAAACAAGACCCCCCCCAAATGTGGCAGCTATTGGCCTTTCTCTGTATTCTACCTAATAACATATTCTTAATACTTTGGAGGGATACTGTGAAAATGCATGCATTAACGTCGTGATGTACTTGGTACAGATGAGCGCTATAATTCTCCATGAGAGAATTAATAATTCAGTGTCTAGGACAAGTTTTCAAATAGCATGCAGAAATTGAGACAATGATCAAGAGAATGCAACTCAGCCTCTCGCTGATGCTCATCCATCCATTCAGGAGGCAGGAGATGTGGAAAAATGGTCTGTGGACAGTTTTTTGCACACACACCACTTTAAGATGGCTTTAAACACTTAAACACTTTCTCAATAACTAATGTAAGAATAATAATGAGGGAAAACTGAAGGACAGAGCAAAGGGATCTTGTGAAGTGTATAGAAGGAGCAGGAAAAGAGACAAAGAACAAAGGAAACAGGAAAGCAAGATGACACTATATGCTGAGTAAGTTATACTGCTCTCAATAAAAATAATCATTAACCTGGCAGAGATTTCCATATACCATCCTAACAGCAAAATAAAGTGGGGTGCAGAATGCCGCTCTTTAAAGTACTGAAAGTGTGCTATTTTATTTAAATCTTTGTGCCAGAATTTCCTCGTCAGTAAAAAGTGATGCCCACTTTGGTACTGCTCTATATCTTGACTGATTACTGTTATGGTATGGGAATGTATTTTTAAAATTAAATATACACAACAGTCCTCCTACCCATCTACTTGACCTACAAAGTTATCAGGACGAAAGCAAAAGAGATTCCGTCTTCAGGCGTGCCAAGATGAATGGACCAGCATTGCACATGAGAATCTGTAACTCCCCATTTAGAACATTTTTTCAGAATAAGGCTCAAATATTTGCCCCAAGATTCCAAGAATGTTAAGTTTTTGTGCCAGCATACCACCAAGTTTATTAATATTTCACTGTTAAACTACTATGAAAATATTAGTTAATATTAATGAAGGCCTGTCATTTTATTGTACATATGCCTTATTGTTCAGTAACTTCATTTTTTTAATAATGTTGGAAGTGTTCTGCCCTGTGGACAGATGTGATTATCAAATTCAACGCCTGCAGCACATTTGCTGACCTTCAGCAAGCTCTGACTTTTTTATGTTGCAACATTATTTTGTTTTATTATTTTACCCGAAGAGAGCAGTCTGTGATCAGCAAAGAGATGCTTTTATCTTAATCATTGATCCCATATTCATAAATATTCAGATTTTCAGTCTCCCAGGAACACTGTTCACTATTTCTTAGTGTATGAAGTAAAGCAATGAAATGATTTCAACCAAAACTCAATATGCAAAAACAGATAGTCCAGTTATATTAGTAGCGTAAGGTCATTTTTATTTGTTTGTGCAATCCAAGCTTGCAGTCTCAAACTTTCCACATTAAGTACAGCTCCATTTAACTCGAGAGGAATGCTTATATACTTACAAGACTTCAGATAGAAATATCTGGAGAGAAGAGAGTTTTCTTTTATTCTTACTACCAGACTGGTAGTGTTGCCCAGTAATTAAACATGCCAGGCACCACGAAACAAGCCATATTTAAAAAAAAAAAAAAAAAGCCATTGATGTAAGATCAAAATAATGTAATTAAACTTAATGGATGAAAACTAGTACTTAAAAACAATGTGCCTATAATGTATAATGTGCTTATAATCATCTCCATAGAAGAGGTGTATGAAAATGGTTTTCTCTATGATGCAATGGATGCAGCAAGTTATTTTAATTCCTTCAAGTCAGAGGCCTTCCATTTGTCATACTCAGTTCACCAAATAAGCTATGCGTTTTTTTATAAATATATGTACGTTAGAATGAGAATGACTGAAATGTGATAATGCTATGACTATATGAGAATATTATGTTTTTCTGTACCCTTGTTTAAGAGATTCATGCAGCTATAAGATTTTAGATGAGGATAAACCTAAAATCTGTCCAAATCACATAGTCTTTTCAAACATGAAGATGTGTAAGTTGGCAGAGGGAAGGAAATTATTTATCAAACTGTTTATATTTTGAGTTCTTTATGTTGTATTTCTATGAGCTATTATGTGTTATTGGTATAGGTAATATTTTTTCCACTACTAACAATTACACGTGAAAGATTATAAGGTATAAATTATTAATGTTGCAAGTATCTTAAAGGATCTTCTGCCCTCTGAATTTTATATTTGTTACTTCGGAGTAAAATAGACTTTATTTAATCATTAGTAATGTACAATATCAAAAAAAAAAAAAGTTTGAAATTCAATAGTAAATCTTATATTCGGGGACATAAGGACACTTGTTACTACCCCAAAATAAATAACTTTCTTCATATTAAGAATATACATATAGATCTTTTTGTTAATAAGTACCTTTTGCCAGTGAGGCCAAAAGTTACAAAGGAACAGTTTAGTATTCCTGATAAAAATCTGAGATGTATTTCATATGAGCTGCAAGGAAATCTCTGTTACCACCTTGAAGAACAGAATACTAAACTGCAGTCTGCCACAAGAAAGCAAAAATTCTCTTTTTAGCTTGATACAATTATCATCATTTCCAAGTCACAGCAGTAATACTTTAAAACAAAATGGCAATTTTTGAAAGCAAAAACAAAAACAAAATCTCCTTTCTAAAAGAACAGTCTCTGCAGTTCATCAACCTATCCTATTACTCAAAATAATTAAGATTAAATATGAGAAGAAGAAACACCTAGTATCACTGAACGTACATATTTTTGAAGAAAAGGGGAACTCTCAGGTAAACTGACGTTTATCTTATTTGTGTGCTTCAGAGAGATTTGCTTGATTTGAAAACAATCACCACTCTTTGTAGTAGTTTATTCAAAGACTGCATAAATGTGACTGCTGAAAATCAACTCAATCTTCACACATTTAGTTTCATGAAAACTTTGCTATTAACTTCAGTGGGCTGAGGATTTCACCATGACTTGACAAAGTAGTTTCCTAATATATTTAATTACTAAGAAGTCATGGCATTTGCTTATGGATTTCTTGGATAAAATGCATTTAAGAAGCAGCAATTTTAAAAGCAATACTATTAAAATTTCCTGAGTCACCTGCAATCCGATTTACCTTTCACAGCAGAAGTGTACAAAACACAGAGGAGCATCTAGATATAAGGAGGAAGGTCAACATAGTGCCTGTGGGCTTGAATGTTTCCACTCCATTTGCTCATTCCAATGTCTGTGAAGCAAGAGCCCACAAAAGCTCCTGGCATTGCTGCAACCATCTGGGAATTTGGAGAGAAGTGCAAGGGAGAAAGGTAAGTGAACTCGGTCTGTATGTAGAACAACTGGGGCAAATACTGCATAAATGTACACAAGAGAAAACAGGAGCTCTCCCTCTTTAGTCTTTGCCGATTTAAATGTTCTCCAAATTGGTGTTAATATAATACTGTCTGGTTAGTCAGCAAAAAGTGCCTGTAGAAGACCCTGCAGAAGCCATTCTTGGATAGCTAGTAAAAATCTAAACATTTTTAGTGCTTAGTCTGCTTCTATATTTCACAAATCCTTCTTTGTTCATTTGCATGATGACTTCAGAAGTGTATTTCAGAAAATGAGACAACAAAAGAAGAGGGAGAGAGAGATAAAAAGGTGAAAAGAGTGAATTATGTATTTACTTTTATTTTGCTTTTAGCTTCTAGGGTCACAAATTTTGTGTTTTTATCAATATAGGGAAGATAATGTATTTTAGGGCCTGTTTTTCTGATGAGTGGCACAACCCAAGGAACTGAAGTTTTAATTTCTTGAAGACACCTTCTTTTCATGAAGAAAACAATAATAGAATGACAGTATGGTTAAAGCAAACAGCACTAATGAAGATTGTTTCTGATTGCCTCATTTCTCACCAGCAGGGTTTACCAACTGTGCAGGTAGGTAATGACCACGATACAGAATTTTTTTGTGGACAGGTCCTGTTTTACTCATGAGAACTTTTTTATAGCTTTCCCAGGAGTTGATGAGATAGCCAAAATCAATTTCTAAACTTCCCCCAGATTATGATCATCAACAAAATTCATTACAGACATTGTGTGCAGTTGAGACCCCTACTTACAGAGGACACAGAAAAACACATATATAGACACAGCATAGAAAAACACATATATAAAAGCAGATATTTGGCCACGGTAAAGAAATTAAAAATATAAATAGTCAAATTTTGTTTAAATGTTCCTAAATACAGAAGTGTTATTTTAGGATAACTTATATACATTTTAAAGTGAAAAATAAGATAAATGAAACAATACTTTATCTACCTAAGTATACTAAACAATACTAAACAATAAAAAATACTTTATCACCAGTCGCATAATATCTGAGAGTCATATAACCATTATGGATTTTTTTTTATCCTCATAATGTCTTTTTTATGCAATAGACATGGAGGAATGTTAAAACTTCATTTTATAGGTGAAAGAAAGGAGCACAAAATAGATAATCACTTGCCTAAACTGACACAGCTGATCTGTGGTTACACTGGGAACCATAAAAGTCTTAATGGTATAGGCCCTTTTATGGATAAAAACTTCTGTGGATTGCTTTTCCTAATTCATAAATATGGCATATGAAAATAAATTACAAGATTGCAAATAGAACTAAATAAACACAGCAAGAAAGGAAGCAAATATAAATGCCTGATTCACGCATAGTGCAGATTTTATACAATTTCATTATCATATAAATAGCTAACATATATAATCTTTCGTGCGTTAATTCTGATAAATGTTACAGTAAAAATTAAGATTAATTGAGACTGCTTTGAAAAAATTGCTAGCAGTTACATCTGCAGTACTTTTTAGCCTAGTTACATTATATTGTGAAAAAGTTTTGGTATTCTATTAGTGATTTACAGTATCTGCTTACTTGTATTTTTATAGACTGCTAAACTATGTAAAATTGCTTTTTTCAATCTTAACTTTTGATGCTTAGAATTTTTTCTTCTTCTTCTTTTGCAAGGCTTGAGTCTTCAGAAAATATAGAGATCTGCTAGCAGACTGAACTGCTAAGTGTTTGGGAAATTAATACATGATAGCTGCAGAGAAGCATTAAATCTGCATAAACCTACAAAGATTCAGAGCTAAAACAGATTACAAAAAAGAAATTGAAGGGAAAAAATTATTTGTTGTCACTGAAGGACAGTAAGTTTTCTCACAGTCACAAAAGGTGTCTAGGGATGTATTAATTCTTCCTTTGGATCTAGCACATACAGATGTACTGCATACCCTTTTGTGTAGGTATAGATTCAAACAAGGCAACTGAGAGCAGAAAATAACTTTATCTGTCATATTTAATAAAAAACACAATGAAATACTAAGTCTGATTTTCTATTGCCTTACACCTGGTGCAGATATTTTTGTCTTTAAAAACTGAATGAAAGATGGATGTAAAATATAGCAACAAAAGAATGTAAGTATAAAATATTAACAATATGCATATTTACACAGCTACCTGTTATATATGATAGAGGTAAACTATGAAAGGCAAATTTCAGGAAGAAAAGCTCTCATTTCAGAGCCATACCAAACAGAGTCCTTCATTTCAAAGCACATAAAAACCTTTAGTTTGCTGCTGCAAACTGATCACAAACGACCCAAACTGAGCCTTTGAGTACATCCATTTCTGCTGGTGCATTATTCCACAATCTTATTGTACCCAATTGTCTTTCAGCTGCAGTTCAGCTGAAATGCAGTTCAGCATTTGCAAATTTTCCCAACAGAAATTGAATTAACTCAGATCTCCTCTCTCCTGCATTTACCCTTTCTTCTCTTACATACTGTCAATTTTCCTTTGAATGTCATCCACCTGGCTAGGTTAGAGCACTACAAGCACATCCGATTTTCTTTCATGGCATTAACCGCTCTACTGCTTTCGTATTGTATCCAAAATAAGCGGTCAAAGTGGATCTTCAGTCAATAGTGCCAGGCTAAAGCTGAAGAATGAAATTCCCCAGAAAACTTAATAAAATATGAAAGGCATTTATCCCATTTTCAGTGAGTAAAGGCTGTGTCCCAAAGTTAGTGTCATGCTTTAGAGTCACACAATAGCGTATTAATGAATAAGGTTTTTTTTTTTTTTTTTGATACTTTTCACTCTTTAGAATTTTATAATGCATATCATGCAGACGTTCCTCTGGGTTGAAATAGCAATAAAACTTTAATAAACTATAAGCAACATTTCAGCCTGAGTGACAAACATTTTGCTACATAAGTATTACTGATAAATTATATTAAAAATAAACAGATGAGGAGATATTATTAAAAGTTTGCCTCTTTTTCCAGAGATGAGTTTCATATTCGAGTTTGCCTGGAATTAAACACCGGTAAATCTTTAATGAGGCGTGAATGAATATACCAATCACTTGAGAGTTATTGACACAGCAATATCCATAGAATAGTGTCTTATTAAACTATTGCAGTTCCTTCCTTGATAGACATTATATATTCAGTATTAATAATGCATGAACATTTTTAATTCATTTCTGTTGTTACACCCTGTCCTTACTCCTGCAGCAACATTATTGAAAGTGATTTTATAAATATCATTTTCTCGAGATACATATGTTAAGTGTGACTGATACTGAAGAGCTATAAACGTAGCTGAGTTTAAAATACCTAATTTATCAGTGATAAATAATACATGGCTTAACAAACAGAAGAATGATATATTTAAATGACTCTTTTTACCAGATTGACCCAGAAGGAAGGAGAAGGCTTTTTTGCTTACAAATTTGAGCTGTATTTGTAAGTTACTAATTTGAAAAGATCAGAGAGTTATGCAGGTGTGAATGCTGATCACCCTGACACCTGGTTTCTGAGGTTTCTTGCTTCAGGAGCATCCACTTGGTTCTTGCCCTTCCACATGTCAGTTGATGTTATACTGAAGCCATGCTCCTAATGTGATTCAGAGTACAGTAATGCTCAAAATACAGGGAAAACTCCACTGCCGAAGGCTCTGTCTTCACCTGACACTGTGCCACTTGCAGTTGTTTTCCACCAGACCAAAACACTCAAAGGTTCTGCTGTGACATTGCCCTGCTGTCCTCCCAAGTCAAGCAGACAAGCACATAAAGTAGCACCTGTTAGAAATGAGACAGGCAAGAACTGCATTTTGTAAATAGAGATTTAAACCACTTGGCAAAACTTAAGGTTCTGCTAAATTGCGTAAGGGTGCCTCTCCATCCAGCATTGTTTGACTGCACCCACATCAAAGTATTTTTCTGATAATCACTTGTTTCTTATTCATGAATTTCAAATCATTTTATGGCTATTATTGAATGATTTCTTGTGATATCTGTGCTCTGCAAATAAAACTAAGCATCTTTTCCCCAAATTCCCAAATGATAAGAGTACTAAAATACAGTGACATTCTGTGATGATTATAGAACTCCCTAGTGGTCTCTGACAGGGTTATATCTCTTGAAAAATATTCCTATTCTTTTTCCAAAAAGTTCCTCATATTCCTATAGATGATTTTCTACCCTCTTACTAATGTGCTTAAAATGAGAAATCATTATTAAATGTGATTATGTTATTACTAATAACGATTTTGATGATGGTGACATTTGAGTGTTCAGCTAGAGTCCTGTTAGGAGCTGCATCCGTTTGTAACTCCAAACAAGAACACATGACTGAAGACATTTGCTAGAATGTAGTATAATAATAGATGCAACAAAAAAATGATTGTGGCAAGTGGCATGAGGTCCAGTCACTAGTGATATTCTCCAGGGGTTAATATGAACCAGTAATGTATTCATATGACAAAAAAGCAAAGAACACCCTGGGCTGTATTAAGCAGAGTGTTGCCAGCATCCTGTGGGAGGTGATCCTTTCCCTCTGCTCAGCCCCGGTGAGACCACACCTGCAGTGCTGGGTTCAGTGCTGGACTCCCCACACTGAGGACGTACTGAGTGAAAGGCCAGTGAAAGGCCACACAGATGATTAAAATACTGGAGCATTTCTCATACTAGGAGAGACTGAAAGAACTGGGGTTGTTTAAGCTGTAGAAGAGACCTTTCTGAAGGGATCTTATCATCAATGTGTATAAACAGCTGATAAGATGGAGTGAAGAAGAAAGAGCCAGACTTGTTTTAGAGGTTGCTAGTGATGAAATAAAAGTCAGTGGGCACAAAATGAAGTACAGGAAATTACATTTAAACATAGGAAAAGACTTCTCTGCTGTCAGTCTGGTCAAACATGAACAAGTTGCCCAAAGAAGTTGTGGAGTCTCCATTTTGGAGATATTCAAAACACAAAAGGGCAATGTCCTGGGCAATGTCCTGATCTAGCTGACCCTACTTTAAGCAGTAGGCTTGGACTAGAGGGTCTCCAGAGGTCCCCTCCAGCCTCAACTCTTTGTTCTGTGAAAAGGGAAGCAAGTGGTAATGAAAATATTTTGAATAGTATCATGTATAGTAGCTACAGCATAATTGCTTCCCTTTTCTTAACTATGGTGTATATCGTGAATGGAAGAGACAGGTTGGGAGAGATCTTTACTCAACATTCAGTCAAAATGTCTGACTAAAACAAGTAATCTAGTTGCAATAGCAACCGAGCTTGGAGAAGTAGAGAAGATCAAGATGTGAAAGGACTCTGCATTGTCATTTCTCTTTAGAATCACGTGGGAGCTTCTATTAGTATTTTAATTCCATTTATTTCTGAAAATAAAGAACAATGGTAATCACTAGGAGCTGTTTTAATTCTTCTGTTTACATTTCTCAGCTGTCACAAAATGTCTTGTCGTTGTTGTATAATGTTTAAGCTCTGGAAGGCCACATGAGTTACATAAAAATACTTCGCAAGACACTACGCTGCCCAAGATAGCTCTTACAGCATTAAACCACATTCTAGTTTAATGAAGATCAATTCACTAGCATTATCAGCTTAGAAATAAAATGATTATCAAAGAGCTGGTAAACTGAATAGTGAGAGGTAAACATGGCAATGAAAATAACATTGTCCTATGTAGCTTCTCTTCAGTAAATCCTAAGATGTTGGTTTTAAGTTAAAGTTAAAGATTTCTGAAAATTTCTGAATCACTGGCAGCTCAGATTCATTAAATCATTTGCATTAAATGTTGCTCCTTAGGCTAATCACTGTCTTCTCCACTTCTCTTAACTGTGGTGGAAGAAGGCAGGGGTTGGATAAAAACTATTATTAATCAAGCTCTAAAGCAAAAGAATAGAAATCTTATGCATAAAGATGAAGATAGTCTATTGGAAGAATGATTACTACTTACTAAAAATAGAATATTTTTGTTGTTTCACTAAAATAATAAATATAAGCAATTAAAACTACATTTGCCAGACTTTGGGGGGTTAATCTGCTGTACATCTAATCTTAGAGAAGTTTAATTTTCTCTCCAAAAAGATTTCTCTATTAAGCTTTGTTTTTAATATGTAATTAAGTTGTTTTTTTATTTATGAAAAGATGTTGTTTGAAGGGCATGCCTTTATTCCTTTTTTTTTTTCTTGCATTTGTTTTCAAACTAGGTGAGACACACAAAAGCTATAACTTGTATTTTGCACTGCGTATGTCTTGAAACATGCTTGACTCCAAAGTGACTTCATTTTCAAGAGCTATGAGCAGTTGTTATTTCCCTTTGGATTAAGTTAAAGCTTTGGGAAGCTCACCTTTTCTGAAAGTAGCAGTCCAAAAGTGAAAGTTTGTTCAGCTTCCCTATTGGGTTAATACCAGCTTGTGGTTTGCGAGTCACAGGTATCAGTCCCTTGTCCACCATACTGCATAACCAATGATAAAGCCCTCATTGACTCTAAATTGCTCCTAAAGAAAAGACTGGGCCTCTTTGTGGAAGACACTCAACTGTACTTGAAAGTACAACTTCTGTGTCATATGGACCCAATGTCTGAAAAAATTTGTCTCTATGTAAGTATGACCAAGTAGGTGATGCACCCACCCAGTAGACATTCAGCGTATAAGTGCTGTCTTCGATGTGCTCAGAACACACTTCAATTGTGGGGCAGAAGTATAACTAAATGAATCAAATAAGAAAGAAACAAACAAAACAAAAACAAACAAAACCCTTGCAATAAGACAATAAGTATGTGATTCAGCTGTTCATAAAAAGCAATTTGTTACATAGCTGCATATATATTTATAGAAGTGATAGTTAGAACAACAGTAAGGTAAGGTAGTAGTACCCTCAGAAACTGAGAAAGCAGGAAGCAGAAGATTGGGGGAAATTTAGCATTGCCACTTTCTAGACATAATGACCTTGAGGAGATGTTAGAAGAAAAGTTAAGATGTCAGAGAAGATAGTAGGATGGTCAACATCTAAGCTAGTGGTTTCACATTTCTTGAATTTGATGAAGAGGAATCGATAGTTCTTAGAATGTAAAAACAGGTCAGAAAATCATTTTCTAAAAGTATGTGTTACTATAAAAGGAACCTATAGAAAATATCACAGACATAGACATATTGTAGACGTCTTGGTTAAAGACCTGAGACTTCAGACATAGCTCAGCTTTCAGGGACACTATTGTCCTGATATACTAGATATTTTTGTCTCTAAAAGGCAGCATTTCTTCCATTTGACCTCAGAATCCCAAATACTATATGGTCATTTCTGAACTTATTTGAGGTGATAACTATTGATATAACTGGAAACTGTTTTAGTATATTTGGAGCTAAGAAAATTCATTGCAAGTGCCTTCTTGCACAGTAAGGAGTATTTTTTTTATTATTTATTTTATTATTCTCTACAGAACGAAGAAGTAAGGTAGTGTGTGACATATTCACCTTCTCTGACACTGGCCAGAGGAAAAGAGGGATGGATATTTCAGTGAATTTGGTGCATGTATGTTTTCAAGTATATTCATATGAGGGTACACAGTTCCAAATGAGAATTTTCCTGAAGGATATATGTTTACCATTTTTATTGTTATGGAAACAGCTGTAGTGGCTGCCTTACTCTTTGTTACTACTGGGGCACAGGTGAGTCCACTTAATTTGCTTTGTAGATGCTCTCTGAGTCTGATAAAATCTTTCAGCTTCTATTTTAATAAATTCCGTTTAATCAGTTCCAAGAGCTGAGCAGCTACTTCTGCATATCTTTCAACAATAGGCAAAGTCATTTTAAGCATTGTTGTGTAACACAAAACATCAGTATACATTTAGAAAAAAAAAAAAAATTGACTGTCTTTTAAGTGTGATGTAATATTCAATGGTAATTTACATTTCTACACCATCTTTTATAGAGAAATATAAAATTACATTAATTAAGCTTCTCAACCCACATATTACAAGTTTCTATAAAGCTGATTTTCCTGAAGCAAAGAGAAGACAAGAAAAGGTAAAGAAAGGTAAAGAAAGAAAAGATAAAGAAAAGAAAGGAGTAAAGAACTTGTGACAAAGAATGACTAATGATTTACTCATCACTTTGGTAAAGCCAAGAATATAAAATGCAGTCCTATTATCTGACTACTCTATTTTAATTATTAGTTTTGGCTTATCAAATTGTTCTGGTCTTTGTCTTTAAGAATTAGTGGCACAATGAGAAACTGGACCATCACAATTTTTCTCAGTAACAAAAAGAAGCAATAAAGTTCATCAAAGTGTTTTATTTGTTCAGAATAGTGCAGTTTTAATTAAGCTTAATTGTTTTCTTATTGAGTATATTAAACATTATTAGCACAAGAATATGCATTATAACATCATCTATGGAATGTAGTCCCTCAAAACACAGGCGTCTTTTTAGATAGCGTGTGTTCATGGTCACAGACAAACTAGTCCTTTAACTACAGAAGCATATTTGTTAACACCCAGTTGTATTACCAAATGTGCCAAACTTGGTGGCATCTGCTAGATTAACATTATGCTACAAGATTGCCTGTTGGAATTTTCTGTGAATATCCACTACATAGAAATAGTAAAGAGGGACCCTCAAACCAAGGAGACACATAAAAACTACTACCCTTCTGTCTGAATATATTTTCAAAATGACTTTCATGAAATTTAGACCCTGTACCAGCAAGATACTGCCCTGTAGTTTAGTAACCTCATTTAAGAATACATTAATATTTGAGTAGAACAAATCTCTCAAGTGTTGGTTTCCATTCCTGTCTCCTGCAGGTATTTCACATCATGTAATAACTTTCATAAACTCCTCAACCTCAGTCTTGAGACTAGGATTTCTAACCAATCCTGTTCCAAAATGTCACTATTTAAATGAATAAAACTTTTCTATTTTTTCAGCCTAAATGTATTTTCAGTTATTTCTGTTCTTAGGATTGCCTACAGAAATTTGTACGAAGAATGTCTGATTTGCAGCATGATTTGAACACAGAAAGGGGTTCTCTCCAGTATTTTCTGGGCTCTTGTTTCATAGTTTGCAACTGTCTGTTAACCACTACCAAACATTAGTTTTACAGCAGAAAACACTACATGCTGCTCAGTTTCTGCAGCCTATTTCTGTCCAGTCATTTCAAGAAAATCCAGTCATTTGGGAAAATCATTGTGAGAATTTCCATAGCTACAAAGTAAAGAACTATTGCAAATAAATGGTGATCTTCTAAATATTAATAGTATTCTTCATAGTTCATTTTCTGGAACTATTTCATAATGAATATATATGCAATCATTATTTTCAAGCAATTTGCCAATCAGGCTGATTGATTGTAGGTCAAGTCCTCATTCCATTAGAATATCCATTACTGTCACAAGAGAGATAATGTTAGTTATGTAATGGATGCTGTATCAAGTGTCCAAAAAACAAGAATTAGGATCTTCATTCAGAAGCACCAGAAATATAGCATGTATAGGATTACAAACAGAAAAAATGACAAGTGGTTTATGCTTTTTTTTTTTTTTTACTTAAAGCATTTTTGCAGATTTCACAATTGTATCATATTAACATTTTGTCTTTAAATATGTTTATATATGAAACATACATATGTGATAAAATCATATTTAATTGTTTATACTAAGTGCTTCTGTCCTGTAAAGACATGCCAATGACTTTGGTGATCTATTCTCAATTTTTCTAGAGACCTTCAAACTTTTCTTTAAAGACACTTGAACCATTGCCAGATAAGAGAGGAGGTTTGACACCAAAATATAGAATTAGTATTTATATTAATTCTAACAAGAAATTATGCATCTTTACACCTGTTTGCTTTGCTTTCCTGTATCCTTTTACCCTTTTTACACTACCTAAAAAAAATTGCCAAAGCATATTTTGGTAAATCCATAGTAGCATGGTAATACTTTAGAGTACAAATTATTTGAGATCCCACTTTGTCAGATCCTATCTGTCAAGTCCTATCTAGGCAGTAATAGATAGCAAGCATGCCTGGCCCAGTTTGCTTATTTATGGCAAGATAGAACAAATAATTTCTACTATGATAATCACTATAAGGAAAAGAGAACACTAAGATCTGGCCACATTTTTGTCGTCTCAAATGAGCCTGACACTGTTTTACTCTCAAATCAGCTATCTTGAAAAAAAATATTCAGCCAAGACTCATTTTTTTATGGGTATGCTGTGGGCATCAGGACAAAAAATGGTCATTGAAAAGGGATATGCAACTAGAAAAAAAAGTATGGAATGGGATGTAAAGGGGAAGAATTATTGCTGTGAAACACAGCAAACCACTACAATGATTAAAAGGCTGGAAAGTGACAATGGACTGGCTGACAGACAAGAAAAACAATCCTAGCAGCTATATCATAGTTCAACTGAAGCCATGCGGATGCTTTAAGGATGGAAGAAGAGAAGTAGCTGCAGTACTTAAAACAAGAGCTGATAAGGACCCAAGTAGTCAGCACAAAAGATAAGGTCAGGCACCAGAAATGTTATGCAAGAAAAGCAGAAAAATTTGGAAAGGGCTACAACATGTGAGCTGAGGAAGATGAAAAACCTGCAGCTGAAATTCAGGTTATGAGACAATGACAATCTCAGACAGAGGCAGAGGTACAGAGGGGTTGTCAACTCTGATG
This sequence comes from Nothocercus nigrocapillus, assembly GCA_013398345.1. Taxonomy (NCBI): domain Eukaryota; kingdom Metazoa; phylum Chordata; class Aves; order Tinamiformes; family Tinamidae; genus Nothocercus; species Nothocercus nigrocapillus. The sequence continues at coordinate 362,962 of WBNA01000348.1, forward strand.
CGTTATGATTGAATAAGGAGCAAATAGTTCAAACAGACAGCAAAAGGGAAGAGTCCAGCTTTGTTGTAAGCATTAATTCTAACTTGCAGGTGAGACGTCATGCAGAAGTAGATGTCAGAAAGGCTGAAAAACAGATTGGGATGGTGAGAGAAAAGAGCAGCTGCAACACAGATTTACAGGTCTTCAGCAAAGACAGTAGTTAAAACTGTGAGAATGGCTAAAGTGCACTGAAGAAGGAGGAACAGAGTTTCATGGTACGCTTTTGAGACACAAGGATAGCTCTTGGAAGAGAAAGATGGGATGAAATCCAAGGGAAAAGGTGAATCTCTTTATATCTTTTCCTAACACACACATGCAAACACAAACAGAGCGCTACTTGTTCAGACTGAGAAAGATGCTGGAAACTGGAAGGTTTCTTTTGTCCTTAATAAGTAGTGATAGTACAGGACTAAATAAAAGAGGGGCAGAGAGGAACAGGAGGGCAAGACAGGGAAATTTCTGCATCTTTGCATTGAACAAAAGTAATTCTTTTCTTATTTGAAAGGAAGATTTATGAATTTATTCTTGAAATGGTGTATCCTTCAGTGGGAACACGGGTTCCCACTATCCATCTATATTATTTCATTACAAGACCCAGTTTCAGTTCTACTGTGATATACTCAACATGAAAGGTTTAACTAAGGAAGTCCATAAGAAGTGAAAGTCACCTAGATATCACAACATGTAGTCAATACTTCTGGTTTATAAAATGCAACAGGACTTCAGCTATTGATAGAATGGAAGATGGATATAGAAAACTTCTGACAGGGAGGCTTGTTTAGTTCATATGGTCATCATTCACTTCCTATGCAGTTACACAGCTCAAATGTTTCTCTTCTACTTTTCTATCTGCTCCCTGTCTCATTTTCTTCTTATTATTCTTTTTGATAAACTATTATGTTTCCTTTTTTTATACTATTATTTCCCGCTCAGAGACCACTAAATTATTTTGCTTCTCTATTTTCCTTCTCAGAGGCCACTGAATTATTTTGCTTCTCTGTTGTTGTCTATTCAGTCGCCCTAATTTTCCTATTGTGTCAGAGTATCACCTGCTTTTCCCATCTGTCATTTGTCTAGTCTGGCAACTTTGCTGCTAAGCTTCCCATCCACGTTTTTTCTTTCCCTCACTTTCTTTCTTTTTTTGATCGCCTGACCTTGAATCTTTGTCAAGATTTCCTTCCCTTTCCTTCTTGAATGTCTGCTTTCCTAGGCCATCATTCAGGCTGAGGTGATTTGCGCATTTGCTTACTTTTCATCAAAGAAAAGTAAGTACTTGTTTTGTTTTTTCCTTTGGTTTATATAGAGACAAATTTGAAATTTAGCCTCTTTTTTTTTTTTTTTTTTTTTTGAAATATGCCATCTTGCCTTAGGATCACATCACTTGGTTTCATAAATTCACTTTCTTATTTCAAGAAATTTACCCCTGAATGAAAAACCCACAGCAGAAGATAAATTATTGTTGGGAACAATACACTTAACTATGTAATATCCCGTAAAGAATGAAAATGAACTATTATTTAATACGTTATTAAACTATCTATTAGGTTTCCTCGACAAAAATTAGACCTCACTTGCACATAGTAGTCAAAATTCAGAGTAATTTGACAGAGATGCCAAATCCTGCATTTGATTGCGTCAGATGGATTAAGGGCACTGATAGACAAAATAGTGGTGTATACCCCATATTCAGCAGGGAGAGAAAGAAAAGCTGAAGTTACTCAGAACACCATTTTGCCACAGTACAAAAGGGTGTCACGCTGAGGACACATTCATGACTGGAGATGCAAAGCAGAAGAAGCAAGCAGAGTTGATTTAGTTTGGATAGAAGGTAGGGGAATCATCTCAGCTAATGCCTGTCTAAATGTGAACTTGTCAACATAGATTTTTACAGTCTCACCATAACATAGGTGTTAAAAGAGAGATAAATTATATCACAGAAATACTTTTTTTGTCTCCATCAGTTAATAAGGCAATCCCAAATCCCTCACTAAAATAGACAATTGCAGATAAACAAAATTTGGTAATATGAATTCCAAGGGCACAGGATTTGGGTTATATCTATACCTAATCTATCTATATATAGATATCTATATGTCTACAGCATCTCCTTCTCTGTATATATGTGTGTGCATATATTCATGTGTATATAAATTCTTGAAATACTAATACACCTACATAATTGAATTTGTTTTTGGAGATGAGATTATTCAAGCTAAAGAAGAGAAAGTCGGGGCCTCTTGAGTATCTGTGGGAGCTACATATCTCACAGGAAGCTGGATGAGGAATGAAGATGGCCTAGTAGTTACTTCCTTAATGAAAGACATTTAGTGTTAAACCCTTCCTTGAATGTACCTGATTTTATATTTTAGGTGAATATCTTGACTGCCTGGCTTTGAAATAATGTGGCATGGGAAAAGATTAAAAAAAAAAAAATCATATCTTGTTAAGGTTTTCAAGCAGAATAAGAGTGGGGGCAAGTTGCATACAATGACACATGCATGTAAAGAAAAAGAATAATAACAAATTTTTGGCTTTTTCCGTGTCATCTGATGCTCCTAACTCACCCTGTTCCAAAGCTGTCTTGGATTTGCTCTTTCTGAATACGATGAGGGGGTCAGGGACTAACAGTGAAGCACAGCTTCAGTAGCTTTTGGCCTGAGGGCTAAGTCTCAGCTGGCAGAGCAGTAATGATATGAAGCAACACATATTCAGAGCAGGAGGCAGGTTTTTGGGTGTTCTTTTTTAAACTCTTTTAAATGAAAAACAGATGGAAACTGGGAAGGGCTCAAGTCAGGGAAATATACCGGGACAAAACCAAAGCAGCTTTGAGATGTCTTAGGATAGCCAGCCCCCTCCCCAGTACCTATGTGTCTCTGAATTCTACTCTATGGTTCTGACAGCATAAAACTTGTTTAAATCCATAATCCATCAAATTAAGACAAACACACACAAAAAATAGGAAATCAGAAGATTTCACTGAATCTCTTGGTTGCAAGCACAATTGGCAGACAACATGCTGTGCATTTGTAGTTGGTAGCTCATCAGGGAGAAAGGAAAGGAAGCATTAACTCATGCTTTGATCTTTTCCTTATCCTCTTCTGTCACCAGAAATCTCCAATTGTGAAAGCCAGTGCTGCTACCTCTGATATTTTGAAGGATTATGTCCTTCCCTTTTGTCAATTCAAAACTGACTTTCTCCTGGAAGGATTGGACAAAGATTAATCCTTTCTAGGAGAAAGAATGCACATGTTTTGGGCAAACCACTTGACTCAGAAAATATCTTGGTCTTGGCTTGTCTCCCCTGGTGAAAAGGATACAGCTCAGCTGTGTGAGCTTCAAGAGCTCTGCACAACATCTGTGGCCATTTCCTTTTGTTAGATCCTAGAAACATCAAGGGATTTAAGCATTCCCTAAAACAGACCAAAATAGAGAATTCATTTCAGGAATCTTGGCACTATTAAAATGTACAACTGCTAACATAAAAATATGCATTCTTATTGCTGTTATATTCTTTTCCTTGTTCACTAAGCTCCTTAATAGCTAGCTTGAACTCCCAGACAGTCTTCTGCTACATGTGGGACCCTCTCACCACCCACATATTCAGAAGATTGTAAATAGCCTGTGGAGCAATGAGAGCTCTGACCTTATGGTTCCCCCTGGACATCAGTATAATGTAAATAACCCACTACAACAACAGGGAAAGTATTTATGAGTCCTGTGTGGGAGTCATACTCAGCATAGAGAGCAGTATTTCAATGAAATCCTTTGGATCATACACACTTACTTCTTTTTATTTCCTTCCTAATCCTGCAAATAAGCAAATGCTTCTCTTCTAAGTGCACAGTGAATCACAGCATGAAAAACACTGAGATGACTTAGGGAAAGCTCAACTTGCATCCAAAACATTTATTTTGGTCTGAAGTTTGGATAGTATCTCTCTTGTATAATCAAATGTCTATCAGTCAAGCCTCCCACAGCTTAATTTATCTTATTCAAAATATGTCTCTGCTTTTGTTTTCACTCTGTCTGCATTAAACCTCATGCAGTATTCTGACAAACACATTTGCAATATATATGTCTTATTTCAAGTTTTTATTCCCAGCAGTTGTCATAGTTCTCCCTTTCTATTAGAGTAATATTTGTCTTACTTTAGTGGATTGTTTTATTATAACCAGTTGGTGTAGCTATACTTTATTATTTTCCTATTCCCTCACTACTTTCTTTGTTATTTTGCCTTCTTTTCCCCAATATTTACCTTATTCACTCAATATTTTTCTTCTGTAATATGTACTTCCACCAGAATTTCCATTCATTTTTGTTTCCTTGTATTTTTTTTCCTCTGGGATTTATCTTATTATCCTTGCCAGGTATTTACATCACACTCACTACTTGTCTCTTTTATAGGTTGGTTTTAATATTTATTTTGTCTTGCCTTTTTCCTTTCATGATAAATCCAATAAAGTCTCTCTCTGTTTCTCAGATTGAAATGTATGTCACTGAAGTATACAGGAAGCTTATAGTGATGACATGGCAACTAGTAACTCAAACTCATTGCTCTTTTCAACTAAAGCAGTGACAAAGTTATGGGTTATAGAGCAAAAGGAGCCAGATATGCACCACAACTTCGCTGTCTTTTGTATTACTATTTTAAGTGGAACCTGAGCAATAACAAGAATGACCTCTTGGTGCTTTGATACTACAATTAGAAATTAGAAGGTCTGTTAATACGTGGAGGCAATACATAGAGGGAGGAGAATAGCTGCTATTCTTCCTCCATCAGAAATTCAGATGATCTCCTTTAGATACTAGATATAGTCCCTTTTTTCTGCCAAATGTACTCTCCTCTGTGGATAGTAGAGCAGACTCTGATAGCCCTTGTTTGACTAAAAAAAAAAAAATTTTGCTTTCTCTTGAGTATGCTGTCCACACTTAAACTAATCCCAGTAATAAACATATAAATCTTCGTGATTGATACACTTCTAGAGGTTAGTATGGATAAGGTAAAATCTCATGGGTAAGCTCCAAGATTTGCCTGACTTGAAGAAGTGATGTAGTTTTCTTCTTTTCCTTTGTCCTCTGCTGTGTTTACTGCAAAAACAACACCTACCCCTTGACCTTGTGTCCCTCTAGGTAGGCACTGAATAACTCTCTCTCTACACATATGAACCTGTTAGGCCATATATGAACATGAGAAAACAAACAGGAAAACAAAAACATATTCTATTCTTCCTGCTATACTGCACACTCTAATAATTCTATTAATGCACACACACTCTTGCTTTCCCCTTTCTCTATCTCCAGAATGCCAACAGAAATCTTATGGTTGTGAGAGGATTGTCAGGTTGCTAATAGTTTCAGTGAGACTTTGGTGAGACTTAATACTCTGCCTTTTCAGCATGATTTAGGAGGTCACCACCACAGCTTCAGATATTACCAGCCATAGGAAACTTTTAAATAAAGAACAGCTCTTTTGCCAAAAAGGAGTTATTTGGAGAGATTTAAAAGCTGAAGCAGTATAAGAGTTCACTTCATATTAGAGTTTCTAGATGGGTTAGGCAGAAGCCTGAGATTCAAGCCAATTCTTTAATAACTTTTTACTCACTTCCAGTAGAAATTATAAATAATTTAAACTATCCTGCATGCTGTCCCAAATCCATTGCAATTCCTCATTGGAAAACACTTTTTACTTTGCAGTCATCCAAAAGAATTGCTCCTGAAAACGTTCCCAACATGCTTCACTAAAAAACAAAAGTACAATGCCACTAAATCTTGCCCTAGCACTCAAGTGTGTGCTCCTACTACCTAAATTCTGAAGCACTGAAGTGAGGATGCTCAGCATCACCTGATAATTACAGTACATTATGCTGTGATGGCTGATATCAATAGAGGATAATTCAAGGGCCTTAATCTTCACTGAAATCAAACCAAAGTCATCCAAATCTGTTTTACACTGTAAGCAGGTGAAATGGTGCAACAAAAGCAACTTGCAGTTACTATACTTTGAATGAGGAAAGGAAGGTAATGCCAAGATTAACAGAATGTGGAACAGGATTCTGCAATCCATCACTACCTTCCCCTCAGCAGGAGATGGGATTGTTGAACAGATGTGTAGGGATTTCTGCAGAGAAAGTAAAAAGAATCTGGACAAACACAAAAGGAAAGCAGATTCCACTGAAGAGCATCTTGAGAGAGGGGTTGAGAAAGGCTCTGATGTGCCATTCAGGTGTCCCCCCATCAAACAATCCCTAGGACATTACCTGCTTGTGTTATTCTATTTGGCCAGCGGTACAAAGCATTGAAGGAAAAAAATCGTAACAGAAGGCTTTATATCCATCCATGCATCAACTCTGTCTACAAAACAGAACGAAGAGTGGTCTCGTTCTTATTATTTTAAGAATTTTTTTTTATCTCCAATTTTAGTGTATGGACACACAGCCTTCAAAATTCATGAAGATTTTCTGTTTAGTCCCTAGATATTGGTAGACCAAAAGGTTTTATGAAACTGCATGACTATAAGCTCAGGAAAGAGCTATGCATACAGAATGTGTGGAATGAGCTCACAGAAACATCTCAAGGCTTCATTCGTCAAATCTAATTTTTTTACTTAAAAGCAACATGCCATTCAAATAAGGGAGCTTACGAGAGGTAGCAGGTCAAGGATAACACTGCAAGACACTGCTAAAGAATTAAAAGACCATCTTCCAGTGTGGCGGATAAATTAGTATGGTAGGCTTCATATATTGATTACATATATTGCTGTGTCTGGAGTTAAAGATTATTCAGGAAGTTGATTAGAAAATGTACCTTTCAGCCATATTGCTTTCAGTTTATCTAAATCTTATGCTTCAAGCTATAGCTATGCATAATGAGGCAGAAAATTTCTACTGAATTCTATTAATTTGTTTCAGAAAGGTGAGCTTGACTAAAAGGTAAAATGTTCAAATATACATCAGCTTGGTCACTGCTGAATGCTTTCACTTTCTGAGAAGTTCATACAACTTTCAGAGTCCTGGCACTTCTGGACATATCAGAAATATGAATATATATATAATTTTATGAAAAAAAGGTGAATAATTATTCCACTATTTGGGAAGGGGAAATTCAATATTTATCTCCATATTTTCTTTCATAATAGGATAGGAAGAAACAACAGTAGGTGAAAGCTGGGCCTCTTGCTTGAGTGGTAGTAACCACTCAACAAGGGACAAGAACTCAAGAGTTTGAGAACTCTGAATGGACAGAGTTCAGAATCTGAGTTTTATAATATTCTACTTAAAGCTATTAATTTCCTTTTAAAAGTCAGTATTCGTTTCAATTAGTCATCAATTACAGATAGATTTTTTCCATCAATGTGAATAACAAACAAATTAACTGTGAAGGCAGAATCTTTGTTGTCTTCAGGTAGTAGCAGTACTGGATATATTACTATTTGCACATCTCTATAACAAATTCCATTATATATAAATTGGAATATGATTTAAGTATCTAATTTATAAATATAAGACTTTAAACTAAGCTTTGGTTTAAATTTCCAAGCTTTGATTAATAAATCTGCCTAGTAAATCACTCTTCGTAACAAATAAACTAGGTTTCATAAAATAGATCTTAATACCCAGAGTATATAAAGTCCTGACTTATAAATTGCAGATATGACTTAAAATCAGTCATATTGCTTATAAATCAGCAATGCTACTTTAAAAAGTGTCATGCTCTGAAAAAGATACAAGAAAAATGTTTCTTACTTTATATATGTATATTTAATTTAGGTATTTAAAGTAAAAGCAATTATAAAGCTGCTTCTAAAAGTGAGATATGAAAAACAGCACTTTAAAGTGGAAAGATAGAGCAGAGGGGGAATTGTATTGGTATTCATAAATGTGCACCCTGCCATTTGTAGCTGTCTTTGTACTCTCCCCTCTGCACAGGCTGCCTATCAGAGTTGTAGTATGCTGTCAAGATTGTTGCAGGGCTGATGCTTGTTTTTTTCCTGTTTGCTTTTTTCAAATATGCCCTTGCCAGTCTCAATAGAAAGAGATAGGCCCCTTTATTCATTCTCAGCTGCTCTTTTAGAGTTTGGGACTAAATTACAGTTTAGGGCCTCCAAACTTTGAGTATCTGTGAAAAAAATGAGAGGAAAGGAAGTCTTAAAAATACAGGAAATAAGAAAAATTTCCAATATTCTAATAATAAAATAAATCCTCTTATGAGTTTCTGCTTTTCTTACGTTTATTAGTAGCATTTGTGAGTGATCCTCTATCCTTCAGTCAGCTACTCATAGAATAAGGTACTACTTAATAAGCAAAACAGCAGCAGACTTGACTTGAATATGCATAGGAAAACACAGGCAGTCCTTTTCTTAAAATCCTTAAAGGACACAGAATGTCCCATGAGCTGTCCCACAACTCAAAACTGATGAAGTTTTTCTCTAAAACAGGAAAGACTCAAGTTCTCACCTGCATTCTCCTTCAAAATCGCTTGTTGACTTGTAATACAGTATTTAATCTGACACTCTTAGCTCTTAATATCTTTTTTTTTTTTTTTAATGGCTGAAAATATTCATAGTGAGGAGTCCTAATAGACAAATTCTCCGTCCATCTTTGTCACCATAACATTTGTTGGTGCAATATTTTTCCTGCAATTAGTATCCAGGAGACATGGTCCAGAGCTGATACTACTATCAATATGGAAGAAACGAAACGGAACTTAATAAACAAAGTTTAACCATATAATTTTGTCTCTTTGATATAATGACATAGTACTGTTACTGTCAACTGGGATTGTGCAAAGATATAAACAAATCTGAGTTTTTAAGAGAGCTTATTAACCCAACAGAGATCTATACTGACAGAAGAATCATCTTTCCTGCAGAGAAAAAATGATCCTTTTGCTAAGGCATACATTAAAAAATATAATTCAGAATAACAATTCAGATTTATTTTTTTCCTGAAAAAAAGTTC
>WBNA01000348.1:375240-394465 GCA_013398345.1 Nothocercus nigrocapillus
TAGCTCAAAAAGTGCCTGCTCTTAATATATGCCAGGAGAAAAAAGACAGACTTTTTAAAACAATGAAAATTACTTGTGCTTCTTTTTATTTTGAATACATCTCCAAATTTCAGCTAATACAATTACTTTGAATAAGGTTCACATAACAAGTCAAAATCTGCTGGCCTTCTTGACGTCCCCTGGATTTTTCCAAGGACTAAGGACTACTGGTTTGGTTGCAAAAGCCTATGCACAGAAAGGTGATTTTACCATCTGTTATTTCAGCCCTCTTCTCTCTACAGGACCTCACTAACTTCAGTGGGATATTTCTCCTTGCAAAATTTCATGTCAGTAGGACACAGTGAAAGATGGGAACCTGGAAGTTTAACAGAATTAAAAATTACCAATGTCCACCCTAGTTTTAAAAGCCATGTGAAATCCTGCTGTATGATCAATGATGAAAAGGTCTGTTGTGAGCATGTTTATAAATGCACATATTAAAAACAAACAAACAACAGGAATAGCAACAAAAGAACTGCCTCAGCTAGATGTCTGATATAAAAAGGACAAATCAAAATCCCAGCCATAATAGAAAACAATATTTAACTTCAATAATAAGTGACAAATCTAAACAGATGAGGAACATATGTTAGTTAAAAAGTAGATGTAAGTTGCTATGCGAAGAGGAGCCAAAGAAATCTAGAATTCCAGATTCTTTGACTTTTTTTGTTTATTTTTTAAAATAAATTGTAACATGTTATGATACAAATCTTAACACAATCACACCAACCACCCTAGTAAAGCTTCAAGTCCAATAGAACTTAAAAGATTCCTTAAGTGTGTTATTGAACTGAGGATGAAGATGGTAGAAAATAAAGTTTTGCTATCCACAGTGAACCTGTTTCACCTACCAATCTCTTATTTACAAGTCTTTCATTTTGAACACAAGCACTACTGTTTTCATCCGTTGCTGTTTTCATCTAGTTGCTTCTAGAGTATTGCCAAAGAGAAACCGGACTAATCAAATCTGTGTCCAGTAATACAGTATCAGCCAAGCAGAAAAATGGCAAAAAGGAAACATCTATTTTCTGCTCACTTTGTCCTTTTTTTTTTTGCTATTATTATTAAATGTCTATTGTGCTGGGATCTGGAATGCTATGCTTTCTTACTACTGAATAGAAAGGAGTATGTTTTTGTTGGTGGTGGTGGTTGTTGTTGCTGTTGTTTTCTAATTATTTTGTGTTTTTATACTAGTGATTCTGGTAAGAGAGAGAGAGGAGACCAAAACAAATAAAGGAATAATTAGTTAAAATTTCAGCCGTAGCCTGGCAAAGATTTTGGATACAGATTGTTCTGTGGGAAAGAGAAGATCATAAAGCATGCTTTGCTAATTAACCTCTCATTATCGGTTGCATAAGCTTAGAGGAGCAAGAAATGCCGGATATGTAATTTAATTAACACTACTGATTTCCATTACCATTCTCCTCACACTTAGAGCTATGCATTCATCCTTCGCCTCCAATGAGAAATGGATACCTTTAGGAAAGCGACTGAAAAGTCGAGAGTTGGAGTACTGTAGCCCGTAGTTGCATGCCCACATTGATTTTAACAAACAATTAGAGAGAGCCTCTGTTATGTTACCCTGAGTACACATTTTATGATGTTTATAAATCTTACTTCAAAAGTTTCATAACAAAATTATCTTTGTGAAGTATTTCTTCTACATAGATAGCTTTGGTGTTCTGTTAAATAAGTACTGAAAATTCCTTTTCAAAGGGTCATGAAGCATCAGCATGCCGCTGTGAGAAAAAATACTATTTCTGTCTACCTGATATTTTATTTCATACAAAAATGAAACTGCACTGAAAACCACTAACTGGCTCAGCAAGTTCAGACTTCTGCTATCACAGATTACTATATTATGCATGCATATTTATAAAACAATCCATCTCCATTTTAAGAATAATTAAGAATATGTATTTTTGCTATTGCTGTGTCTATAAGGTTATTCCAAATCTTCATTAAGCTAATTGTTATAAACCAGTTCAGCCTTAATGCTGGGAGTGCCTTTGAATGACTTCAAATAATATGTGAAATGCTAAAATGCTAACTTGCAGTTGTTGAAGCAATTTATTCCATTTTACATTTTACACTTCTCATTTTTTAGATTATTCTTTTTTTTTTTTTTTTCAAAAAAACTACCGTAAAGGCCTCTATAAACCTTCTGTTTGCCTACCTTTTGAAATCATCATTAATTAAATAGAATTACTGAAAAAAAAAATGCTACTGGGACCTAAAATGTACCTCTCATGGGAATTATTATATTGCATCCAATTCAAACATGCAAAACTCTGTGAGCTTTATTCTCAGATAGGCAATTTACATTTCTCTGCTGTCAGAAACACAGATCAACCCACCCTGTTGCCATGTTCAACATCCTAACAGCAGAATGATGCAACAGCTTCTTGTATGGTTCTTCAATAGTTCCTTATTTTGTCTTCCTATGTGAGAAATATAAAGCACTAAATGCTTTTTTTTTTTTTTTTTTTTTTTTTTGTACAAACACAACAACCTACTCAGAATTTAAACTTTAATCTAGATTATTCCTATCTAGGCCATAACCCACTTCATCTGCATAAACAGAGCACTCCCTACAGGTCCTCTCTGACACCTGGCATTAAAGGGACTTATTCCAAAATGCTATGTCCTGCATTAGATAGCTATAGACACAATTAAGCATTTTCATGGAAGTGGCTCATAAATGTTGTTTGCAAATTTTCAGTGGTATTCAGGGGTTGATGATTTAATGAACAGCACCAATCCTCCTAAAAGTTAAGCAATGTGTTATTTATTTTATGTTCTTAATAAAGTACTTCTTACTACTTAATAAAGTTACTTAATAGTTTTATGTCTTGCAGCACTCAGAAATTCTGTTAATCTGAATATTATTTAAGAGGTATAAACAAGTATGAAAAAAATAGATATTAATTTATTTTAATTTAATGTTGTTATGATAGCACATTTAAAACTGTTCATGCACAGGACTTTGTGTTCTCTTCTGGATTATCACCCAACAGTCACTAGAGACTTCTAAAACATTTCAGAAAAAAAAAGCAAAGTCTGAAAAAAGAAATTGTTTTTCACAGGGACTTCCCACTCAGAACTGTGCCATACATATAAATCTCACTTTTAATATTTTTTCAGTGGTTACTGACCTTCATTTTTTCAAATTTATTTCTAATATCTCATCTGAGGTTCTCTGGCTACACCTTTTAGTCAGAGATTCTGGTTCCTCTCTTGTCAATCAGACGAAAGAGCTCTCTGGCATTCAGTATTTTCTCCCTGAAAAGGTGCTTAAACATTGTAATCAAGCCACCCTTCAGTCTTTGCTTTGCTAAGACAAATAGAGAATACTTAATTTTCTCACTATAAGGCATTTTTTTTTCCATCTTGATTTTTTTATCCTGCTTTTTTTTGTTTGTTCATTTGTTTGGGGTGGTGGAGGGGGTGTCTTTTTTGGCTTTTTTTTTGCCATTCTCACTGCAGTTTGTCCACCACCCCACAAGAGAATATCTCAACTGCATGCAGAAATCTGGTACTGCTTTCTCTCCTCCTGTGCATGCATGGAGTTAAAAGCCTAAAGTTATGCTGTAACTTAAAAAGATCCTACGAGATTTTTGACAAAGCGTTGCACTGGCCGTTCATACTCAAGTCCTTTTACAATATTACCTCCAAAATCATTGTTCAAGGTACCACTTTCCAAGATAATACTCATTCACATTTCTGGAACATATAGAGATATAGGATACTCAGTGATCCACAATACTCCAATGTTAATTAATTTCCAAGATCTTTCTGGCATAAACTATTTAGATACTTCCAAAGGAAAACTTGAGTATGATTCTGAAGAGAGTCTGCATCAAAAAACATCCCAAAAATGCAGTATAGATGCAGGCACCCTACGCAGTTCTGCGGCATTCATAATCCAACTCCTGCAATCTCATGTACTCATATAGTTTCATGCAATAAAAAACATTAGCATGATAACATGCAGCATAGCTGTTATATTGATTTAAAACAAACTAAACATATATGAAATAATAATTAGGTCAATAAGTACAGTGTGAGCACAAGCCAAGTGGTCCACTTGTGCAGAGTCATCTTAGTTGACTTAGTTGACTTAGTCAACATCTGTCCTGAAAGATTTTGTCTCTTGTGATAACAGAAAGCCCAGGCTGACTAGCACAACTGTGCATGTTGGTATTAGAGGCATGTCAAGTTGGAGGAAGGAATCATAACCTTTATGCTTACCATAGATATAAATCCTAAAACGCAATTGGCTTTTCCTACAGAACTACACTGGGAAGGAACGGGAATGTTAAAGATTCTTCCTGTTTAAAGGTACTCTTTTTGAGATGTGCTATTCATTCTTTCATAAATTCATTTATTGTGTTCTGCACTGATATTTTATAGCATTAATTTTTAAATCAGAATGTCATGTCAAGATGTCAAAAATCTGATAAAATTCTTAGATTATTAAATATATGCTATTAATTTTGTTGAAAAAAAAATGTACTCACTTCAAAGAGTGAAATAAGGTTTGACAAGACCTATTTTCCATAAAAAATATGTTGGCACATAATTATACTCATATATTTTATTCCTCTATCAGTTGAATTCCATTGAGTTTTTTTTTTCCTTTGGATTACTCTCAGACTAAATATGCTGCATTCACTGATCAAGTTAATTGGTTTGTTTGCTGAAGTGGGATCATAAAAAGTCTCTGATTTCCTTGGTATCCTCTGATGTATTCAGAACAAATTTAAGGAAACTACAGATCTCCTCAAGTTCACATGCTGTTCAGACCCTGGTGATTTCAAGGTTCTTTTCTATTTATTTCTCTTCTCTCTCTCTCTCTTTTTTTTTTTTTTTCCCTAAAAGTAGATGGCGGTTACTCCTCTTCTGAGTTATCTATGGAAAGCAAACTATTTGCTTTTCTTCATGTATTCATTATATGTTTTTATCCAAAACCAGAACCAAAAAATTGACCACATATTTGTATATCATGTCTATTGTACAACATTGTATATATTATATTTACAACATAAGTACAGCATGTACATATATATGTACAGTATGTACAATAATGTACAATATTATAAATATATTGCTATCATATTTGCCAGATAAAGATTATTGCTGGGATTTTCTATGTTACTTATATGCCTCTTTCCTTATTCAGATTGCCATTCACAGATTATTCACTATTTTTTTTCTACCTTCCCAATTATTTTTGCGCTAAAAATAATACACACAATTTAACATCTGCTTCCCCCTTATTTTTTTCCTAAGAATCTCTTTATTCTCTTTTTAACATTTTGATTTGCTGCCTTGATGTTTGTCAGTAAGATAAACTTTTAACAAAAACTTCTCGTTCACGAAAGTTCCCCATTTTGTCTATATAATAAATATACAATATATTCTTTTGAAATAATGCATGCTTTTAGTTTTCATTTTTCTGATTTTATTTTTCAATTACTTAGCATTTTGATTCATTCTGGAAAATTAGACCTTCTGAAAAGCAAATTAAGTATATGTGAACACATTATTACTTGAAACTGCATTCTTTGTTAGATCAAGTGAATCTATGCTCATGTTATCTTCTATTCTAATAACTAATTAAGCTTCATCCAAATATAACCTGGCATAAATCTCATGTTAGATAGAGTTCTTACTAGAAATTATTATTTACATAATTTAGAAATACTTACACTGTATTTTACTGTATGTATAAAAGCTTATATTGCATACTGGAATCCAGTTTGTTTCCTTCCACATAGGTGCCTAAGCAATAATATGTTTGGTTCCCTTCCCATTCAGTTATCAGCTACAAATCCTGGCTTTTCTACTTTTCTAGATGACACATAAATCTGTATGCGTTAAAGATTCTGCTCTAGAATTATCAAAGAGAACAGTTCCTCTCAATCTTTACTGAACAAACTGCAAACGATAATCTGAACACTTCAGTCATTCACACCATCTCACCAGTTTTCAGAAATACCACTTATATCATATTTCTTCTAATGAGTAAGAATTCTCAATTCCTCTGAATGTTATCAAGATTCCTAACACTTTGCTATAAGCAAGTAAAAAAACTTTTATTCTTGGACTACTCAATTCAATTTGCTCACAACATACAGAGTTTGCATTTGTCCCTTGTATTTAACTCAGATGCAATGCATGTTAATTTCAGCTTAAGAGCACACCTCTGATTTAAACATGCTGATATACAATTTTCCGTTTATATGGAAATATAAGGCTATATGCATAGATGTATATTTATGTAGACCAGCTGAGTCAACCATGGCCTGAAAAGTCAAAAGCATCCTCTGATTTCAGCCATGTTGTGCCAGAAAAAAACAAATATATGAAAACTTTTTTTTAACATATTCATATCTTTACATCTCCTACTCCAAAAGATAGCAAGCATATGATAGACTTTCAAAACATAAAGTTTGATTTTCATCTTCAACTCAGATAGTTTCTCTTTGAAACTATGCCAAATAAGGAATATATGCAAGCTATACTCTGATCCAGCAAGCCAGGGGCATACTAATCACGAACAACTTGTATTTCACTGAAGCAAACTTTTTAATTGAAGTTTTTTATTTCCAATATTTTAAAAAGGAAGAGGGGGGAATAAAGAATATTTCCTGTTAAAACTGCACAGAAAAAAAAAAATAAAATGACAGCATGAAACCTCATTCCTGCAAGGTTTTCTGCAGTGCTCTGGACCAGTTAGGATGGCATAACCAAGACAAGTTAATCTGTATGTAATCCACTAGTCTTTTTGTGCTATGATCTTTTTTTATGCCCCATCCACAGGGAACGTGAGAAAGCCTCATTCCCAACCGCAAAGCCTGGCTTCTTACATCTAGCTGTGGCAAATCATCCCTGGCGTGCCCATGAGAAAAAGTGAGGGGCTCTTAGCATCTGAGCAAAGGGCAGCAAGGGTGGAGAACACATCTGAAGAGCGGTGCCTGCCCCGGCGCCATGGGTGTCCCTGCTGCAGAGCCGTATTGCAGCTGCAGTCCTGACTTAAGGCACGCAGGAATGAGGTGCGAAGATAAAAGCAAAGGGAGGATATGAGAGCAGTGGGAATTGTATGTGTAGTCAAGAAGTGCACTAAGCAGAAAGGAAAGCACAGCCTTGATCGGGAAGACGAGGACCTTGAACATGACTAAAAGGAGGGTAAGCGGTGAGAGAATTTTAATTGGGGAGCTTCGTGGCCTGAGCTTCAGGAGATAAAGCTGGCTCTTGCAGCAGTATTAGGGAAGGATTGAAGGGGAACAAAGCAAATAGCCTGGCTTTTATCAAAACCTAAGCAACGGTTACACGCGGTTTTGTGTGTGTCTGTTATCCTTAGCTTTTAATGATGTTTGAAAAGACTTGGCTAGCAATCCAAAGACAGAAAGCTTCTTCCACGCTCAATGGAGAATATCTTAGGGAGGATAGAAGGTTGTCTTTCTAAACTGGCTGCCAATGCTAAAATACTAATAAGATCAAATTATATTTTCTTATACATAAATGACAGACCAAAAAACAAAGAAATGGTCGTAATGGAGGAGGATAAATTCTTTCCAGACTTTATCCTGAGGACAGTAGATAGTGATGTCATTTTAGAAATCTAGTCCCACTTGTTTATGGAATTCAAAGAATAAAATCTGGCTCTAATTTGCTAAAATAATTATATTACTTATGTCTTTAAAAAGACTTGAATTTGTTCTCTGAAAGCCTATATATAGTTCATTTGTCATTTAAAAATATACATCATTTTTTGCGCTCTAGCATTAATGGATGTTTTGCGATTCAAGAAAAAAATACTTCTCTATTCTTGACAATACACAGATGTAATTATTCATAATGGCTATGAAACAAAGGTAACATCAGAATTTCAAGTTAATTAACAGTCTTCAGGTAATTCACTGACTGAATCTTACAATTATCATATTAACACACCCTGTGTTTAAGGACTTCTACTGTGACACATTTGACTTCCTAATTCATAGCTTCTACAAGCATGCTCACGTTTCAACCTCAAGCAATTTTTTATGGATGATTTGTTTAAAATCAAGAAGCTTTTGAAAAAGAAATGCTGTCATTACCTTATCAATGACAGTATGACCTAACAAAGAATGTATTATGTGTCCTAATTAATTATTACATTTTCAAGTCATTACAAAGATCTTAAGATAGTGACATTATGTTGTTGAAGGACTCCTATACATTGTTCATAAGACATGAAAGAAATTAAAAATAATTTTTTAAAAAAGTTTGCTTGGATTACAAGCAAGAGATGTTCCTGTATCTGAATGAACTGTTACTATTAGAAAAACATTCTCATTGCAGCCTTCAGTTGCTGGAGACTCAGTTTTGATCCATTCACTATTGAGTTCCTGGTGTTTGAGTCTGTTCGTAACAAAGACAGGTTGCAATCTTCAGATAGCAATTTAAAGTACGTCAAATATTTGAGGACTGACTGTCCCTAAGGTCAGATATTGAAAATAAAATGAAACCTTGACTCTGGTGAAATCGGGAGATGTTTCGCAATGGATGGCACTGTACTCACAGGGTCCAGTAGTAAATTAGAGAAAGCTGTCCATGTGCATTTGCATGAGGACTAGCCTGCTGACGATGCAACCATACTGAGATTTATTTCACATCTGCGCTAAAGTGAGGATTCTCTATGTGCTATTCCATCTCCAGGCCAAACAGACAAATGTAAACTATTCCTTCCAGGGAAATTCCCTCTCTAGTTTATTCATATGTTCAATATTAAACTGATAAGTGTAGGCCATCTGCACTGAAATCAAGTTATGTGTGACTTAAGTGATCCCTATTTGATTTTACATTAGGACAGAAAAGTAGCAAAGAATTCATCAGCCATCATTGGCCTTAGCTGGTAGACCACAAACTTTTCCTCTTTACACGTTATACCTCTAGTTTGCCTCTGTCCCCTTTCTAGAGATAATTTCCAGATCCTCACAGGACACTTACAACCAAGCCTAGAATTTCAGCAGTATTTACAAGTCAAGCAGTTAGAATGAAAGTACAACTTGCATTGACTGTGCAGTGTAGATATAATTTACATTATAATTTAGATTCCTCTGACAAAAGTGATAGCTATTACAACAGACATCATCATAATCCTTTTGGTAACTACTATCTATGTGGATATCCCACCAGTAGCTGAAGTTTTTAAACAAGTGAGTCATTTCTCTTTATTATAGATGTCTCATTTTAGTACCTAAGTGGCAGAATTTGAGAATACAAAATCTAGGAAATTAGATCAAGATTAATGAATGCCTTACCTAAAGTTTTTATGAGATTCAGGATGGGGCAAAATGTTTGGATTCTTCCTCCAGCTCATCAAAATGATGCTGTGTTACCAAATTTCAGAAGGCTCTTTCATAAAGAAAAACAATTTCTCTTTTCCTCTTACAAGGACTGCAATCATCATTTTACTATTAACAGAATAGAAGGAGACTCGTTCTATGACAAAGATCCTCTTATGCTAGTCTTTCCACAAGAAGCTCTTCACCATCAATTTAACATCATAATCTGACTCATCCCATCACTATTTTATGACAGTCAAATAAGGTAAGTGCAACAGAACTGCTATGAGGAACTGAAATGTTATTAATTTATTGCTTATTGTATTAACCACAACAGTAATTCCTGGAGCATTATGTAATTTACAGCCATTATTTGAGACATTAAAACCCTCTTTTGATGGAGAATCTTCCTTTTTATCTATTGCTCTCTCTACTCCTTATTGTTATAAATACGACTAAATTCTTCCCTTCCATCTCTGCTCTTCTTCCTCCTACATATCAACAAAATATACTTAAATTGCAACAGAAATATTCCTCTCCTAATCAAGGTTTCCAGGGAAGCAGAGTGAGATAATTTAACTACACTCCAAATACACTCCACCTCAAGCTGTTTAAATCTCTTTAAATCAAACCACACATAATGGATGGAATACACATAATTTTACAGATGTAAATAAAGTACCATGAGCTATACGTACATCAGTGTGAGGCTATCAAATGTCAAATGAAGTAAAAGTTTAATTCCTTAAAAAATACATCAAACATGTCATTTGTGATCTCAGAAGCAGGAAGCAGATCCTAAACATAACACTGTGTCTGTGTACCAAAGGAATTGAGTAACTTTTGGTCACCTCAGAAAATGAGCAATCTGACAAAATATAAATAGTATTTTGCCAGAATTAGACTAATCAGCCTTCTTCTGGTCAATTAGCAGGTGTTTCTGTCTGGCTAGATTCTTACATGACCTCTATTAACACACTCTCTGAGCATTTGAAGAAGCTTTAATGAGTGTGTCTAAGGCAGAAGTAGAATCTATGTTGCATCTCATCAGTGCAAGACTAGCAAGGTGAGGATAGGAATGGCCCTTAATGCACCACCAATGTTGAAGTGCTAGTATTCAACAGGAATTTAAAAGTCTTGATCACACTTGTTTTTTCTGAGCTCCCTTTGATTTTTCTCACAGGTCTTGAATGATGCTAAAGGGGAAGGAGAAGAGAGTTCAATTCAAGCTCTTTATGAGATTAGGTTAGTATGCAGCTCACCATGATCACTTCAGCAGTACAATTCTGATTCAGTTTTGCCAGTTGCACATAACATGCATATCTACATGAGATGCATAGTTCTTATTGTGTTAGATACAAACTGGCATAATTTTCTACCTATTATGGAACTGTGATTAGCAACTGGAAGAAGCATAGCAGATTGAGAGGACATTATGGAAAAGTTAAATTAATGTTATTTGAAGAGAGAGAAAATCTTTTCCTCCTTTCCAGATTTTCCTACTTGCACAAAAACAATGAAAGTTTATTGCCAAAGAAATTTTCCATTATGTTCTTTTTAGCTCTTTGCTGTATTTGAATATGAGCACTACTGTGATCTTTGGCAAAAAGCTTTTCCTTTCTGTGGCAGTTACGAAGAAAAACCTTCTAATGCCTGAATAATTATGGAGAATTTGACGACTTCTAGACTAAATTGCAACTGTGTATTGCACTTAAATACCTGTAACCACACACTTTTAGCCAGATGCAAGGAGGGGGAACAGCATCTTCTCTGAACCTGCAGATGGTCAATTTCTGACTTCATCTTTCACTAAAAGGACAGAAATATGTTAGAGGAATTTAATGCAATTAGTATCAGTAGCAGTTCTGAAGGATGACAACACAGATGACCAGATAGTATATAGACACACAGCAAAAAGACAAAAGACAGCAGAACTATGGCCATTGTGGCAGCATATAACAAAGAAGAGTTTCAAAAGCTAACCTCTCAGAAACCTGGAAATAAATTATTTCCTAAATAAAGACCTAGAGAAACTTTCCAGAAAAATGAAAAATGTGAGATGTGAGGAAAAAAAAAAAAAAAAAAAAAAAAGTGAAAGCAGAAAAAGTCTTTCCTGAATCCTTCAAATTTGAGATAATTCCTGACAGAAAATTAACGTAAAAGGCGACAACAATCAGAAAACATTTGCGAATGGCACTTGAGAAAGGACAAGAAGAGTAAAACTGAAATAGGAGACAATGATGTAACTGTCACCAATAAGCAGATTAAAATTAAAAAAAAAAAAAGTGGAAAAAATAAAGGCAATGAAAAAGACATAAAGAGCATTACTTATCCATGAAATCAGAAAGAGAACAATAATTTAAGATTGGAGGGCATGTCAGGAGGCCAGAAAAATAGAAAAACTGTCAAGTCTGAAAAAATGTAATTGAGGACCCATTGAAAATAGACTAGTCAGAAAAGATGATTACTAGAAGAGCACAGAGAAGTTTGTTCCTTATGTCTGCAATGAGTAGCAAACTTAAATATACAGTTGTCAAAATCCATTACCATTAGCTGGAAACCATCCTCTCTTTGGGGACAAGCAGAGACATTTTTTCACAGATTTATAAAATGCTAAACTTCCTGGACCTCTTAGCAGTGACAGTTGGGCAAAAAAGAAAGCTGAGACTACCAGAGGAATTAAGATAATGTGGCATTGTTTAAGCAGAGGTGAGGCCTCTCTTTAAGCTTTCATTTATCTATTACAACTTTTTTATAGAACTGGGATAAAAGTAGAAAGTATGTCAAGGTAGTAAAAGAAGATGATTATTGCTCAAGAAGGGGGTGATTAAAAAAAAAAAATCTATTTTAGTTAGTTAAGAAGTTAACTGTTAGTTAAGAAGTTAACTGCTTTTTCATTATTCCAGGCTAAATGAAGTCAACAAAGGAGAAAGGAGAGAAGTAAAGGCCACACATTCCTGTAGATTTGCAACACCCTGAAGGACCCACATGGTAGACACAATTTTGCCAATGTTTTGCCTTGGCACGTACCTTGAAGTGTCAGGAAATAGATGATGGGACAACAGTGTGAAAAAAAAAAAATTCAGGGACCATACACTACTCAGGGTAACATGAGTACTATTATTTGTGTGCTGGCTTACCTCTGCTCCGTTGAGATAACTCTCTGAGGATGCTGTAGTTTCTATTTTGGTTTAGTGTATAAATACTTCTAATGCAAAGAAAAACTGAAAATGCAAAAGTAGATGAAGAGTAGATCAGGCGATGGAACGGTAGAAATTCATACTAGACTCACATTATGTTGGGTTTCTGCAACTCAGAAATCTTCTGGGGAAAAAGTTCATCTATAGTCACTTAGGTATTTTAGTTCATCAATCCTGTCCAGGTATTTCCCTTGCATCTGCCAGACATAAACAAATAATTAGAAATAGAAAACATACAGAAGTGTTTCACTGTAGTTGCATTTGCAGCAAAGGAGGGAACAAACAGCATGGCAATAGTAACCTTATATTTGGGCTCTTTAAGGTCCTTTCTGTAGGAAGGTGAGAGCTAGTGGGAGAAACATACAAGCAGGATGACTGTATTTCAGGACATTACTTGAAAAAGCAGGCTAGAATTTTAAAAAGGCAGAAATGGATATAGAGATAAAAATCAATAAGAATAAAAGTATTAAAGCCTGTGAGAAGAAGATATGTTAAGAAATGGCACAAGGACAAAAAGCAAGTTCTTTGCAGCCTGAGTAATTGCTAATCTTTTACAATAGTACAGGCGAAACATGGTTTGTACCAGTACACTCTTACTGAAAGCAATAGGATTATATTTCATTACAACATATATCAAGATATACCTCTGCAAGGAAGAATAGTGACCATGAATAACCTCATTAAATTAATCTCCATTAATGTAAAAGACCTGAACAGTATAATAAACTGGAGATGGGAAAAAAAAAAGACAAAACTTGCAAAGGTCCTAGCTGACATCAGGGTACACACTTCAGAGAGAAAAGATTCATTATTCAGAGAAAATTGGTTTAATCAGGCTTATTTCTTCTTGTAGCCTTCTAAAAGAAAGAAGATGGTATAACACTAGACAAACATAAGTCATTTGTGAAGAAGAAAAAAAAAGAAAAGAAGAAGACAGCATGCATAAGAAATAACACACCTGGTTTGGCCTCAAAGATTATAGACTATAGAATCAGACAATGCCTGAAGCCAGTGCAGGCAGACTCTTATGACAGTTTCAGGTAGAGCACAGCCTAGCTCCAGAGCTCTCGCATTCTGCCCATAAACTTGAATTCTGTGGCATCTGGTACANTGCAGATCTGAGTTGGATTCATCTACCTGACTTAGGTCTTTAGTAGTTAGATTATCTAAATTTTAAACATAATCCTTAAAAGTCCAATTTATCACTCTTAGTCCCTTTCATGATCATTAGTATAGAAGACAAACCTCCAGGTGGCTGTTTTTCTCCTTTTGGCATAGTTAGGTAACAACAGGCTGTGAGAGTGCCTTAGCTGTAGATGTCTAATTTACTTGCATTAACTTAAGGCAGATAAATCTCACCTATCATTGCAACTCGCAAAATGTCATAATTTTTAGAAAAGCAAAATTCTAACTGCATCTCAAACTAACTCATTCTGGTTGACAGAACTGACCTTGGCAAAACGCTCTGGTTACTCTGTTTGAAAATTGTTGATGAAAAGCTGATGAAAATTGTTTCTTAAATAAACCACAGACTACATTAATACAGACTTCTATTGCTCTATCTGATTTCCAGGAGGGCTTTCTGGCCTCTTTTTTGGCCTTTTTAGACTTCTTCAATAAATATTCAGCAGGTCCTGTTTCCTGTAAGTATTTCATTCTTTTTCTCCTTGGGAACATGCAAGGGTTTTGAGCTCTTCTCCCTCCTACCTACAAAGAATCATAGAATCATAGAATCACAGAATGCTTAAGGTTGGAAGGGACCTCTAGAGATCATCTAGTCCAACCCCCTGCACACACAGGGTCACCTAGAGCATGTGGCATAGGGCTGCATCCAAGCGGGTTTTGAAGATCTCCAGAGAAGGAGACTCCACAACCTCTCTGGGCAGCCTGTTTGAGGTGTTTGAGTTTGTGGCCGTTTCCTCTAGTCCTATCAGCGGCCACCACTGAGATGAGGCCAGCCCCATCCTCCTCACTGCCTCCTTTGAGGTGCTTAAAGACACCAATTTTCATGGCAGCTATAGCTGTCTAGTAAGTTTTTTCCTGCAGATGCTCTGAAAACTACCATGCCAGAATGCCTTCCTATTGCCATGACTAATCTACCTAAGTGGACCCAAGACAACTTTAATCTTTTGAATAGGTATACTGGATAACTCCATTTCCTGCCATCCAATTTGCACTTGCAAATGTCATTTTGCCAGTAGAGATTCTTACATGTGTAATATTTTCATCTACATTTGTTTTGAAATTTCTGCCCCTGGGCAGAGAATCGTGTTATCCCAGAGCAAATTGTTCCTTTTCTTAAAAGCAAAAAAGTTATCAAGCCTTCAGATGAAAGGGACATTTCAGTTAAAGGTCAGGAAATCCAGCTGTAATTTGGCTCCAGCTAGTGCTTTAGATCTCAAGTTTAAATTCTAATTAAGATTGAGGTAGAAGTATGAAATTCTAATGAGAAATCTGTGGACTATATTGTTCAGAGTTACATCACGTGATTTCTTATTTCTAAAAGCAGAATATCATTTATGTATACTTACCATAATTCAAGAGCTTATTATTCTCCCAGATAGGTACATAAAAGTTCAATCAGTAATATCTGGATACTGCTGTACAGGGAAAAGAAATCAGCATTTTATTTATTTATTTATTTTTATTGAATTTTCATTTTGAAAACAAGTGTTTAAAGGCACAGGTTTTAATTTTTAGTTATAGTTTGTTCTTTTCTGAAGGCAGAGAAATCTGTTCTCAACGTCCTGTTGAGATTCTTCTTGTTTCACGCCCTACATGCTGGCTAATAATCAGAAAAAAAAAAAAAAAAAAAAAAAAAAAAAAAAAGGCTATGCTTGCCTTTCCAACTTGGCTTTGTGCTAAGAAAATTAATTATAACAGTGTTTGCTGGCATTTCAGCATTCGCATACACACTGACATGGTCTGACTAATGCTGACTAATGATATCCACTCTGTCCAGGACTTACGCAGATTGCTACGTTTTCTTTTTATTGACTTTTTATTTCATATCTTCTGTTCATGCACTTGTTAAACTACTAAAAACAGATTCTACAGTCTTCAACTATTCACTCTCTGTGTCAGACTACATAACCTAATGCCAGAGAAGTTACACCATTCTATTTTCCAGTGTAGAGATTTTTGTTATGCCTATATTATCTGCCTTTTAGATGTCTTATGGATACATTTGTTTTCTTATTGCTCTCTAAACACTAAAGGCTGTTCATTCAAATTCACATTAGTTGTAGCAGTTTTTAAATGCAGCTTCAGTGTATTGTAGCTTCTTATCCTCATTCACCATATTGCAAAAGCAGTGTTTTACTGTGCTCGCTTTAAATGTACTAACCTTAGTTAAATGAATCGTTTGGATAGTTCACTTCTTGGAAGGTGAAAAAGTGGATAACTTTGACCATCCCATTATCTCTGTACAAACACAGCTTTGATTTCCCTCTTTCTTCTTTTTCTTTCACTCCCAAAAGCAAGCTGGAATTTCATGAGCTTTAAAATCCTACCTTTTGAAAGAGTCCTGATCTTGATGCATTTCATATTTTTCCAACTAGGTTATCAATTGGGAATTATTTTCTGGACAGTAGTTAAATTCTTGGGCTTGCCTCAGATATACCTGGGTAAGAAATATGTCTTCTTCATTTTCTAACAAGTCTATCTTCACTGATATTAGCACTGATTCTCTTGATACAGGATTCCCTCTTGTTAGTAGTGTGCTGTTTCTGATGGCATTTGTTTCTTGTAATTTGACCAGTCTAGGTCAAATTTTTTTTGTTCCCTGTTTCACATCCATTATCTCTGTTATTTATTTGGAGCCTTCATGAATTAGTTGGGTCCCCTTTAAAGAGGCTAAAATCCTGTAGCATGTTGAAAGAGACTGTTCTATAAAGTTATCAGTTGTTGTCATCCTTGCATGGTTTCTTTGCACTAGTAATGATTCCCCTGAGCACAGTACAACCTGCTGCTGGAATCTTGATAACATTTATTGTTGTTGTTTAAAAGCACTCAACACTGGCTTCTTCATGGTGGTCTCCAAGATCCTGTGAACGGAGCATGTGTCCAGCCTGTGCTGAGAGCCAAACACCTAGAATTGTTCAGTTCAAAGAAACACAGCTAGTAGTTGTTTCTCCACCTAAATTTTTAGACCTTCCCTAATTGTCTTTGCTTCACTGGCAATTGCCTCTTTAGAAAACACACTTTTGTGCCTCAGGGATATAGAGGTGTTTAATAAGTTAAGAATAAGAATACTTATCTGTAAGAAAACTTCTTTGATTTTCATCATTTTTTCCCCTGAGTTCAGCACATTGCATTATTTTTGCATTAATTCTCACAACAGTTCAAAGAATTTCAGAGATGTGAGAGGATTCTATTAGTACAGAACATGTGACGTCAGAGGAACTTCTTACCAACAATATTGTCTTAACAACGAAGTTGTTTTACCAACACGATCTACCAGGACTTGCAGGTCCAATAAAAAGGTTCAAAGAAGGCAGTAGCTACCAGCAGTGGTGACGGTCAAATTAGGGATTGCTTGAGGCAACATGATCCATAGAAATCCATGGGACCTGTTGTGCTGGATGTAGATCCAAAGTTTCTGTCAGAACTGGCTGATATCATAGGGATGTCACTCACTGTAACCTTTGAAATGTCATGGAGACAGGGAAAGGTTCCTGCTTCTGGGTGAAAGGTAAATGTACTTATCCTCCAAATGAACAATCCAAGGAACTATAGGTTGGTTATCCTCATTTTAGTCCCTGGGAAAATTATGAAGTGATTCCTCTTCAAACACATTTATGGGCACATGGCTGTGAGTGGAAACAGAGATATTTATCAAAGGTTTTGTTTCTGTTATAAAATAATTGGATTTGTAAATGAAGAAAGAGAAGTGGATGTCATTTACCTTGACTTCAGCAAGATTTTGAACATTATATCTCCCATATATTCAAATTGGGATTTTACAGTTTGAATGGATGGACAACTGGACAGGTAAACAACTAGACAGGTAAACTAGACAACTAGATAGGTAAAAAGAATAGTTGGATGATTTAAGTTTAGAGAATAGAAATTATTGGGTTGTACTATTCCTGGAGGCCAGTAATAAGTGGAGTATTATAAGAGTCTATTCTGGGACATGTTTTATTTAACATCTTCATCAATGGAGACAGGAGGAGAGAAGAAAATGGAATTAACTCCCATCAAGTCTCCTGATGACACTGGACTTTGGGGGCACAAGTTAAGACATTTAAGGAGAAGAATGTCCAGACAGGACATTTCTTTAGGAATGAGAAAAGAGGAATACCATGAAGTTCAATAAGAATAAATGTAGAGTCATATATTTAGGAAGCACTAAAACAATTCAGGTTGGTAACTGACTAGCAGAGGGGCATCTCTGCTGAAACGGATTTGGATGACTTAATAGACACCAACAACATGAGCCAGAAGTATGCCTTGGTGACAAAGATCCTTGATTATATTAACAGGAAAACAGCCTGAGGAAAGTATTTTGAAGCCTTTGTGCCCAAAGTTACTTTGTGCTCATTAGACAATATCTAGAACCCTTTTGTCCCTCCAACATAAGAAAAGTCATAAAGTGGAGTGAGCGTGGGAACAAGAAATCATGGTGGTCATGGCCTGGAGTGAGGAAATGTCAAAGAAACAGGGCTTATTCAACAGGATAAGAGATGGCTTGGAAGGACTTAACAGCTGCCCCATAGCACCTATTGGTAGGTAATAAGAAGATGGAGTCAGACTCTTCAAAGTGGCACATTGAAATAGGACAAGAGACAAAGGGAATAAGTTGAAACAAGGACTGTTTGGATTGGATATAAAGAAAAAAACTTTCACTTTAAGGAAGACTTATCTGTGAAGCAGGTTCATGAGAAAAGCATGCAGTCTTCATCACTGGACATTTTAAGGCCCAGCTGGAGAGCTACTTGATTTGATCTCATAGCTGACCCTGCTTTGAGGAGGAAGTTGCACTAGAGACCTCCTGACATGCCTTTCAACCTGAATTATCCTCTGATCCTATAAATAGCTCACCTCTCTTAATGTCCTCTAGTCTAGGCATTTCTGTAAAGGTTTCAAGTTTCTCAGTTCTCATTTCTTTTGCAGGTACAATATTCTGCTCCTGATACATCTTCAGAGATGATTGTTGACTGAGGCCAGTTTTCTTCCACCTTCTCCTGCAGAAGAACATATCAGATGTAAATATAGTATTACATAAAAGGACAAACTGTAGACCTTGATGTAAGCTGTTCTTATTAATAAGTTAAAATTTTTGAGGCTTCAGAGGATAAATCTAAAAGAATTATATCTCAAAATGGTTAGTTGTCTTAGGATTGTGATTGCATAACATAAAGTATTGTGGAGGAATACAATTCAAAATTTAATTACTTATATTTACCTAAATTTAAATGCCTGTACGTGAGCTAATTGTTTGAGCTGCCAGTATAATTTATTGATCTTTGGCTAGCAGAACCTAAAGAATGAATCTGCTGACCAGCCAAAAAGGGTTTGAGACATATATCTAAACATGTAGGGATGTTTGAGATGTCCTACACTTTCCCAGCAAGTGCATTATTCTGCTCTTAAATTGAATTATCAAGAAACACACCTGGCCACAATGCCATCAGATGGCTGAGGGGC
>WBNA01000348.1:403310-419708 GCA_013398345.1 Nothocercus nigrocapillus
AAGTCATCCCAGTAACATAGTTATCAGTCACATTTTCTGGATGAACTAGTATAATCAGAGACCTGAACATATGATGATTGCCTGATTCCACTTTGCTGGTAGAATTTTTACTCTGTTCATTTAACCATTTTTGCTCATCTTGTCAAACACAATTTTAACACATGGAGTTATTCCATCCATTCTAATCAGTTCTGCTCCCATTTTCTCTAGTCCTACCATTTATAAAATTACATTTGTATTTCTGATATAACCCTCAAGGTGCTTTATTTACCCCAATATAGCGAAAGGAGGATAAAAATATTTTTGCATTACCACTTCCTAAGGATCTCCTTTTTACCTTGTCTGTCAACACTCAGTAACAAGGACTCATGTAAATTATCCAAATCTGTTGGGTTTACCAATCTTCAAGCTGATGCACTTGCAGTGTTATTAAATAGCCTGCATAGTTGGAATGGGAACTATGAGAATGGCTGTCTTCCCCATTTCACTATTTGTAGGCTATGAACTGAAAATAATTTGACCTATTTTTAAATAATTGTGCATGTATCCACTACACACACAAAGCCTGGAGACCAGTTTTAGTATGTACCACTTTCAAAAAATATTGAACACTAAAACAATCATCAGCAAAATCACTGAGCAGTGATCTTATCAATGTGCTTACCCTCAAAGACCATTTCAGCCTGAGTATCCCATTAAGAAAAATGAAAACAGACCAATAATGATTATTTATGGCAGTCATGAGCTAAAAAGGCATATTATTTTAAGTTGCATATTAGCATTTAAATTAAACCAGTTCACTTCTTAAAATACATTTATGGACCCAAATTGGAACCAGAGGATTTAAAACATGTTGGGATATTTGTTCATTTGTTTGGGGTTTTCAGGGTGGGGAAGTGGTTCCTGACACTGTGCCCTGCATAAAATAAGGAAAGCAAAGTAAAAAGATCATCCTTTCTGACAGCAGCATTTTTAATTTACCCACTATGCTAGTGCTTCTACCACTCACATTTTGGAGTCTCTTTTGAAGACATTAATATCCAAACATCTCCCGGTATTTTTGCCCCTTCTTTCAAGATATTCAGTGTAAGGTCCTATCATTCTGGCTGTTATCCCAGCCAGTGTCAGCATGGCCTCCTGGAACTGAATGCGGCAGTACAAGAACTAACTCTGGCATCAGAGGTTCACACAGTAACCGATCTTGGAGGGCAATTTTCCTTGCTGAATGCCTGCATCTGACATCTGTGGCCCTTCTAGTCTGTGCTGAACTCTATAAAGCACACAGGCTTGAGCTTCTGTAATCAGTTATCTTCTGGTTATCTGGGGGAGAAACACTCCTCCTTGACTTTTTCTTTTTCCCCTCACAGGCCATATTAGTTTTTCATTCTTAGTTGCCTCCTGGAGAAGTCTATCTACCCATTCACTAAACAGAGAGCCTCAGAAAACTCACCTTAAATCCACTGTATTCATAAAGAATGCTGCTCTTTTGGATCCTAATTCTCACCAGTTCCTTGCTTAATTTCTCTGGAATAATTGTAACTTTTGAAACTCATAGGAACTTAGGAGCCTTCAAAGCAAGTTCATTCTTATTTAAAATGCACAGTTTTTGTTGTTGTTGTTGTTTTCTTAAGTGACCTAGAGGTTTGTTTTCTTCCTTCATTTTTTTCCATTAGCAGTCCCTGTAACTGCTGATGTTCCTATTTAGGATTCCTTTTGGTAGCTCTTTGCAAATGTGAGTCATTGGCATTGCTGCATTTCTCTCAAAGTGACATGAGGTCGTAACTCTAAATATAAAATCAAGGTGAAAAAAATATTGTTTGCTATAATAGCAGAAGTTATAATCATTATGCACACCTCTGACAAGAATTAATTTCACAGTTATCTCTAAGAAGCTGAATCTCTAATGGCTTAAAGAATGCAAAGTTGTTCAGAGCTGTTCATTTTTAACAGAGATAATTTTATTCATGGGCCTGATCCTCTGGCCCACTACATGAGTTTTATGTATTGGTTGATTTCACTTGTGATACTGAAAAGACCTGGGTTTTCCTTTCAATTTTCCCTCTTCATTTTCCTCCTTCCTACTCTTTCTTCCTCTTTCTTCCCCATCATTTTATTTCTCTTTCTTTCTATTTGTTTTCCTCTTTCTCTCCTGCTTTCTCTCTTTCTTGCTCTTTTATTCTCTCTCTCTCTCTTTCTCTCTTTCCTTGATGAATCTCTTT
Organism: Nothocercus nigrocapillus; assembly: GCA_013398345.1. Lineage (NCBI taxonomy): Eukaryota > Metazoa > Chordata > Aves > Tinamiformes > Tinamidae > Nothocercus > Nothocercus nigrocapillus. The sequence continues at coordinate 405,530 of WBNA01000348.1, forward strand.
ACAGTAATATATTTGGCAATCAAGTACTCTGAATGCTGAAGGATATATAAGGTATAAAGCATATTTTATCAGGGGTATGTGTAAGAAATTTTAGGCTGTCATAGGGAATTTTGTACGAATGCCAACATACAATAACATTCGATGTTTCCAACAGGAATAGAATCTCAACATATGTCTTTTAATAACATAATGACATAAAGACCTTATAGGTATCCATCAGTGATCTATGTCATGTTATGCTACTAAAAGCAGAAAACTACCATTTGGGATGACACAAGCCCTGGTTCTCATGGGGGACTTCAACTACCCTGACATCAACTGGAAGGACAACACAGCCAGGCACAAACAGTCTTGGAGGTTCCTGCAGTGCATTGATGATAACTTTTTGATGTGGGTTGTGGAGGAGCCAACGAGGAGAGGTGGGCTACTGGACCTCGTACTAACAAATAGAGAGGGACTTGTTGGAGATGTGAAGGTGGGGGGTAGCCTCGGCTGCAGTGATCATGAGCTGGTGGAGTTCAGGATCCATCGAGGAGGAGGCAGGGCTGTAAGTAGTCTTGCAACCATGGACTTCAGGAGGGCTAACTTTGGCCTCTTCAGAGACCTCCTTGGAAGAATCCCATGGGCTAGGGTTCTAGAAGGTAGGGGAGCCCAAGAGAGCTGGTTGATTTTTAAGCAGCACTTCCTCCACGCCCAGCAACAGTGCATCCCTGTGTGCAAGGTCAGGCAGAGGGGGCAGGAGACCTGTGTGGATGAACAAGGAGCTTGTGGCAATACTCAAGCAGAAGAAGGCGATATACAGAAAGTGGAAAAAAGGACAGGCTCCTTAGGAGGAATACAGGAACATTGTCAGGGAATGCAGGGAAGTGACACAGAAAGCTAAGGCACGGTTGGAACACAATCTGGCCAGGGATGTTAAAAATAACAAGAAAAACTTCTTCAAATACATTAACGGCAAAAGGAAGATCATGGAAAATGTGGGTCTGCTGGTGAATGGGGTGGGCGCCCTGGTTACGAAAAACACAGAAAAAGCAGAGTTGCTGAAAGCCTTCTTTGCTTCGGTATTTACCAAGGGCATCCCTTTAGAGTCCTAGGGACAAGAGAGGAAGCCTGGAGAGAGGAAGACTTGCCCCGGGTTGAGAAAGATTGAGTCATAGAGCACCTAAGGAAACTCAATACCCACAAATCCATGGGCCCTGATGGGATGCACGCCAGAGTGCTGTGGGAGCTGACGGATGTCATAGATAAGGCGCTCTCCATCATCTTTGAAAGGTCCTGGAGAACAGGGGAGGTGCCAGAGGACTGGAAGAAAGCCAATGTCACGCCAGTCCTCAAAAAAAGGCAAGAGGGAGCACCCAGGCACCTATAGGCCAGTGAGCCTCACCTCCATCCCTGGAAAAGTGATGGAACAGCTCATCCTGGCAGTTGTCTCCAGGCATGTGGAGGACAAGAAGGTGCTCAAGAGTAGTCAGCATGGATTCACCAAGGGGAAATCATGCTTGACTAACCTGATAGTCAGCCTTCTATGAGGGAATGACTAGCTGGTTAGATGAGGGGAGAGCTGTGGACATCATCTACTTCAACTTCAGCAAGGCTTTTGACACCGTCACTCACGGCATCCTTCTGGGCAAGCTCCGGAAGTATGGGATAGATGAGCGGACAGTGAGGTGGATAACCTTCTGGAGAGCAGCACTGCAGAGAGGGACCTGGGTGTCATGGTGGATGACAAGTTGACCATGAGGCAGCAGTGCCCTTGTGGCCAAGAAGGCCAATGGGATCCTGGGGTGCATTAGGAAGAGTGTCTCCAGCAGGTCGAGGGAGGTGATCCTGCCCCTCTATTCAGCCCTGGTGAGGCCACACCTGGAGTACTGTGTGCAGTTCTGGGCTCCCCACTAAAAGCGGGATGTGGAGCTACTGGAGAGAGTCCAGCGCAGGGCTAGAAGGCTGATCGGGGCCTGGAACATCTGCCCTATGAGGAAAGGCTGAGAGAGCTGGGCCTGTTCAGCCTGGAGAAGAAAGGCTGAGAGGGGACCTGATCATTGTCTCTAAGTACCTCAAGGGAGGCAGTGAAGAGGATGGGTTTGGCCTCTTCTCAGTGGTGGCCAGGACTAGAGGTAATGGCCACAAACTGAAACACCAGAAATTCCACAGGAACTTAGGGAAAAATTTCTTGACAGTGAGGGTGACAGAGCACTGGAACAGGCTGCCCAGAGAGGTTGTGGAGTCTCCTTCTCTGGAGATCTTCAAAACCCGCTTGGACGCAGTCCTGAGACACATGCTGTAGGTGACCCTGCGTATGCAGGGGGGTTGGACTAGATGATCTCTAGAGGTCCCTTCCAACCTTAAGCATTCTATGATTAGATCAGACTACAGCTCCAGCCTAATATACTGTCTCTGATACTCTCCATTACCAGATAATCAGGATCACAGCGTAAGAAACAGACTTTTTCTTTAGCAGATAGCATCCCACTGTGCAAGTCAGCATAGTGGCTCCAGAGGGACTGCCCGTCTAATCAGTACCCCCCTTAAATAAAGGAGGATTGTATCCATAAGCAGGAAACTGCTTATCTTTCAGCATAAACCTCAAGGAAGATAAATTACTCCTGATAACTCACCTGAACATTTTCGTAGAAAATGTTCTTGGAACAAGAATTTGAAAGCTATGTGAACAAAGATTTGAACAAGGTCCATTCAAACATGCAAATGAATGAGTATCTGTGAAGACACGTGACAGGAGGGGAATTTATTTTATATTTCTTATTAAAGAAATAAATTTAGTATCATGAAGCTTATCTAGAAAAAAAATAGCAGACTAAGTTAGACTAATATCTAAGTATGAAAAACAGTTCTAAAACAGAAGTATAAATATTTTTAAAGTGTCAAAGATTTTTTTTAAGAAAACTTCTTTCTCCAAATATACAAAATGTCCTTATAAAATTTTTCTCAACAGGAACATTAAAATGAAAAGTCCATATAAAATAGTTATTTAAAAAATGAAGTTAGTATATTATTATTATACATTGTTATTAATGGTTTTGCTGTTAAAATTTAGATTATAAGATAAAAATGTAATTATTAATTAAATAAATTAAATATATATTTATATACATATCATTAGTTATTAATCAAGTGTAAATAGATTACAGAAACATATTAATATTGTAAAAATAATTGTGAGAAATCTCATAAACATATCATGAATACTCCACAAACAGTAATCACTTTATTACACTATAATTATAAACATTCAGTAATGTCTTTTTTGGCTTCCAGCTATCAGAGCACATGAACACCTAACAATGTTTAATGTTTTTAATTTCAAAACACTGATATGGAAGGCTCATTTTATAGAGTATAGAGACTAGGAGAATTTAAAGAATTAGAATGGCTTTGTCTCAGTCACACAGAAAAACTGTGAAACATTCCTCAGTCTTTTATAAAAGCTCTAATTACTGGAGCACACTTTGTATCCATCTCTTTGCTTAATGGCCTCATCTTTCTTAGAGCTCATCTCTCTTTAAGATGAGGCTAGGCAGCAGATTGTATCACCATTGCCAGTCTGTTAAGGAGATGAGCAAAACTGGGACAATAAACAAGATACAATTTAAGACCAATCTACATTGATAGGCATACAAAACCAAACCAAACCAAACAAGCAAACAAACAAAACCATCAGAAAAACCTAACACTATCAGAGCGCCTCTCTCAATTACAGCAGGTCTTAGCACACATTATTAATTTCTCACTTATTAGTGAATGAAGATGCTACAGAATCTTCCAGCAAAACTAGAAACGGTGTAAGTCTGTTCTAGATAAATGTGTGAAGCAGAAGTTCAAAGGTTATCCTTAAATCAAGACCGTGTATAAAATCAGCCTGACATCATGCCGGTATCATACGGTAACACTTTAAACACTTTAAATAAGCGTTTCATTTAGGAAACAATTACTGTATGGTTTTGTCTAATATAATTAATAGGTCAAGCAGCACTTACTGGGTTTTTAGGCATTAATTAACATTTTAAAATTATCACATATGACACATTAATTAGATATCAATCACTTATTAGAACTACTGACATTTAATAAGCATTTTAATTTATACCACACTAGCTTGCTGTACATGTCTTTTCAAAGTACAAGTATCTTCAAATAGTCCTTAACAAGTTTAACATGTTAACTCTTGTTTTGTCTTTGGAATTAGTATGTACATAGAAATTGATTTATATAGTAATACAAATATATATATATATATATATATAAAATAACCTGCATATAGTTATAAAAATAACATGTAGTTCACTGACATGTTAGTTTAGTTGACATGTTACTGAATAAAATGTGTAACCTGCATATCAAAATATCAAAAAAAAGAGAAAACACAGATGTGAAATAAGTATAGAGGAATTAACAGTATCTTTGTCCTCTTTCTACATAAGATATGAACTTAGATCCTCTTCTGATTCTGCTGTTTTATCCTGGGGAAAAAAAATACAAATGTCCAAGTGTTAATTGCTAACCTCTGTTATCCTTTAATTATGCATCTTGAATTTTCTTTGATACTTCCTTTGCATAGCTATCTCCTATTGTCAAGATCCCAGCATTAGACACTTCACAGGCATAACCTCTATCTTGACCTAGTTACACTTATTATCAGTCAATTTTTATAACACTAACAAGGTGCTTAAGATGACATGTAAAAACCCTACAGGGTGCCCAAACTTTACAAGACTAATGTCCATGCTGGCAGCTTGACAAGAACCAGAGCTACATTTCTTCTGCACATACTTTTGCATATTTTTTCGTAATAATATATGCACAAAGCCTTAAGATTCCCATGTACTTGGAACTCTGCTGAACAAACAGAAATCATCTGTTTATTCATTAGGAGTTTATTGTCTAATGTATGTCCATGTAAATTAACATGGGATTTTAGAGTGGACAAATATGTGTGGCCACTTTCCTAGCTTTCTCTGCACTCTTGAAATTGTACTGAGCTGGGTCACAGGGGTGGGGAAGGTGGTACAGAAGTTGCCTGCAGCTGGGGTCTTTAAATGGCCACTTCCATTAGATGGCAATATCTTCATGTGTCTGTCTGCCTCTGTCCTGCTCAGTGAACTGTCATCCAGTGGCATCTGGCATGTGGGACATGTTCTCCAATGCTATCCATGTAAAGCTACAGCCATAGCAATCCAAGAACGTGAGAATGTGAGTAAGTCATACAACTTTTGCACTCAGAGCCTAGTATAGCATACCTATGATAGGTTAATTGGCCTACCATGGATAACAAAAAGTGGTGAAAGCAATCTCTCCAGATGTTTTGGGAATACATATACTAGTACCCATACGGTCATCTTTCATTACAGTTTTTTTTTCCTTTTTTTTTCTTTTTTTGCTCTTTACTTTTGATTTCAACAAAACTTAAAGATGGTTAACAGGCTTTATGTAAGTACTCCACAACTATTCTAAAGAAAATAATAATCAAATCAATACAGAAAGAAAATAATGTAATTCTGCTTTTCCACATAGAATCATAGAATCCTTAAGGTTGGAAGGAACCTAGAGCATATGGCACAGGATTGTGTCCAAGCGGGCTTTGAAGATCTCCAGAGAAGGAGGCTCCACAACCTCTCTGGGCAGCCTGTTCCAGTGCTCTGTCACCCTCACTGTCAAGAATTTTTTCCTTAAGTTCCATGAAATAATAAAAGACAGGTGAATTGAGAGCTAAATCACTTGGGCAACTTGCAATAGTGAGCCTCACAATACTTTAGTCATGATAGACCGAGATATCTAAGATAAATCAGTTTTCTAGGCTCTTTCAGCAGTCCGCAGATAATGACAGGCATCAGCAATGAACAGTTCAGTGAAGAAGCCAACATCATCCCTCTGTGGAATCCATACTCTCAGTTAAAAACCATGCATTTCAATGCAGTGCAGGAGGAGGATTAAATGGGATTCACAACAGAAAGCATGCTGTGTAAGGTTTATATAATGGAGGAAGTCAAGATTTAAATCCTGCTCTTATGTCAAACCAGGTTCATAACCCCGACTCCTTTCCTGAGCTAATGCACCTATGTCATTTCTTTCAAAATAACAGGCACTCCATTCTTGTAAAACACAGAGGTCAGGAGATGGTGTTTCTCCTATTTAAATGGATTTAGGGCTGAAGGGATTCAAATCTACATACTTATGTGGCTCTACAATGCTGAATTTCATTTTGAAATTTCGCTACTTTGGAGAAATGAATGCAGAATTGAGTTAAACACTAGAAAAAAAAATATTTATGTTAATAGCTATTTCACAGAATCACAGAATCACAGAGTGATTAAGGTTGGAAGGGACCTCTAGAGATCATCTAGTCCTAACCCCCTGCTCAAGCAGGGACACCTAGAGCACAGGGCACAGGTCACAGCCAGGCCATTTTGGAAGATCTCCAGAGAAGGAGACTCCACAACTGCTCTGGGCAGCCTGTTCCAAGGCTCTGTCACCCTCACAGGAAAGAAGTTCTTCCTCATATGGAGATTAAACTTTCTATGTTTCAACTGCCACCCATTACCCCTTCTTCTGTCACTGGCCACAATGGAGAAGAGTTTGGCCCCCTCCTCCCTACATTTACCCCTGACATACTTGTACATGTTGATCTAATCTCCTCTCAGTCTTCTCTTCTCTAGGCTAAACAGGCCCAGCTCTCTTAGTCTTTCCTCATAAGACAGATGCTCCAGTCCTTTAATCATCTTTGTTGCTCTGTGATGGACCCTCTCTAGAAGCTCAATGTCCTTTTTGTACTGGGGAGCCCAGAACTGCACACAATACTCCAAGTGTGGTCTCACCAGAGCTGAGGAGAGGGGGAGGATCACCTCCCTCCACCTGCTGGCAAAAGTCCTCCTCGTGCAAGCCAGGATCCCATTGGCCTTCTTGGCCATGAGGGCACATGATGTTGTCAACCAGGACTCCCAAATCCCTCTCTGCAGAGCTGCTTCCCAGCAGGCCAACCCCTAATCTGTACTGGTGCCTGGGGTTATTCCTCCCCAGGTGCAGGACCCTGCACTTGTCCTTGTTGAACCTCATGAGGTTCCTCTCTGCTCAACTCTCCATCCTGTCTAGGTCTCTCTTAATGGCAGCACAGCCCTCTGGAGTGTCAGCCACTCCACTCAGTTTTGTATCATCTGCAAACTTACTGAGGGTGCACTCTGTGTCCTCATGCAAGTCATTGATGAACAAGTTAAACAGCACTGGGCCCCAGTACTGACCCTTGTGAGACACCACTGGCCACAGGCCAACTAGACTCAGCCCCACTTATGACCATCCTCTGGGCTCTGCCATCCAGCCAGTCCTCAATCCACTTCACTGTCCACTCGTCCAGTCTGCACTTCCGGAGCTTCCCCATGAGGATGTTATGGGAGACTGTGTTGAAAGCCTCACTGAATTCAAGGTAGGCAACATCCATGACTCTCCCATCATGCATCCAGCCAGTCACCTCATTGTAGAAGGCTATCAGGTTCATCAAACAGGATTTTCCCCCTGGTAAATCCATGCTGACCACTCCTCATCACCTTCTTTCCCTTGACATGCCTAGAGATGGTCTCTAGGGTGAGCTGCTCCACCACCTTTCTGGGGACAGGGGTGAGGCTGACTGGCCTGTAGTTTCCTGGGTCCTCCCTCTTGCCCCTTTTGAAGACTGGGGTGATGTCGGTTTAATCCAGTCCTCTGACACCTCCTCTAATCTCCATGACCTCACAAAGATGATGGAGAGTGGCTGAGCAATAACCTCCACCAGTTCCCTCAGCACTCTTGGGAGCATCCCATCTGGGCCCATAGACTTATGAGTGTCCAGTTTGCCTAAATAATCCCTAAGCCAATCCTCCCTGACCAGCAGAAAGTCTTCGTCTCTCTTGGTTATCTCTTTTGTGTCCAGGCTCTGTAGTTCATGGGGACTAGCCTTAGCAGTAAAGATGGAAGCAAAGAAGGCATCTAGTAACTCGGCCTCCTCTGCATCCTCCATCACTAAACAACCCACCCCATAGATGCCCTTCCTGTTGTCCCTGACATCTCTCCCTAACTCTAATTCCAAATGGGCCTCGGCCTTCCTCGTTGTATCCCTGCATTCTCTGAAAGTGTTCCTATATTCTCCCCTGTGGCCTGGCCCTTCTTCCACATGCTCTTTTTCTCATTATGTTTACCCAACAGCTCCTTGTCCATCCATGCAGGTCTCCTGCCCCACTTCCTTGACTTCTTTCTTGTAGAAATGCACCGATCCTGAGCTTGGAGGAAGTGGTCTTGAAATATTAGCCAACTCTCCTGGAACCCCTTTCTTTCTAGGACCCTGGCCCAGGGGATTCCTCCAAGGAGCTCCCTAAAGAGGTCAAAGTCAGCTCTCTTAAAGTCCAAGGTTACAATCCCCTTGGCTCACCTGCATCAAGAAGTTATCTGCAATGTTCTGCAGAAGCCTCCTGGACGATCCGTTGCTAGCTGTGTGATTATCCCAGAAGACATCAGGGTGGGTGAAGTCCCCCATAAGGACCAGGGCCTGTGACCATGAAGCTTCTTGCAGCTACCTGTAGAAGACCTCATCCAGTTTTTCTTCGGGGTAAGGAGGCCTGTATTTAACACCCATGACAGGGTCAGCCCTGTTGGCCTGCCCTTTAATCCTCACATCAGGCTCTGGACCTGCACTTTGTCCTCTCCTATGCTGTGCTCCATACATTCCAGTTGCTCTCCCACTTAAAGAGCAACTCCGCCACCTTGCCTTCCTGGCCTATCCTTCCTAAAAAGCTTAAAGTCACCCATGGCCACGTTCCAGTCATGAGAACTGTCCCACAATGTCTCAGTAATTGTAATGAGTTCATGGCCCTGCAATTGGCACCCATCTCCCATTCCCCTTGTTTATTCCTCATGCTGCATGCGTTTACACAGAGGCATTTGAGTTGGGCTCTCAATGTGCCTCTTATTCTAGCTGGGACAGCTGCAACTTGACTATGTGGGCCTTCAGAAGCTCTCTTATTTTCCCATTTAGCCTCTTCAGGCTTAGGGCGCCCTTCACAAGCTATGGAGTTAGGCTGCTGCGAGTGGCATGACAGGCCATCGCCTACCCCATAATCTGCTTCCCTGATGATACCCCCCCTGCCTCCTTGAATCTAGTTTAAAGCCCTCTCAATGAGCCCCGCTAGCTCATGTTCCCGGACTCTCTTCCCTCTTTGGGAAAGATGGATCCCTTTAGATTCCATCTTGCCTGCTGCTATGTAAGGCTTCCTGTCGCCAAAGAAACCAAAGTTGTGGCGATGACACCAGCCATGGAGCCATGTGCTAATGGACCATATCCTCCTATTTCTTTCTGTATTGCTACCAGCACTGGGAAGAATGGAAGAGAATATGACCTATGCACCGGAGTTCCTAATTGTCTGCCCCAATTCCCTGAAGTCCCTTTTGATCACCCTCAGGCTATGCCTTGCTACTTCTTCTCCTCCCACATGTAGGACCATCAATGGAAAATCGTCTGTGGGTCTAACCAGGCTGGGAAGTTTCCAGGTGACATCCTTAACCCAGGCCCAGAAGGCAGCAGATGTCTCTTAGAGGAGAGTCACACCTACATATCGGATCCTCCGTTCCTTACACCTACCTCCTGATCCCAACTCCAAGGACTTCTATACTGCTTCATAAACCAGGAATTGAATAAGTCCAACAATCACTGCAGACAGGATCAAAGCCCATCTTTTTAAGCTTTAACCCCCACAGAAATGTCACTTAGGGTGCTTGCTCTTTTAGCTACCATGCATCTGCTTGGTGGAACTCTTAGCCTCTTGACATCAGGAGATCCCCATTTTCTCCTTCTTTAAGCCTACATTTAAGACTGTTTTGTTTTCATTGACTTTTAACTGACATTAGCTAATTATTAACTCTGCAGGATAGATTAAATTTTAATTTTAATGTCATTGTAAAACACCATGAGCTGCCTCAGCATGATAAGATGCTATAAAAGTTTAAACTGTTGTTATAAGTTAGCCACCTGTTCAAAGTGTTAAAAATCTACACGTTTAAATCAATCACACTGCACTGGATGCCCCATCAAGGCTAATGTTGATAAATTATACTCCAAGCACTAGCTGATATAGATTCATTATTTTCCAGAATGGTAGTATATTGGACTTTAGTTTGCAGAGTTTTACTTGGAATTGCAGTCTCATTTTTCAAAATGCTACATACACTCCAAAGCCTATTTTCCAGTCTGCTAAATTGCTCGGAGACTATCATGACTAAAGAGTACCTTTGAGCTTCAGTCTGTTGTATGGGGCATATGCTGGAGATGCACTGTTCCAGAAGGAGCTCTTGGATGTACTGTGAAACAGTAGGAAGTCTTTTTTTCCATATCATTCTTGCCATATCTGGGCCAGATAAGAAGAGATGGATAAATTGAAGGAAGAACTCTGTACATTCCTGCCTCAGTATAAGATTGGTGAATCTGCAGACTGGAGCCTACTTTGTCTCTTCAAGTTGCAAGTTCACTTGGGAAAATACTATTGCTTGCTGAAAGCAAGAAGTTACTTCTACAGCTCCAGTAAAGAAAAGTAGCACACTGAGAGTGCATATTTTAGTAGTTTTTATTCAGTCAGTGAGGCAGTCAAAGAACTGCCTTTGCTACCTTCCAATTTTCTTGTGCTCAAAAAGAAGTTTTGCTAAATAAACTAAAAGACATTGACTTCATCATTTGATTTTAACAGAAACAGTCTTCAGCATCCCATTTTTGGCTACTTTTTCAGCTCAAAATTGGCTTTATTGTTGCAATGGAAATTAGAAGAAATTCAAATTCTTTTAGATGGCTATGCATTCATTTTAGCACCACACAAAACAGACTAAATGGCTGCATTGTCTGAAAAAAAGAGGTGTGAGCCGAACATTTTCCCTTTCTCTGATGCACTCTTTACAATTTCAAGAGTAGGCATTCAGTAACAAGAAAAAAGAAAAAAAAAAAAAAAAAAAAAAAAAAAAAAAAAAAAAAAAAAAAAAAAAAAAAAAAAAAAAAAAAAAAAAAAAAGAACTCCCCAAATAGATAATTCATCACTTTGTTTTTGAGTGAAAAAGTAGATAATAGAGAACCTACCTGACTGCATGAGAGTTAGAATGGGTTTGCCTTTCATATCCTTCTAGGACTGTGCTTCACCTATACAATGTTTTGCGTAGGATTCTAGGAAGAAAGCAAGTGGGCAGTCATGTTCTCATCTCTATGGTATTAGAAATAGTGTGTGCTCATTCTGACTTCTTTATCTATGTCTTTTTACATGTCACTCAACCCTTAATTTTAACATACATGATCAGTCTGATAGCTTTTTTTTTTTTTTTTTTTTTTTTTTTTTTAAGCACTGGACACAAAGGAGAGGCAAAACAATTTTTGGATGCCCTTGATCTTCTTCTCAGGTGATTGCGGTGCTATTTCTAAAGGTAGCAGCAGCTGCCTAAAGCTTTTATAGATATTTTAAAAACATCTTAAAGAGACTGAAGTAATTAGAAGTATTAGAAGTTGAAGACATTAAAGTCAAAATGAGGTGTAAGGGCCTAACGCAAAACTAAGGCAGGCTAATGGGACTGAGGGCCTGACCTATCCGGATGCTGTACTTGAAAAATATGTACTTAGGTCTACAAACAGAATTTGACATCATGAAAGGATGATTTAAAATATTTCTCATTTCTCTCTATTCCTTGTAAAATCCTACTTAGAATACTGTTGGGTTTTTTTCCCCCTTTAGACAGGGGCACAAAGCTATGTCCATGTGTCATGGACAAGTATTATGCACATTATTGCCTGACACTGGGCTATCAGGCATTGCTGGCATCTAGTACCTAAACATTAGACATTTCAGCATCTTATGTAGCAACAATAATAACAGATACATTGTCTCTACCATGAACAAAAACAGCCAGAACCAGTTGAGGCCAGCTGGTACAGGAGAGCTCATACCAAGGTAAAATTTCTTATTTTTACAAAACAGGATTGCTGTATTGAAGTTATCTACAGGGAAAGGGCTCTGGTTTGTGCTTATGCCTTAGCCGTACCAAGTTATTGTTTGTTTACAATAATACATATCTTTATGTATAATATGTATTTTTTGAAATAGTGCTACATACCACAAACCATAGCCATCATAGGGGCCATGAGAACAATTAAACAGTAGAACGAGTAGCAAGGATTGTAGAACACTATCTAGGCCCATGGTGTTGTGCTAATAATCATTGTCTGATTGCTAGTATCAATATAGCAAGGATTCATACCCGGCTCCTGAGGTTGAGGGGCATGAACAGGCTTCTATCCGTGCTCCTCAAAGCAAGTTTACACTAGGGCAGGCTCCTCATGCCTGCATGACACAGCGCTTCACCTTGGCTCCCTTAAGGCTCTGTGTTTCTTGTCTGAATATAACAAGCTGTTATTGTTTCTTCACATTTTCAGTTTAAAGGATCCTGAAAAACATGAAGGCTGTGCTGCAGCCTTCTACCTCTAAATGTTGTTTCTGTGACTTAAAATATATGAATATATTTTTTTCATGTTTTGTATATGATCTGGTAAAGCTTTCTGGGAAAGGGCTGGAATGCTCTTAAGATGCAAGGAATCAAACCTTTCCAAACCTTTCCATTCCCATGCATCAGGACTCCATACTGCCTTTTGATGGTGTCAGGCTTTATTTTGGAGGGAAAAAGCGGAATGGCCCAAAAGACGGCCATGAAAAGAACAAATAAATAGAGTAGAAAATGAAATTCTAAGGCCAAAGCTTTCTCTCTGAAACTCTGAAGTCCTTGGGACCTTAGGAAAAAAAATAATGTCTCTTTCTTGAAAATGGTGTGTGTGGGGGGGGGTTGTTTGTATTTTTTTGTTTTGTTTTGTTTTTGTTTTGTTTTGTTTTTGTTTTAGCATCTTAGTAATGGAAAGCAGAAATACTATTTCTTTTACTCAGTTTTTCTTGGATTTAAATTTACCTTCTCTTTTAATAGAGACCAACTGTGTCTGTTAATGTCTAGTACAGAAATCATATAAAGTTGTAGAGGCTAGTTTCAGCTCCCTACACTACCTTAGTGCTTGCTGAAGACCTTACATTCACCTTCAATTTTCAAAATTTCATTTGATTTAATTGACTACAATATTTTCCATCTCAATATTTAATTGAGAATCATTGGTTTACTCTCACTCTCTGAAAAGTGGGTGTAAATGTCTTCCCTAACCATGAAGCAACCTTTAAGTGATGACCAGAATTAAATTATTTTTTATATCTATTCATTCAAAATCCATATCTATAGTGTTCTTACCACTCTTATATCCAAGGACCATGCTAAGTACTCTTTCATATAATTTTGAGCAAAGGCAGGTGTGAGCTGCATATACCTGTTATCTGAGTGGAGAATGCTGTCCTTTGGATTCTGTAGTACCTGGTAGAAATATTTCTCTCCACTTAGACCAAGGAGGCAGTGGCATCAATCTCACTTCTACTCCATAAGATCTGATATACATCAGTAAAATAGTTGACTCTATACTTTCCGAACCTTTGAGCAAAAAGAGACCCTGCAGCTGCATACCCCACTCTAGCATGCAGAAAATGTTTTACCTTGTCTACAGGCAGCAGAACTACACTGTTTCATTGGCACCTGGGATTCCTTGTTAGATGTATTTATGCTGTTCTTTAATGAACTTTATATTCCTATGATATAATGATTACATTTTATGACAATTGTATTTCCCTTTTGCAGATACAGTCTTGGCCCTCCATGCAGTGTACCCATTACCTCCAGAAAAGCATGTAAATTTACAAAAGATAAAAGAAGCTGAGAAATACAATGAGAAATGTATATAAAATTAAATTGACAATATCCATTCAAACAAGATTTAGGGATGAGTAAAATATTATGTATTTTCTACTGACATTTGCAGAACAAGCTGTGCAGAAGTGAAAAACTGAAAATAATTGCATGTTATGCAGTAAACTTAGGAAAAACTTTTAGAAAATTTTAGAAAATTATCCACTGAAAGCATAAAAAAAAATGATGTTTCACTTTTGCTAGATGATGTTTCTCACTTAGCTCGATGGTTTGCCGTCTGTATGCTTTTGCAGCAACGCAGAACAAATACAAATGAACTTGCATTATCAAAGGGCCCTATAAAATTAAAATTGATGTTTGAAGTATGAAAAAAAAAAAAAAAAAAAAA
>WBNA01000348.1:439178-496061 GCA_013398345.1 Nothocercus nigrocapillus
TAAGCTGTTACACATTTTCTTAGTCTTTTTTTCGGAATATGTTATATATGAATGCACTACAAAGAGATGACTTTGGATATGTGTGATAAGATTTGAAAAGTCAAAAACCAGACAAGCTCCATATTTCATCTGTAATGGAAAAGAATTCTTTATCAGTAACCTTTAAAGCAGTAAACTGACAGTATTTCATAAAATAACTTTAGAGATGCCATTTTAAGCCATTCTACTCCCTCTAAGCTATATTCTAGCTAACATCTGTATGAACCCTTGCCCAAAGCAAGGAGAATTTGACTATTTCATATGCCTTAGCACTAAGAGTTTCAACACTTATATTAAACTTTCTGTCAGCAACACTAGGCTTTGCTACTGTTTGCTCTGTTTTGTTTCAAGCACATTTTGGATGTGCAAAGCTTTTAGCTTTATGTATTTGTGCATTAACCTTCAACTAAGTAAACATCGTGATGGAAATGCAATCAGTCCTGTAAAAATGTTATTTCAACTGACATAAAACACTTCATGTTTTCTCTCTCTTTCACTCCAGTCTTGGAAATACTGTTTTTCATGCTGCTTAATATTACGTACTGTAGACTGTGTTAAGCAAATGAGGCTTAAAGATGGACTTATACAAATATTATATCTTCAGGGAAGCAAGCCCCTAATTCGCACCCAAACAGCAAAATTCTTAGTGCCACTAACTCCAAGAAAGCTATGTCCTTTTAGGACACAAAACTGCTTAAGTATTCATTTCAACTGTGAAAATGCAATCTGAACATCTAATTTGATTCCTTAATATAAAATAGATGAAGAAAATATCATTCCACATTTCTCTTCTTTCAGAGAAAAAAAAAAGTTTCTTCTTTCAGAGAAAAAAAAGATAGTTTTCAGTACAGCTGTTGTGTTTCCTTTCCTGCTAGCAATATTTGCAGAGTATGAGCTTCCTTTCATATACCGTAAAAAATACAATACGCCCAGTCTTGCACTCTAGCCTGGGTATACCCAGATGAAAAAAAAAATATATATATATATATCTTGAGAATGCATGCCGTCTTTACATAATCTGCCTCTTTGTAGCTTATCCAGAGCCCTGTAATGAAGAGATATAGGCACTTATTTTATACATTATGGTGCAATGAATTGCACATAAAGACATCTATTTCTCTATGACAATTACAAAAATGGCTTAGATAACTACCTCCTGTGAGGATCTATATAGTAAATGAATAATGTTAGGTGAAGTGAATTCTATCTGGGAGATAAGAGAAAGTTTATGTCCAGATTTTTTTTTTTTTTTTTTTTTTAAGATTTCTACAAGTCTTAACCTATACGAATTTAACCTTTCTACAATTATTTTGACATTAAATAAAAATATGGTTATGCAACTTTTAAATCATTATCGCTAATTACCCTGTGTAATCTTAGTATATAAATACACTCATAGCTCATGCTGGCCGTTGCCTCCAAACGTGGAGGACAATAAGGTGCTCAGGAGTAGTCAACATGGATTCCCCACGGGGAAATCATGCTTAACCAACCTGATAGCCTTCTATGATGGAATGACCAGCTGGATAGATGAGGGGAGAGCGGTCATCTGTCTGGACTTCAGCAAGGCTTTTGACCCTGTCCCTCATAGCATCCTCCTGGGCAAGCTCTGTAAGCATAGGTTAGATGAGTGGATGGTGAGGTGGATTAAGGACTGGTTGGATGGCAGAGCCCAGAGGGTGGTAATCAGCAGTGCAGAGTCTAGTTGGAGGCCTGTAGTTAGCAGTGCCCCCAGGCATCAGTCCTTGGCCCAGTCCTGTTCAATTTATTCATCAATGACCTGGACGAAGACACAGAGACCTCAGCAAGTTTGCTGATGATATCAAACTGGGAGGAGCAGCTGACAGCCCAGAGGGCTCTGCTGCCATTCAGAGGGACCTGGACAGACTGGACAAATGGGTGCTGAGAAACCTGATGAAATTTAACAAGGGCAAGTGCAGGGTCCTGCACCTGGGAAGGAATAACCCCAGACACCAATACAGGCTGGGGACTGACCTTCTGGAGAGCAGCACTGCAGAGAAGGACCTGGGTGCCTTGGTGGATGACAAGTTGACCATGAGGCAGCAGTGTGCCCTCGTGGCCAAGAAGGTCAATGGGATCCTGGGGTGCATTAGGAAGAGCGTCTCCAGTAGGTCGAGGGAGGGGAATCCTGCACCTCTACTCAACCCTGGTGAGGCCACACCTGGAGTACTGTGTCCAGTTCTGGGCTCCCCAGTTCAAGAGGGATGTGGAGCTGCTGGAGAGAGTCCAGCGCAGGGCTACAAGGATGATCCGGGGCCTGGAACATCTGCCCTGTGAGGAAAGGCTGAGAGAGCTGGGCCTGTTCAGCCTGGAGAAGAGAAGGCTGAGAAGGGATCTCATCAGTGTCTATAAGTACCTCAAGGGAGGCAGTGAAGAGGATGGGTTTGGCCTCTTCTCAGTGGTGGCCACCAATAGGACAAGAAAAAACAGCCACAAACCAAAGCACCAAAAGTTCCACAGGAACTTAAGGAAAAATTTCTTGATAGTGAGAGTGACAGAGCCCTGGCACAGGCTGCCCAGAGAGGTTGTGGAGTCTCCTTCTCTGGAGATCTTCCAAAGCTGCTTGGACGCAGTCCTGTGTCCCATGCTCTATGTGACCCTGCGTATGCAGGGAGGTTGGACTAGATGATCTCTAAAGGTCCCTTCCAACCTAAAGGATTCTATGATATGGATCTGAAATAACTCTAAAAATGCACTGTGTGCTGTGCGATTATATATATTATTCAGTAATATTATTTTTGTATGTTGTTAAATGAGGAAGGGATAAAAGACAATTGTTGAATGTGGTTTTATCATTAGAAGTCAGGCTTCTACTGACTAGCTTAGCTGAGCTAGTTAAGGCAGAGACAAACTTTTTCAGCGGTTCTTACAAAGTAAAGTCTCACTTTCTTCTTCTCCCTCTTTCCCTTCTTTCAGTTGCAAATACGTCTAGGGCATGTGCCTAGAATTCAGCAAGGAATTATCTCTGTTAAAAGGTATGTTATAAATAAAGTTATTGCTTTCATATATACCAGTAAAGGAGAACAGATATGATATTATTTCTGTGTTTTAACTTTAGATAGACCATCTTTCTTTTAAGAACTTACCTGTTTGAATCTACTCCTAGTTGAAATTACTTATATATGTCATAGATGTGTGAGTCTTAAGCACTATTTTTTTTAATAGGGAATATCTAAGAAGAAACAGATTTCATGTTGTAAGTGCAAAAGCCATGGTTGTTTCTGTGCTGAATTTTAATCTGGCAAAATTTCTTGCATAAATATATGGAAGGTATATGAAATGTCAGTATTTTCCATATTTAAAGCCTGCCCACATTCCCCCCCCCAAAAAAGAATGCAGTTACTATCTTTTTGAAAACTGCAGTGTCTAACATTCAACAAAAATTGGCATAACAGGTTTTCCATATTAGAACTGAATACAATATTTTGACTTAAAAATTACAAAACATCAGTTACAAACTCCAGTCTAATGAAAATAATAGCCTTCCTTGATTGTAATGTTTTCTTTAGTGGTTTTAAATATTACGCTGAATAGGGCTCATTGATAAACTTCCCAAAACTACTCATAAACTACCTCATTATACTCCTTTAATTTAGTCATCCAATCTGTAGTTTGCATTTATACTATTAAGTGGACAGTTTCCTAAAATATATAGGTGTTATCTCTGCTTGTAGTAGCTCAACCACATATTAAGTTCTGGAATAAGACTGAGGAACTTAAGTCATGCCAGACAAAGAACACTAATGCATATCACTATATTTAGTTTGTTCTAGACAAAAAGATGTATATATATATATATGTGGTCTGAAAATAAAATAAAGACAAAGAGAAGTAATACAAAGTACCATCATAGTTATTCTGCACTCAAAACTTTGTACAAGACACAAGAGAAAGGACTGTACTGTACTGACCATTACTCTTCCAGGCTTTATTTATTATTATTATTATTATTATTTATTACTTATTATTTATTATTATTATTTTATTTTTATTTTATTTTTTTACTGTGAGAAGTCTATTTTGCATTTTATTATTTGATAATTCTCTTGGCCTCATGCTCATTAATACCCAAATGTTTTCTTATTTATTTAGTCTTGCATCTCTGTTGATTGTTAGGTTTATTTTCAAAAGGTAGTTTATGCTGTGACCATTAAATTTACATCAGTATATTGCCATGGTGTTACTATGATACTTCATTTGTATCAAGGAGTTTACTACTAGCTGTAGTTTACACCATCCTAATATAGCTAAAGTTTAAATATAGTTCATGATGAAAACAAATTCTATAACCTACATATGTTTTATAACTGTCTTGTGAATCACCACTTTTGCTTATAGCTTTAGCTGATGTATTCAGGGGCTTGTTAGCTTATGTACACTAAGGTTGTATCCTTATGTATCCTTAACCAATTGTACACTCACCTTTTTTATCAGAATGGATATACTCTCTTGGCTCATCAAGCCATTTTGTTGTTCTATCAAGACTTCTTTCTTCTATACTCTAGCAAAAAGAGCCAATTGTTGTCGCTCTTTTTTTTTTTTTTTTTTTTTTTTTTTTCTTCAGGCAACCTATCTACCATTTTTGTTTGTTTGTTTCTTATCTTAAATTTATACTGTAAGCTTTATTGTTAAGGACCACCTTTTTTTTCCTGCTTGCGGTGGTACAGTACTCACCTGGTCTCAATCTCCTATTAGAGCTTTCAGGCACTTAGAGATAATGTCTCTTTTTCATTGTCAGTAGAACAATTTCTATGGTAAATATTACTTTTTTTAGACACTGCATAACAAGAGGACTACTCAGATACATTATGTTCTGCTAGTCTGTAATGAATGAGCAATTATTCACTTACTATATGAAAAAAAAAAGTAGAACACCCATGTACCAAATAAAAATCAAATCTATTTGAAAGCATTTCATACCTAAAAAAAAAATGTCTTTATAGGACATACAACTTAGGTCACAAATAACACTTTCATAAAGATGTAAACTTACCAAGTTATTTTGCCCTTATGCATTTACTTTTACTAAACTGTACATAGATACCTATCAGGCATTTAACAGAACTTAAGGCTTACCCCTGCAAACTCAAAAAAAAAAAAGAAGAGATTCTTGAATTTAAAGTAATTGTTCACAGACCTATCATGAGAAGGCATGACCTTGTCCATTTCAGGAATATATACATTTTCTTCCTGAAAATGATATTTCTTCACACAAAAATAATCAGTATTGAATGTCCCACTTATAGAAGCTGTTCTGTATTTTCCTCAGCTGACATTAGTACTATCATCGGAGTGGAATGGACAGTCTTGGCTAGTGTATTTTGAATTTTTCAGATAAAAAAACTCCAGGTCATTGGATTTCATATGGCATGTAGCAAAGCTGAAAGTGGAACCCTTTTATCTCCTTTTAACTTTGTTTTTCCTACATACCTCTCAGTCTTCATTGATAAGAAATTCTTTGGTTAAGAATGTCTATGAATGCAAATGTTATCAGAACCATGATTTAATTCAAATGGAAATTCAAAATTTGCATGTTTCTTTGGTCACCTTCACCATTCAGGCATTTTTGTTTCTATTGTACACAAATCTAGAAAAGGGTTTTAACCATCAGAAAATTATCATGCATAATTAAAGAAAATCCATCTACCACAGATCACTAATACTGAAGCTGAGACAAAATGCTTAACATACTTCTGGTTTTTTTTCTTTATATCAAAGAAGGTTTCTAGATATTCTTATAAATCTCACTGTCTCATTTGGTTCTTCATCTTTCTGTCACCATCTGTCTATGTCTTCTTCTGTTCAAAAGCAAGAGTATCTCAAATATTCAAAATGAATTTCATCTTTTCCTTCTATTGTTTAAAGCTAACTAGCTGCTTAGTAGCTGTAAATGATGAATGAGGAAGAACTTCATTTGATGATGGATATTTCTCCTAGCAAAAAGACTCTTTCTCTACTACACATATATTTCATAAGTCTTTACTGAAAGTAAGTAATGGGTTCTTGTTTCACAATGTATTACTGATCCAGTATTATATTACAAATAAACAATTATTATAATTACTTCATAGAATTATTTATTAATTATTTTTTATCTTCATCCTCCTTTTATTTATATGTGACTTACAGATTACAGTTATATAAGTAAAATGATTTCCTTCTAGGAAAAAAACTGCCCACAGAGCTCTAACTTGTTAAAATTGCACAGAGTACATATTGTGATTGCTGAAAGCTGTATTGAAAAGGAATTTTCTAACCACTTAAATGCCAGACATGTAAGAGTGCACACAGTGAAAAAGATAGGAATAATATACATGGGCATGATTCTTTAATGCCTCATGCCTTGTTACAATCATTTACTTCCTTGCAAATACCATGTAAAATGCTGCCAGTCAGAATGGCAATATTGTTCTGGCTCATGCATGTCTATACCTGAAACTACTGAATAAAAGAGCAAGATACTGGAAAAATTAGTTTCCAGTCATTTGTTGTTGACAGATTCTATCCAGCAGAAAGAAAACCATTTCAGTGGCATTTAAATATTGTATCCAGAAAGTGGGCCTGTGCTGAATAGCAAATGTTAGTTCACATCTTAGCATTGCAGTAAGTTCTCTTTGTTTCTGAGAGGAGCTTGAGAATCAAAAAAACACTTCATGGTTATGTGGTCCCTCATGGTAATTTCTTGTATATACAGCTTCTTGTATATATATAAGAACAGCTTGTATATACAGCTACAACTTATAGCATATTTAGAGGTTGCATGAGCACAGGATTCACATTCTGATGCTGCCTTTGATGCCACAGCTAGTTTATCGAATTGGCTCAATCAGATTTCACTAATACTATTGCAAATCTGATCACTAACATGAGTAAGTAAGAACTCTGGTTCAGTGATATTTTGTACTCTGAATTTATAAGTGCAGGTATCAGTGGTTAGAGTCACTATAAAAAAAAAAAAAAAAAAAAAAAAAAAAAAAGCTCCTCTGCATTTGTTCCTTTATCAAAACAGGAGTAAAATTTTTCTGAAACATGTAAATTCTCACTAAATATTACCAAATGCAAAGGACATATAAATGATGAATAAATAAAAATCCTGTTATTTGCTCTAATGAACATCAGGCTGGAGTTTGATTACTATCAGAAGATAACTTGTAACATTCTATGACCAATACCATCCTTTTCTGATACTAAAAATATAATCTTCATTAAAGTGGCAGTTGGTACCTAAGGTCATCCTATTAATATCTTTTTTTTCTTTAGTATTAATTATTTTAGATTTTTTATCTCTTATTACTTTTGCTCTTTTATGCTCTTCCATACTAATATTTTCATTGCAAAAAGTAGCTGTTTCCCATGTGAAATAAAAATATCTTAAGCTGTTCCTCTAGTGTCCTTTAATCAATTTGAATTGCAATTGTTAGTCAGAACTTCAAAATGTCTTGCATGGACTGGTAGTGCAGACCAGGATATTCTTTCAATACAATATTTTATGGCTGTTGAATATCTGATATACCTTAAATATTTTCTCTCACCAACTCTGAATGTAGAGCCAAAAAATGAACTTTTAACATATTCACAGAAATTGGCTCAATGACTTGATTGCCAGAGGTAAATGAGGACTTTGGAATATTGCTTGCAATAAACAGGGTAAGAGAGATCATTTTCCTCTCAGCACTGTTGAGGGAACAGCATTAAGGTAACATTTCTAAGCTCCTAGGATTTTAAACCAGGCTCATGGGTCTAAAGAAAAAGATTTATAACCATGGAACTTAAGAGACCTGAAGAGCTGGTGATCCCAGCAGCTACTGAGACATTATGTTTCAGAATAGAGCCTGGAGACACTTATGTTCTTCTCCTCTTTAATCGGGTCTCTGCTTTTCCCTAATACAAAATAAATAAAGGAAGCACTTGCATTTCATTTTGTCTCTTCCAGGTAAGCCACATATGATATAATACTGGTAGAGAATTCTTTTATTCTAATAAAGTACTTACTGAACTAAGAAATTTAATGGAATAGAGTGTGCAATATTATCCTCAAAGTTGTATTTTCTCTCTCATCCTCTGCTTTGCTATATCACCACTTCCATAGCCTTCTTTAGGGTCCCTGTCTTCCACCCTAACCCATTTTTAAAGAAATAAAGCAAAAAGTATGTCTGCTCTGAGACAGAGTAGAGCAATATACGACTTGGCCGTAAACAAGCATCTGAGTGAGAAGGAAAACAAAAGAAATTAGAGTGCAGGGAATCCTTTGCTGCTGTAGCTAAGTTGCTGTCAGTACTTTAATTAGCTCATTTAGACAGCCTACGTCACATCAAAAGGACATTTTTATGAATGGTTACTAAGTCAGATGGTATTTGCAAATGAAGTGGAAGCAAAGGCCGCTGAAGAGGCAATTACCCAATCATATGGAAACCAGAAAGAAATTAGAAGGTGCTAAAGGAATCGGCAACTAAGAGAACTGCTCAGTATTCAGGGACACTGACACTTGAAAAGCACAATGACGTTGAACTTGTGATATGAAGCAAGTTTAATCTGCAGAGAATAAGCAGGATTGAAAGGAAGAAAGCATGTACTGAAGAAACTATATAGGCTACTGGCAATCATCAGAAAAAAATCCATCTCACATTGAATTTTTTGGCATGCTAATAACAATTTGTTTTGATAAATGATGTTTGTAATGCTATGTTGACAGTGAGTTTCTCTGGAAGGTATTTCAAAATCCCATATGATAAAGAAAAGCACTTAATTTTGAACAGTATTCAAATGCTTCTAGTGAGAGGGTAGGAGGAAGTGTGAGTTCTTAGACGTAAATACGACGTGCTACGACTCATATGTGACTGAGATGAATTGCTCTTATAACTAAGAATAATGTATGGGAAAGACACTGCCACAGTGAACCTGTTGCATTGTCTTAAGCAGGAAAGACCCATTTGGGACTTCTCTGTCAACCTAGACAAGAGTTGGAGTTATGGATAAGAAAAACCATTATGACTCTATCGATTGTATGAGAGAGGAGAAACAAGATCCTTAGATGGTGTCCAATATCTGATTGGGTGATTTTCAAACCCTCATGTCTGAGGAGCTTAAAAGCAGTATAAGAGAAAAGCACCTATTGGAAATAAATAAGGAGAGACTAAAACAGTTGATTTAGTGCTTGGTTGTTATTGTGATCTCTAAAAAAAGAAGATTGAGAAAAAAAATTGAATACTAGGTTAAACTGTGCCCCTAGAGTGTTTCTTTGAAGACTCTTCTAAATACATAAAACAGAAGAAAAAGAATAATAAAAATAAAAACTCATGTTCTGAAAGCTGATCCTGTTAGGCAAGCCATATAACAATTATTCATAATCAAAATTACATACATATTTAATGCAAGTAAATGATGTGTGTTGACTACAGAAGTCTTCAGTAAATTGAAGGCAGTTTTCCATTTCCACTCTTAGCTGACTGAATAGTTAAAGTGTCAGCAAAAAAACATTTCAGTAATTTTGTTCTGGCATTTTGATGTCAGTAGATTAAAATAACACTTGCAGGTCAAGAAAAGACTTCTTTTGTAAAATCCACAAAGTTTCACTTCCACGGAATGCCTTTGTTACTCTTGAGTGCCCAAGGGATGCTTCAGTAGATGGATAGCAAATGATCCATTCCAATTTTTGAGATGTTAAGATAACTTCAGAACTTAGATGACTTTGTTTCTGTGAAACCTGGAAAGAACATCTGGTAAGAGTAAAAAGGAATTTTAAAGCAAGGAAAGCCAATATTGTTTCATAAAGTTGTATTTCATCTTTTTTTTCAGATACATGGCTGATGATTTTTTTTTTCAAGCATCAGAAGCCTGGTATTACGAAGGCATGCAAATGGCAGTGTTTTTTTTAATTCTAAAGGTTTGTCTGATATTCACATTTTAGATTATATTTCTTGAATAGCTTTGTCCAAACAACAACTGAAATCACTGAAGAAAGATTTTCTAAGCAAAACTGTGTCAAAATCTCACATTAGCTTCAGAGTTGCTCTTGACTGCAATGAAATTTGCAAAACAAACAAACAAACAACAAAAAAAGCAACAAAAGGTTGTCTTTCTCAAGTTAGGAATTAAAGAAATGAGGTATTCAACTAAACACTCGTACTTTTTACTACTAGTTTTAAGAACTTTAGTAGTTTAGCGCTTTAGAGAGCAATTCATCTATTATAATTTTTTGCTAGATGAAAGTTAGCTATCCAGTCTAAGCTAGTCACCCTCATCTATTTTTATAGTCAAGCAAGAGAGATGAGCATCTATATATTCTCCACCCTTAATGAGAAGGAGACATGTATAACTGAAAGGAACGACTTTTAGGTCTCTTAATTTCAGAATATCTACGGGTATGTTTAATCATCTAGATGTTCCTAGGCGTTCAACTTGTAGACATATGCCGTGGTCACTTAGTTTTCAAAAGCAATGCTTCTTTCTCTGTATTCATTACAGAGGGAGATCAAGTTACTAAACTTGATGTTTAAGCCTTTTCTCTTTTATTGTTAAAATTAGATTAGATGAATTTAATATTATATTTTTATTGTACATACACATTGGATTTCACAAGACATTGAGACTATACTGAGACATAACAGCTCCTTCTGAAACAAAATTATCTGAGATAGCATTGATACGAATTCTCTATTTTGCTGAATGTCCTGTTGCTCATTAACTTGGAAGGTAAAGCAAAATGAGGTTATTACTGCTCTCATTTGGAAGAGAGATAATATATTCAAATGAGACTTGTGAAACAGAAAACAAAACCATTACAAGGGCTTGAATTGCCTCTAATATTTCAAAAAATCTAAAGAATTTCAGTAGTGAAAAATATCATAAGTCATGAAGTCCATGATTGTCCACTGCTCCAGCTACCACCTTGCTCTGGGGAAATAGCTATTTGCTGCTGATGGGGATGGTGAGCTCAGCCATGACCTCAAACAGCCATACATGGCATCCTCATGACTGACTGTGGAGCCTGAGGAGAGGCCAAATAAGACTTGTCTGGAGACAGACTACCTGGATTAGAATGAATTACAGAACACAACTATTTCTAAAAACTACATGTGTCTAATGGATCTGCGAGTGAATTTTGCAATCTGCTCAGTCTGCTAAACCTTGATAATAACAGACTCGCATCCTGAACTCTAAAGCCAAAGATACTTGTTGCAAATCAGCATTTTTTGATGACCTCCTGAAGGAAATTTGGAATATGCTGTAAGACTCCCCTCATCCTAAAGTAATGAGGAAAATGCATCTATGTATAGATTTGTATCAGTATCAGGTACTTTTAAAAGGTAGTGATATTTTTGCCCTGTAGTTATGCAGAATGTCACTAGAGCTGAAGACAATTATCTAGGTAAAACAGATTTCCTCTCATATAGATCTCATATAACTATACGGGGAGAATAGTGAAGCAGTACAATTTTTTTAGTGCATATTCAATTTTAGAATTTAAAGAGCGTGACCTTTTTGGGGGAAAGGTTACATATGAATTGCTTCAATATATTATCATACCAAGAAACAGCAAATGTTCCAATGAATATTTAGCTGGTGGTATTTCAGTAGCTTTCAACACTCTTTTCTCTTCTCTCTTAACCCACCATTTATCAATCAGAAATCCTGGAAAAAAAAATGCAGTTGGACTTGTCAAAGCACCCTCCTTAATTCTAGTCCAGAAACTTCTGTCAAGTTCAGAATTTACTCTAAAAATTGCTTACTCCTTAAAATGTCATGGCTCTCAATTCCCTCTAGGCCTTGCAGTAGCTCATTCTCTTCAGTGTAGAAGATTTCTGGGACACTTGGCTTGACACTTTGGCAAAACCAAATGGGAGGTCACAAGAGGAACATATTTCCGAGTAGCAGCTTGATGCTCTGGGGGCAGAACAGGACATAACTAATTCCACTGAAATCACTATTGAATCTAGGAGGGGTAACAGCAGTTAGAAAATTAGATTCTCTATTTTTTTATGCCAAGGATTATTCTACTTTTTTCCAAATTTGCTCATGCAAACCTTGCTGTATATGCAAATGTCAATGAACTTCCAAGAACTACGGAGGAACTATGGAACATAGGAACCATGGAGGAGTCATAGGAACCAATATGAACTGTTGTAATATACAGCTTATATTTAATCAGCACAGCTTATTACACCATATATAGCTATCCTATCCAGTTCCCTGATCTGGCCTCCCACATAGTTAAGAGATATAATACACATATTTCTCCCACACATTGCCTTTTTTTTTTTCATGCTCTGTCATTCTAATGTTAGACACTCAGACTCTGCATAAAGGAATTCTAAATCTTTAATTTAAAGAGCTATATTTCTACCAACAGCTATATATTCAGAAACTCCATATCTACCTTATTGCCAGGAAATACATACCAAGAAAATATTTTGTAAGCATGAATGTATAGTCTATTCTTTATCACATATATGTCAGAACACCTCATAAGGCGTTCTATACCAAAATCAGTTATACAAAATCATTCATATTTAATTCTGTTTTCTTAGACTTTTGAACACAGGCAGTAAATATTATTAAGCATCTTACAAAAATCATGTCCTCTTACATTGTACATTATTAAATCTTACAAAAAACAATGCCCCAAAATAATTGCTTAAGGGGAAAACTTAGCAGGTTTCTAGATTTTTCTTTTTTTTTTTTTTTTTTGGAAAGTAGCCAGATGCTGGCTCGCGGAACAGCTGGAGCTATTCAACAGATTACATCTCCATAGCTGTTAGTTATCTCTCCTCACTTGAGATGTGATAGCTGGATGCATAACTACTGCTGGCCCATTTCAGGCCAAATAAACCAGATTGTTTTAAGGAAGTAGTGCAAGTCATTTAGGTAAACTCAATTTACTTATACTGAACTGAACTAAGAATGAACCCAGAAACACACCCACACTTATCTAATTCTTCTACAGCGCCAAAACACAAGCCCAGGACTCCTATACAGTATACAGGCCTATACAGGCACTATGGCACATATGGAAGATGATTTTTCCAACTGAATCACTGATTGGGAGTCCTTTGTTTTCTTTATCAATTATCAAGAAAGTATGAACTGCTAATTTAGATCAAACTCCCCATTAGGGCATATAGATTGGCGCCTATGGTTAGACTGGATAAGTCAAATTTCAGAGACTGCTCAATAGGTCATGGGCATGTGTGAATAATTTGTGAGGATGAGGAGCAGTGTTTTCTCAAACAACAGTTGCTGTTTTGCAGGCAACTCCTTTTAAAAGTGAAATATTAACTTTTCCCTGTATTCTTTGAAATAAAGTGATATTCTCATTCCTTTCCATCCTTATTAAGTACTTGATTTCATGATATAGTTACCTCAAATACTGAGTGATGCCATTTTAGATCCAGCATTATGTGCTGAATCCAATATTCACTAATTCAAAACAAAAGCAATCCACATTTTTTTTTTTTTTTTTTTTTTGGTTTAGTTTTCTGCAAAGTCAGACAGTTTATCATCTGGATCATGGTCTTTCAGGCACCACAGCCAGCACAGGTAAATGGTAGAATCACCCTGCCAAAACTGGAAAACTGGAAAGGGAAGAGAAAGCAAAACAAAACAAAACAAACAAACAAACAAAAATATATATATATAAAGAAAAGGAGGAAAAAAAGCATATTCTAATGATGTTGATCTGTTCCTGTGTCAATAAAGAGAATTCTATAGTAAAGGGCACTGAAGGTGCCCTAGAAGTTGTATGATTGCTTTTAAGCCCTTTCATGTTACCTGTTGGTCCATATATGGACCGGACAGCAAAGAGCTCTAGAAAAGAATAACTGTAGAAGTACCAAACCACTTATTTATGCTATAGATTTGGGTATGATTTTTTTCCCCTCCACATTTTACTTCCAGGGGATTTTACATGAGAATGGCATTTCTTATCTTGTTTTAAAAGTAATGAAGTATTTTTTTCCTGTTAATTTTCTCTCATAAAAGGTCAGCACATACATAACACAAACTTCTTAATAGAAGGACTTAGCCTCATCATCATATCTGTGCCAAAACAGAAGGCACTGATGATCATCACTTTGCAGGAAAATGAGCTGAACATGAAAGGGTGGAAAGGTCATGACTTTTCCTGTATATTGACATTCCAACAAGTCTGAAAACATGTATTTGTAAAAGCAACCATAAAATTCAAGTTTTCTTTCCCTTCTTCTCAGATCAGCCATTTCTGTTCTGTCATGTAAGTGTCAATTCATGTAATTAGGTGTAAAGAGGCATGCGGTGCCAATATGCAATACTGGCACGGAATGAAAAATTCCTGTAAAAAGTGTCGTTTGTAGGGTAATGCCAACTGTCCACATAAACCTACCGTTGCTTGACTTCTGTGCTGACTTCTGAGTAGGCAGGCTGCCATCCAAACAGACGTCTGTGACTTCAGAGAAGCAAAATGCTGCGTATGTATACCAATGTATTTGCAGGGAGCTCACTTCCTACCAAGAATGTCAACTCATCCATCTGTCATGAAAATCTAGACTCGCAGTTATGTGAATGAGCCACAAATGACCCATCTACAAATTGGATTAGTTTCTAACAATATTCTTCTTCAACTGAAAAAACTGGCACTACTGAGCCCTTTTAATGTCTAGGATTACAGACAATCATTTTAACAAAGTCTTCACTGCCTCTAGTCTTTATAAAGTTATATGTGATAGAACATGGTAACTATGCACCTGCTTCAGTGCCCTGCCAGCACATTTTCTGCTTCAACTTTCAAAAAAATGGATTCTAAAATAATGGAATTAAAAGGGGAAATATCATGTCTAGAGAAAAAAAGCTGCAGGAAAAATTAGAAAATACATAACAGTCAAAATGGTTGCCTCAACTCAGATTGCTACTGATAGACTTTTCAAAGGCTTTTGCACTGCCTAATGGAAGATTGTGCAGAGTATCTGTTGGCACAAACACAGTTGGTCTGGAACTGAAGACAACATAGTCCCTCACCATGGAGCTCCGCCCAAGCTAATTAGCCCTGCTGAGAATTCAGCTAATTAGCTAGGGCGTCATGCCTTGCATAAGAAATGCTATCTTATTTGGATGTTCTTAGATCACCTTCCTTCAAGAACTGACTGGGACACAGGGAACCATTCAAAAAAGAAAAACAGAGTCTGCAGATAAGAATAACTGAGCACACACTGGAAGAGAAAGTTTGCAGCCAGAGGATGTAGAGAATTTCCTCAGAATTAGAAAGGTGTGAGTAGACCCTGTCTGCAAAGGCAGAGCTGGCAGAAAACAAAGCTGTTTGTAGTGTATTTATTTTTTACTTCTAGTACACTTTTCTTAATCATGTTGACTACACTTAAATGTTACATTTAAAGCAGCAAACATAATGTTCCTTAAACTGCTTTTTTTTTAGAGTGGATGGCCCATGACTGTACTGTTAAACCTTCTTAATTTCCAAAACAGGGTGGGTGAATGTATACTGCCTTTTGAGAATTGTGTTTGACTTATGCCAAACTCCAAATGTTGCTAGCATCTGTCAAGGACACTGCTTGTTTTCCTGGACCAGAGTATGCTAAGTTTATATTTATAAAATGGTAACAGTTACCATTGTTACAATTTAATAGCACAGGCAGTGAGGCTCCAGTGCATAGGAAATCTCCTTGATACTGTTTTTTATCACTCCATGCATAGCTGTACGGTTTCTTTATTCAGAAACTTAAAGTTGCTTATAGTCCGCTTATAGTCTACTTAAACCTAAACTAAAAGCAGGTTTAAAAGTCAATCCATCTTCTCTGGAGAAGATCAAATCTAAGCAGATCTACCTTAAAGCCCCGATTTTAAGTCTTATCACACCCAAGGCATACGATCATATTACTTTTTGCATCTGATTGTGTTGACAAGGATTTGGCTTTTGCAAGTATGGGATCCACATTGAGGACTAAAGACTGGTAAACAGAGATGGGATCTACTTGACAAAGTGAGAACAAGAGCATCCTTTCTACAAAACTGGTCAAATTGTTCTGGAGAGCTTTAAATTAGGAACAAAACCCCTCCTCAGGGAGAACTCACCATTAAGTGTTGTAAGTCACAATTAATTAATTGCAATTCACAGTTACATGTGGTAGCACCAACACGGTTGGACAGCAAAGGGAGCAGGGTGGTGGGAATAAGAGAGATCTCAGGAATGATAGAAAGAGGACACAAGGAATTCTAGCACAATTGTTTGCAGCCTAGGAAACAAACATTAAGAACTAGAGGTCCAGGTGTGTTCACAAAACTATGACAACTATAACAATGGCATAAGAGATGTTGGGCACTCTTACATGCCTGGATTGCTGCAGTGGAGAGATACATGCTCTTCAGGAAAGACAGAGAAGACAAAAGGGTGAATGAAAAGTGGAGGCAGCCTGGATGTAGGGATTGCCCATTACAGCACTATTTTTTTTTCCTTTGACTATAGAGATATTTGAAAAGCTATATGTAACTTTTAGATGGCTTGCACTGAGATGAAACCCACAGATAGATTTAGATGCTTTTTGAAATTTTCTATCTCCAGACTGTTTTTTCAGAATGCTGAATGTCCATCTTTTCTATTTGAGTGGCACGGATGTTTGTTTTCTTCTGAGAAAATAAATGACTACTAGGTTTTGAATGAAATATGAACTGATCTTGAAGAAGAATGAAGTCTTCACATTGTGACTGCATATACATGTATATAATGAATGCAACTATTAATGTCAAAAGCTCAAGATGAGAAAGATTTCTACCAAGATGATATGTCTTCATCAGGCAAGAGCATTATTTGTCTGTCTATGTATCTATCTAACTGAATTTTTTTACCATTTTTGTCAGTCAAATCTATGCTAGTGAAAAAGGAAGAATTCCAGCTAAAATGGAATCCAGATAAGAAGCCAAAGAGATTATTACCCCAGACCTCTTGAATTTCTGGGTTTTCACACAATTCTCTTGTGTGCGCACACAATGGAAGATAATAATAAAGTAATTATACAATATTGAGGTAAATATAATGCATTAAATTACATTTTAAAATACTTAAAAATATCCCCAAGCATTCAGAGGAAAACTTCTAAGAAGGGCTAGTTCTCTACTCTCTAACCTTGACTGTTAACACACTTATGCTCCAACAGATAAACCAAATTGCTAGGGTACAAAAATGAAGCTTTCTGAGAAGAGAAGAAAAAAAAAAAAAAAAAAAAAAAAAAAAAAAAAAAAAAAAAAGACTGAAACCAAAACTTTCAATAGTTCTCAACCCTGGGATACAGTGATTCAAGGGAGATAGGTAGAGGCAATTTCTCAGATATCTGAGACCAAATTATGTGACTGCAGCTTGGACTCATAAGTGGAAGGGGAGGCACTTCTCTGTTCTTAAAGAACTGGCATAATATTTTCAAACTTGTCAGCTTTGCTAAACAAGTGAGTACTGTGCATTTTGATGTCAAATTGAATTTTGGTATGCTCATCCTAGAAATTAAATAATGTGAAGAGAGAGAAGAGCTTCTACAGTATTTCATTTTGATGCATTTTTTTTTTTTTCTTCGTAGTATGTCAGACTATTCCCAAGTACTTAACACTTGCAAGTAGTTTTCAGGAAGAATTATAGTTAACAGTAAGAAAAAATAAACACCTTTCTTTACATATTAGAAATCATAATATATAAGTACTTCAGAAGGGAGAAAACATGGGCAAAAGTAAAAATGAAAATAATTTCTAGAATTATGTCACATTTTATCTCCTCTAAAGAAACAGTATTTTAAAAAATAAGATTTCATCTACCCTCATCAGTATATTGGGCAAACCAGCACTACATTGCTGACCAGTAATTGTTACTGAGGGGCTAGTCATGAATTTTTAAAAACAGTCAAGAATAAGTAATGTTCAAATTTCCATGTGAAATTTTAAGCAGAAACAAAAGATTACACATCTTAGAAAAAGAGAGAGAAAAAAATTTTATACAAATATTTTCAGCTGTACTCGTCAAAGTGCAAGTGCATCCATTGAATCTTAGATAAAGTCTTATCAGAATCAGATCATTAACTTCAGGAAAAACATGAAAATAAAAAAAAAAAAAAAAAAAAAGAATTTTGGTATTTTAATGACATTAGCCTGCCATTTAGTACTTGTGGTATGAGTTTACTTTTGTGACACAAGCAAAACTCAAGTGAATACAATCTTGTTTTTTCATCTTTTTATAAAACCTGTACCAGATTTATGACAAGCCATTATAAGGAGTTTCTAAATTATGTGGTCTGACTCACATGATGTGTAGAACAACAGTGAAATCAGGAATTGAAAAAGTATCACCAGATGCACCAGTAAAGCAACTAAGGAGGCAAGAAGAGAGATGTCTTCAATTTCGTATTACTAAAAAGAATTAACAGAGTTAGTGATATATCGAATACTATTACCAGTAGCAATTTTAATGATTCTTAGCTGATGGCAATTTCAACAGAAAATTTTGCAATAGACTTTTTTTGCATATGTGTATGTGTTGTGAGAATGGATATGTACACATATAAAATAGTGGAGGCTTAAGAGAACAATAATATACAAAACCAGAAGTGTATTGAATATTCGTTATCAAAATAGTACTAACAAGATAAGAATATTTTAGCTGCTAAGGGTTGGAAAACAAGCAAAGAAACAAAAAAATGGCCATTACCTTGTAAATTGTTTTGGGTGTAAATTGTTTTGGGTGTAAATTTTGGGTGTCATGGCTGTGAGAACAGAGCTGTACCACTCTAAGTTATAATCTAACATTTGCATGCTGAGCAGGAGGTGTGTAGTGGGTGGAGAGTAATCTTACTTTCTAAGATTTGTATTCTGAGAAGCACAGACACACATAGACACAGACACTTCATAATGACACTGATTAAAACCCCAGCTTCTCCAGTCCAGTTTGCCATTGAATCCTGGAGAATGAGACATCTGGTTGTCCTGAATGGCAGCCAGGTCCCTACACATAGCCAACTTGGGCTCAACCTTCTAAAAAATATTTAGTGTCCACTGATGTGTTCCCCCATAAGGAACTATAGTTTTAACTATTTATCACTTTTCCTTTATTTATTTATTTATTTATTTATTTATTTATTGGATATAAGACTGTCTACACAAGCTAACAGCCTCACCAGTCATACAGCCTAAGGCTAGTCTCTGTGACTTTTCCCATGTCAGTGAGCGGTTGTTCTCTTGAGTTACTCTCACTTTTTAGCCTCTTGCCACAATTGTTTTATAAGAACACAAAGTCAGAACCGTTTCTTTTTTTTTTTTTCTAGCGTATGATGAATCCCAATAATCCCAAGGTAGAAACTACTTCCACTTGTTCCTTAATATTAAAGGTGAACAACCAATTAATTATCAACAAATTATCCAGGACGATCTTCCCCTCTCTGACCTTCATAAATACATTTCTAACTAGAACAGCTCATAGAAAATGCATTAAACATTTTACATTCTAACTTGAAAATGATGTTCATTAGTATCACGTAATACAATTTTTATGTACTACTTGACTTATTTCTGTAACTAACGTTTGCACTCTGCATTTTGGATCAGATATCAGATATAGATTACAATTTTGTTCCAACAAATCCTTATGCATTTTAATGTCAGATTTTATGAATATTATTATTATACTGTTTGATGAGATGAATGTGATATTTTTAAATCAAACAAAACATCACATATATTTATTCCCAGTAGTCATCCAAATCTATTATAAAATAAAATTATGGTTTTCACAGTATCTTTGGAATTGAAAGAAGTAGGCTGTTGAGAAGTGCTATTAAATGAAAAGACACCTAAAGATTTTAGGTGAAGTTTAACTTAAAGTGTTAAGTTGCAGAGCTATGTTCACATATTTTAATGGATTCTGTAGGAATATACATATATAGTCATACACATATAGAGACCCTAATGAAATATATGTATATACCTTCAGTGATACCGTAGGATTTATATCAATTTTTATTGCAGTCAGGTATGTACTGAATGATTAATGAATTTTTAAAAAATGCCAAAGGATATTTCAAGCTGAATGCCTGAAATTGTTGCTCTGAATAATTGTAGAATGTTATGTTTTTTTGTTGGTCGTGGGTTTTTGTTTGTTTGTTTTTAATTTTTCGTCCTCTTCTGTAACAATGATTCTGATCTGAAATGGTTGGTATTTCAGCTTCCCGATACCCATTCATTCTTGGCCTTCTTAATTATTTGATGGAAAAAAAAAAGTGTTTTTTATTCTTTACCATTCATCTTCTGTGCCAGTATCTGTTCAAGTCAAATGTTTGATTAGAGTCAATTTGCCATTCCATTGTGTTTTGCCATGGCTATTACTTTATAAGTCTTGGGTAGACTGCTTTAAGGGATGTTAATAAGACTACAGCACTGCCTCCATTTTGTCTGCAATTTGTTTCGGAACTTGTGGTAAAGAATTTCAATTGCAGTGTTTTGTGTACTTACCTATTATTTTTACTTCTTGTAAATAATAATCCTATTATGTCACTGTTTCAATCACCAAATCCTCTGAGACTGAGTCCCAAGGGTATTATACTGAACCATGAAACATCTGGTGGTTATCTTCATAGTTTAAGACTTACTTTTTGTTGTGTGCAAAGACACAATACACTTAAGCAAGAAGGTATGACCTACATTTCATTTCTCAGATGCTCTATACTTTTAAATGCTATTTTCTGACTAAAACCAAAAGTATATTCCTGAAAAAAATAGGACCGTATTTTGGCAGAGAAAGCAAACAAATGCATAAAACATTGACTAAAATAACTAAGGATTCCTGAAGGCAGTTCATAATGCCCCAAGTCATTTTATAGGTGAAAAAAATATGCTTCACACTAAAACCATTTATTTTTTCATGTCTTGTAATAAGTGAGCTCTAAGCACAGTTCACTGTGTGATAGATTTCCTTCCACAAAGTTTAGCCTCCCTCAGTCCCAACCCGTGGACAGTTGATTTGAGAAACTTATCGGCAAGGGCCAATGACAGAGGTCACAACTACTGATACATCTCATGCATTTATGTATAGAATAATGGCCCTCTAAAAAAGAAGACACCCGCAAACATACAGGAAACAGCAAGAAAATATTATTTTACCTAGAATAGAGAGTAAATGTTGAAAATCAGGAATTGTATCATGTCAGTCAGAATCAAATTCTTAAACTTATACAGAAAAGGAAAGGCAGAAACTAACATTTTATCAAAAGAAGATTTTATAGAAGATTTCATAGAAGCATGCAAATTTATTTAGTATAGGAAAAAAAAAAAACAATAACTTCCACTGTAAACTCATTCATTCTGCGCAGTTCATTTCATTATCCAATCCAAATTCCTTTTATTGGATGCAAAATAGAACAATAATATAGAAAAATGTCTAATGTCACATTATTGGACTAACTTGGACAGTATGACTAATAGGGAATTTTTTTTTTTTTTCCTTGGAAAATTATCAACTGGACAGACAGACTATCTGGAACACATTATTGCAGCACCTTTACCCAGTTGATTAGTTCAAGAGTCAAATTTAAATATGTGTTCACTGATTTTTGCTTATAGAAATTCAAGTTATTATTCATACAGCATTAGTAAACCCTGTCTGAAATCCTAACAAATTATTTTTTACTTAATTAAGTATGATTCTGATCACCAGGAAGCTACTGGTCTTTTTCTGGCGGCCTTTTCCTATAGCCTCTCACCTGTGCTATACGTTGTTTCCAATGTCTAAGGAGTTATGTGCATTACTCCCATCGGTGTAGCAAAATTTTCTAGCATCACCGTTAGCTGATGTTCTTTGGATAATTTTGATAATTCATGCTCAAGATTTTCAAGTGAAATCAAGGTCATGCGATCAAATACAAGTATTTGCTAAGTGAGCATCTACCTCTGAACTGCTTATTTCTTTCCATCATAAATTACTAATGCAGACACAGATGTTGATGCTTGAATTTCTAAACTTAATTTCAGGGAATAAGATTCAGTTTGTTGTACCCAAAGAATTATGAGATGGTAAACAAGATAAACTTCACCATGAGATGGCAAACAGTAAAATCTTAATCTTAGAGTCAAGAAGGAAGCACTAGTTTCTGAAATCATGAGTTTATTGTCATGAATATAGTATTCTACTTGAGTGCCTTGACCACTTATTTTATCGGGCTGCTTTTTGCTTTGCCATAATGAGAAGATGATTTTTAATACAGAAATATGTGCATATAAATAGATATATGTGTATATATATATATGCATCTATTTAGGATAAAATGGCATACATATTTATATTAATATTTTTAAAAGTACCAAAGCTGTTTATACTAGTTGCTGCCAACACCTGGGATCCAGCCAAACATCTCTTGATAGCATCTAAACTTAAGTCACGGTTGTTATACTAGAGGACGGAATAAAGGGAAAAGAGGTAGAATTACACTGAGATGGCAAGTCTACATATTGCAAAATGATTAGGCAGTTCCTGCTCCTTTCATTTCTCTTTCATGTTGATGAAGACTTCCCAGATCTTGGTGGGAAGACCTGGGGAAAAAGCAGCAATTTTGATGAGGGAAGCCAATGTCCCCCCACAAAAATTCTCATATGTTGACTCATGTAATTGGCAAAAGCTGTCAGTTCTTGGATTATCTTAGTAACAAGCACAAAGACAGTGGTACATCATTGTCATGTTATTTTCATTAAACGGAGAATTCATTACATTGTTATCTCTACCGAAATCTTCTTGATCATAGTGTTCAAATTGACCTAACTATTAGTAGAACCAAGGGTGACTATCTTAGATTTGGTGAATCCCGCCTGTTGATATAAATCTCTCCTTGTACACACAGAAAAACAGTGCCTCCAGAGTCTAGCTCTTATCTTAAGATAGCTGACTGAGATAGCGGAGACGAAGATTTCCTATCATTTCCTATCATCTAAACAAGATGCTTAATTATTAGATTGATAAAATGAAGTTATCCTTAATTTATTTTTTATTTCTGGCATCTATTCTTTTCATTATTCAAAAAAAAAAAAAAAAAAAGGAAAAGAAGAAGAATATTGTTCTTTCATTTAGACTCAGTGAAGGAAAGTTAGCTCACCCATCAACTGTAACCACTTTTGTGATTGATGGCAGCCATTAATATCCTCTAGCATAGCACTATATACATAGATATATGCATATGTTATATTTAGGTTCATTAATCTATGTGGTTCAAGGAGAGTGCCTCTTTATCAGGTTTTCATAAAACAATTAATTGATGTAAATTTACCTTCTGTTCTGCACCATGTGTCTTTGAAGGTTCATAAGATTTAATATTGGAGCTCAATAATGGAAGTTAATTACACAATTTCAGTAGCTATGACTGAAGGATGTATGCTCATAGAAAACCTAACTCTACAGCTTCTCTGCTTTTTTAAAATAACTGCTTAATAAAAGTCATGATAGTTACAAACATATTATAACCAGGAGAACTTAGAAATTCTCCCAAAAAGCTCGAAATATGGATTTTAAAAGTATCTGCCCCATCTGCTTTGTAATCTAGTTTTCACATGTAATGTGTAATGTCTGCTAGTGTGCTGATACCTTATATGATAGATATATAAAGATCCACAGACAATCTCTTTTTCACTTCTCTCTTTCAAGCCTATTCAAGGTTTTGACTAATTATGGTGCTATAATTAATTTTTCTCTATTTCTCTACTTCATAATAATTCTCCTTTCTGTTCTTTGCTAATGTGGAGAAGTCCAAAGAGGCTGAAAACAGGGAACCTATTGTAGATATTTTAGGAAAGGGACACATGGAATGAGATACAGTGGTCCAGTGTTTTAGACAAGATACAAAAATAATTTAAACTATATTGACTGTAATAATCAACAAGAAAAATGAAGAGTTTAGCAGAAAACTTGTCTTAGTGTTGACAGCATGCAAAACCACTTTTAGTAAGGTGATGAATGTAAGAATTCTAGAATAAGAGATATATCTTAAAGATGTTAGAAGTTCTTAAGCTAGGAGAAAGTACGGTACTTTGTCAGAACTGTGTGAAAATTGCCCGTAATACTACAATGCTGATCCAAAAACTTGATGGAGTGCACTTTCTACTTTTTCTTCCCGTGTTCTTTGAAAACTACTGTAATTTATTTATTCATAGCAATTTCTGGCCTTCTCATGCCCAGTTCCAAGGCAAAGATGACTTTATAAGCATATCTTTCCTATAAAATACTTTGATATATGGAAATCCAACTTGGAATTACCTAGTATTTAGGGCAGCAACGTGAGCAATGGGAGATATAAATTAATCTGTTCCTTCTGTCTGTCAAGTTCTGATCTGGGACTTTCATTTATAGCTCTGCTTTCTAAATGCATTATTTAGCATCATGCAATGAAATATTCTTGGAGGATGCCTGATTTTGTTTGGTTTTATTTTACCAGAAAATGCAACAATAATTAGAACATCTATGAAGGAGATATCAAGTTTTGAAATTGGATATTTTTTTGCATGGTACAATTTTTTTCTCTTGGCTGTCTTGAGGTGTGACATTTATTTTAAGTAACTAACTCATTAAAACAGAGGTGAAGAGGAAAGCAACATACACAATAGATAGCTGTTTGCAAAAAAAAATCTCTTATATAAAAATCAGATACTATATATTTTTTATTAGAGTGGATGAATGAATTATTTATTTGCTGTGTATTATTTCTGACCAGATTTTAACAGTCGCTGTTTAGAGAAGACTAATTCACTAATTATCATCCAACTTCACACATTTATGACACTGACAACAATTTCAGAGCAACTCTGACCTGATGGTCCTGTAATTCAGTATAAATTTACCGTCTGATAAGCCAATGGCACCCTGTCCTATCCAGGGTACAATGAAGGTCCATTCCTGAATTCTTAAATTAAATGAAAGACTCTGGACAGCTCATTCAAATTAGTTATAAGAAGAACTGTCTGGTGGCAACTTTCAGTTTTCAACTTATCTACGCTGGATGGTTGCCTGGAACCAAGCACTCCAAACATACTAATTACTACTCACATTTCCATCAGTTTAGCAGAAAATGATGTTCCCTCTCATAGCTACCTTGTCTCCTTGTGTTACTTCAGAAAACGAGCTTCACAAAGCCCTGGTGAGGTGAACCACTACATTCCTGGATGAATTCCTAGATAGCTTCTCTATGGAAACGTTGTTAGGAAAGCCATTATTCTCTCTCCATTTTCTCAAGCTTGGGAGAAGGGTTTTTGCCAGGTTTTTGTCCCCTAATTGTACAAAGGCAGATCGATTTTCTGGCCTTGAGAAGTCATACACGTTTTCTTAGCTCCTTCTGGTTCCTCATTTTGCCATGACTCTGTTACAATTGGACCTCTCTGGAGGACTTCTTAGTGAATTATATTGTATATAGTTTCTCCATAGTTGTATCTGTATAGCTGTACACCATACCAGCTGCTCAGTTTGCACAGTCTTGTTCAAATGTAAGCAGGCACTGTGAGCCCACACTGATCTAAGTAGAGTGCAATTTTCAATTGCGGACTTTGTGGAAATATTCACAACTTACTCTGGGGTTTTTAGGAGAAGGGCCAAAAGTGGGGAAAGGAAACGTTTAAAACAGATCCCTGCAAGCATGGGAAGATGAAAAGCAGGAGGAATAATAGGGTGATCACATGTAAATGAATTGCGTCTCAACATGCTTGCCTGGCCTGGCCAGGCCAAATCCTGCCCCTAATTACTGCAATCTGTTCCATCTTGTTAACTCCTCCTAACTATTTTCTGTGTGATCTTGCACTCTGTTTTCAATGTGGATATGTGGCAGGTGGTGAGCTGCTAGTGAATGTCAAGCTGGAGTAGTCAACGAGTAAGAGTAACTTGCATCTGGGAGGACCCAAGGTCAGAGATAGTGACCAGATAAGGGTCCCCAGATCTGGGCCTGGACAGTAGATAAGTCAACATTAAAGGCCATGTTAATACTTGACACGTCTGTGAATGGAGGTGTGCTTGTAAATCAAGGTTAACTTCAAACCTGATCAGCCACAGAGAAGGAAGAGGACTTGGCCACCTTTGTGTATGTGAGGGTGCTGGTGTTTATGTGGGTGCTGGAAAAAAATATTGTTCTGTCTGTGCTCATCTAAGGCTCCTAGTTCAGGCTTTCCTTTAGAGAAACTCATCTACAGTTTATTCATACGGAGTTTTTCTGACAAATATACCACAGTGATAATGAAGGAAGTTCTTTCCAAAGGTAATTAAACTTCTGTTCCTCCAAGTGCTTGGGAGAAAGACGAGTTATTCTGTTATGTAAATGACCTGAGGGAGAAAGTAAAGGAAATCTTCATCTTCACAGTAAGGATTTAGATATGGTGATTATTTTGTCTTTCTTTCCTTTACTTTCTCCCTCAGGTAAATTACATAACAGAATAACTCAAGTAAATCTCTAAAGCAAGCTATAGAGAAAGCTCTTTCCAAATACCCTCATGATGTCTCCTCAACAAGAGTAAATATTTGGCATTATATGAGAGTTTTGGAGGAGGTCTAGAAAAAAACTCTTCAAATAGGAGGAGAGGTGGACTTTCCACTGGTTGAGGAGGATTGGGCTAGGGATTATTTAGGCATACTGGACACCCATAAATCTCTGGGCCCAGATGGGATGCACCCCAGAGTGCTGAGGGAACAGATGGGAGTTACTGCTCAGCTGCTCACCATCACCTTTGAGTGATCATGGAGGGTGGGGGAAGTGCCTGAGAACTGCAAGAAGGCCAACGTCACTCCAGTCCTCAAAAGGGGCAAGAGGGAGGACCCAGGAATCTACAGGCCAGTCAGCCTCACCCCTGTCCCCAGAAAGGTGATGGAGCAGCTCACCCTAGAGACCATCTCTAGACATGTCAAAGAAAAAAAGGTGATGAGGAGTAGTCAGCATGGATTCACCAAGGGAAAGTCGTGTTTGACCAACCTGATAGCCTTCTATGATGAGGTGACTGGCTGGATGGACGATGGGAGAGCCATGGATGTTGTCTACCTTGAATTCAGCAAGGTTTTCGACACTGTCTCCCATAACATCCTCATGGGGAAGCTCCGGAAGTGTGGACTGGATGAGTGTACAGTGAGTTGGATTGAGCACTGGCTGGATGGCAGAGCCCAGAGGGTGGTGATAAACAGAGCTGGGTCTAGTTGGAGGCCTGTGGCCAGTGGTGTCCCCCAGCTATCAGTACTGGAGCCCAGTGCTGTT
Source organism: Nothocercus nigrocapillus (assembly GCA_013398345.1). Lineage (NCBI taxonomy): Eukaryota > Metazoa > Chordata > Aves > Tinamiformes > Tinamidae > Nothocercus > Nothocercus nigrocapillus. The sequence continues at coordinate 466,451 of WBNA01000348.1, forward strand.
CAGCTTGTTGATCAATGACTTGGACAAGGGCACAGAGTGCACCCTCAGCAAGTTTGCGGATGATACAAAACTGAGTGGAGTGGCCGACAATCCAGAGGGCTGTGCTGCCATTCAGAGACACCTAGATAGGATGGAGAGTTGGGTGGAGAGGAACCTCATGAGGTTCAACAAGGACAAGTGCAGGGTCCTGCACCTGGGGAGGAATAACCCCAGGCACCAGTACAGATTAGGGGCTGACCTGCTGGAAAGCAGCTCTGCAGCTCTGCAGAGAGGGATTTGGGAGTCCTGGTTGACAACGTTAACCATGAGTCACCCATGTGCCCTCGTGGCCAAGAAGGCCAATGGGATCCTGGCCTGCATGAGGAGGACTATTGCCAGCAGGTGGAGGGAGGTGATCCTCCCCCTCTCCTCAGTTCTGGTGAGACCACACTTGGAGTATCATGCGTGGTTCTGGGCTCCCCAGCACAAGAGGGACATGGAGCTTCTAGAGAGGGTTCAGAGTAGGGCCACAAAGTTGATTAAAGGACGGGAACATCTATCTTATTAGGAAAGACTAAGCAAGCTAGGCCTGTTTAGCCTAGAGAAGAGAAGATTTGAGGAGATCTGATCAACATGTACAAGTACCATAGGGGTGAATGTAGGAAGGATGGGGCCAAACTCTTCTCCATTGTGGCCAGTGACAGGAGAAAGGGTAATGGGTGGCAGTTGAAACATAGAAAGTTTAATCTCCATATGAGGAAGAACTTCTTTCCTGTGAGGGTGACAGAGCCCTGGAACAGGCTGCCCAGAACGGCTGTGGAGTCTCCTTCTCTGGAGATCTTCCAAAACCACCTGACTGTGACCCTGTGCCATGTGCTCTAGGTGTCCCTGCTTGAGCAGGGGGTTAGGACTAGATGATCTCTAGAGGTCCCTTCCAACCTTAATCATTCTGTGATTTTGTGATTCTGTGCAATAGCTATTAACATATTTTTTTTCTAGCATTTAACTCAATTGTTTTAAGTCTAGTTTGCAAAGGATCTAATTATTCCATTCATACAGTGACAAAAGCTTTCTTACAGGACTTACTTTTTTATTATTTTTATTTTTAATGAGTGCTAAAATAAAAAAAAAAAAACCAGAAAATAAAAGTCTTTCAATTCTCCTCTCTCTAGCCTTTGTTGTCTCTGAAATCTTGTTTCTGAAGAATTTATAATCACACTGAGCATGCACTTACCTATGCATCAACTAATATAAACCCCAAATACTTATCTAGTTATTACATTTGACCTTAACAATATGATCAGGTTAACAATACCGTTAAGGTTAATGAGCCAATTATTTTAAAGCTAAACAAGAAGCACACATGCTCATTTTAGTATGTAAATAACTGCTGGCTGTCAGTGGCCTTTGTACTGCTGTTTGCACCTCTAAATTAATCTTGAGCCATTATTAATAAGATCTCAATCAGACTTTGCATTGATGGTTTCTAAAACTGAACATAGCTATAAGAAAGTGAAAGATGTGCTGAAGATTGTTTGTATTCATTCAATACAAATGCTTGTGCTTAACCCGATATTGCAGAAATCTCAGTAACCTAACAGTATTATATGGAAATTTCTGCAATAAATGACGACAATATGCTTGTGCTTACCTAATAGAAGTACCTCCTTTAATCTAGGTAAATACAGACACATTTAGCATAATAACAGTAGCAGTCACTGACAGCTAAATTCTTGGTTTGGTGAATATGGAAGAATTGCTTGAAAAGGGGAAACTTAGAGAAAAACTAGGGCCTAACAGCAGTTTTGGCATTCCAGGAGCTTGCTTGGGGTGATACACAGTTGCCACTTCCAGGATGGTTGGTAGGGCCAGACTCTGCTCCTCCACAGTTCCCTGGACAGCACAGTCTGCCCTCCTCGCAGCTGCAAAGAGGAGTAACAGAGGGTGGAACTGAGTGAAGGCACCGCGGCCAAACTCTGGTGCACTCCCTGTGCTGGGCCGCTGATCAGCCGCACAGCAGCTGCCCAATGGGAGATACACGATAACGTGTCCGGTGCTGAGCCAGCAAGGGTGGCAAATCACTCCTTTGGGATGAACTTTGCTTGAACTTTGCTCATTATAAGCTCATTATAATGTCAAAACATGCCTCCATCCCAAAAGTTACCCACCTCCGAGGTTCGACCACTCCTCACTGAGCATGCGCTCTAGACTTTCGATTGAGTGTACCTTTAAATGAAAGCGAGAAACTTTGTCAGCAATCAGTAACACTATTAAGTATGACTATAGTCACTCAAGCTCCACCTGAATGTAAAGTATAAAAGGTGAACTAAGGAAGAAAAGGATGAGGAAGGAAGACTCCATCATAAATTTTGGATTAGTCGACGGGCTAGTCGATCCCCCTGTCCTCCCCTCCGTTTGGAACGCTGCTTGAGGAGACTCAGAAATGAGGAGGGAAGATTCCATCGTAACTCCTAGGTCAGTCGACGGGCTGATCCCCCTTTCCTCCCCTTCGGTTGGGATGCTACCTGAGGAGACTCAAGACGGAGAGCCCTCTCCCATCTTCTGGCCTGAGTGATGATTGCACGTTCGTACATCAGAGCTGGCTAAAAACTCCACGCTGTAGTAGAGAATTTCCTGTACTGACATCCAAAACCTGCTTTGTAAATGCTGCATTTGAATAAATCATGCTGTGTGTGAACTCGACTACTTGTTTGAGGGGGTAATCAGACCTACGGTGATCAGACTGTTCATGAATCCGATACTGCCAGAGTTGAGCTTATAGTTGATCACACTATTTGGGAACTTGATTCGCTCCTAGGAAGGCGATCGGACCTACGGTCGGCAGACTGTTCGTGAATCCGATATTGTCAGAGTCAGGCGTATAACTAACACAGTATTTGATAGCTCCTTCCCCCCCCCACCCCCCCACAGCTTACAAACTGCAACAGTGAAGACAAGAGAGGATGCACAGGTAAGAAAATACAAACCGTTCTACAAATTCATGTTCCAAATACATTTTATGCTTTATAATTATGCAAAAAAAAAAAAAGAAAATTTTATTTTTGTTACATTGTAAGAAAATAAATAATTTCAGAAAATGTATCAGTTCAGAGGTATCTACAGCGATTATGCAAAATGTTGGAGGACATGAAATCACACATAGGGTTTGCTTTGATGGATGCTGAATAGGTTTGCTTTAATATTGACTGGACAGGCGTTCCCTATAAAATTTGTGTGTAGGCTATCACCCTCAACTCCCTTGGAGCTGATCACCACCTCATTCCTTTGTAATAGGATGTCTCCTCTCCATATCGTGAATACACTGCAAATAAAATGAATCGGATAACTTCAGTGCAGAGAGCAAGTCTTCTTTACTCCAGGTCATTCTAACCAATGCAAGTTAGGGAGTACTTATAACAGCACTTCTGCAAGGAGATCTAAGGGGGAGAATAAACTCAGGCAGAAGGAAAAGGGACAGAAGGGCTAAATTGGCATTGGTAATCTTTTCTGTTAGTACAGCTGAATCTCAACGAGGATGTTTGTCCATAGTATAATGGTACCAACTGTCAAGCATTTAACATCAGAAATGGTAAGGATAGTAGTTATGACAGATTCTAAAATAAATATCAGTAGAAATGCAATCCAGGGGCCAGTAGAGGTAATAAAGCTGAGTAATGAGCATCAAGCAGAGATAGATTCAAGAAGAGAACCAATATTTTTGCCAGAATCCATATTCCCTTGCTATAAGCATATATTACATTATCAGATACAGCCAGCTCAGCAGGATGTCAAGGGTGGCGAAAGTCATTGCTGTGTTTAGTGCAGGAGTGAGAGCCATAGGTTTAACTATACCAGATGGGCTAACCTGTGGCATCTGAACAGTTCAAGTGTAGATCTGTTGCAAAAAGTGTGATGTGAATGGCTGCAGGCAAGCTCTCCTGGTGGAAAGCCTTCTGGATCTGCACCAGAAGTGAGGAAATGAGCCAGTGATGGCTGTTGAATCCAACATCAGCAGGTCTCTCAGGACCCAGCTGTCTGCTCATCCCAGTCCCAGTCCATAATAAAATACTGCATAAATAACTGTCTAAGGAGCATGCCTATCTTCTGTCTGTAAACTGCTCTTGCGTAAGCTGTAGGATGTGTGTGACTGTGCTATTGGAAATTTTTGTTTGCACTGAGATCTTTGAAACAGAAGATCTTTGAACTATATAGCACATAGGACTGCTGACCATTTAAAATCTATCAACATTTCCCATGGTACTGTAATTATCAGCCACCTGGAAGAAGGAATTGATTGTACAGCCATGTTTTTATGCAGTGGCAGTGGCACAAATCTTAATTCACTTAGTAAAGGCAGCAGTAGACATAGAAATCACTTTTACAGAAAATACAGGCAGGAGAAGTTGTGAAGATATTTTCCTTGTTCCCTGCCTCTGCTCTCTGGCCTTCTCTCCAAAGTCAGAGCTGACCTAAATAGTTAACAGTCCCAGAACTTAACACTTTGGGAATGCCTCCAACTCAGTGCTATTGAGTCAAAGTGCTATACTCCACCACAAAGAGAAGGGTCAAAACCAGGTAATACCAAGTGGAACTGTTCAGATTTTTTTTTCTCTCTTCTTCTGTTGCCATAGAAAATATTTTTTTTTTTGTCCATTTTTAATTTTTGAGAAAAAAAAAAAAAAAACATGAAAAAACAAACAGATTTATCTAAAAAAAAAGAGCCCCCAAAACCCCCAGAACAGCGATGATTAATGAGTCAATTTTAGAGAAAAACATACTTATTTTTAAGAAAAACTAGTACTTGTTATGAAGTATTCATTCAATCAAAAACCCAATTTTCAGTCAAGTGAAAGTACCAAGTAAAAAATTCACAGAAGCACTAAAACTCAGAGAGCTCAGTCTCCCTAACAAGACAAGAGGCTGTATTCCGTTGGATTTTTGAGTGTTTTTACATCAGTGACTCCTTAAACTTCTCCAGATTACCTGTTTGTACCAGCCTTCATCGCACTGTATGAAGATATTTTATATCTACTGGTGCACAAGGCCTTCATTGTGTCTTCCTAATGATAACATGCTTCCATGAGCTTGTGAATATTATCCAAATAAGGCAAATTTATAACTATCTGTGTGCTGCTGAGGTTAAAGGCAGTTGGATTATACCACCAAAACTTGTTTTCTATCTCTCCTTTGGAGAACTAGGCAGAAGACGCTACAGAAAAGAGCAGCTGCACAGAATGTCTGGGAATTATAGCACAAATTTTACTGTTTCGTGTCTATATTATTGCTAGCGTTTAGTATGGCATTTCAACTCTTCAGTGTTGGCACCTGAAGGGTTATAAGAAAAATCTGTGGAACACACTGTAATTCCAAGGAACTAGCTAGAGATTAATTTTGTTTTTTAGAGTTATTTTGCCAAGAACCTAGCAAACTTCCAGAATAGACTGGATGAACCTCACCACGCACAACTGCCCATGGCTTAAGCAGAGTGGTACAGTCTTTCAGTGGCATCCACAGCTGCCAGAAAATTATGATATACTGCCAGTATCATGTGCAGATGTTAGTAATCATGAATTCAGCGTTGGGCATAAAGACACGAGAAGTGAGGAATGCCAGAGACTGGTCAACAGCATCGTATGGCCAGAATTTTTCATTGAGTTCACATGTGCTGCAATACTGCTTCTGCACCTTCTGTCCAGATGTATTTGAACACATTAGGGAATAACTTCCTAATCAGCTGTTACCTGATGTCCATCTGCTATTCCATATACCATGTGTCCTCTGTACAATTTACTAACGGTTGCTTGTGGCTCGTTACCTTTGTTGTATGCAGGATATGCTGTTTTACAAAATAATAAAAATCTGCTAATCCTGGAATTCATATCACCAAACTTCTAGCTTCTGAAAATCTGGTACTTACTCTAGACTGTAAAATAGCCTCCCGCTATAGTCAAGTAAAAAGCTAGGCATCTCTAAAGGGATTTTCACCCATTTTCAAGGGTACTGTATATCCAGAACAGTGATAGTGAGTTATTCTCTGGAGATATTTTTTATTTCTTGCTTTCTTTTGAATACAGAGATAAACTAGATAACTATCTTAGAGTAAATATCTTTTTTCTTTTTTTGCAGTGTTGAAGTTTGATGATACCTAAATGTAGATGTCTGAAGCCTCAGGTTCCTTGTATAATCTTTGGAGAGAAACGTGTGAGATGCATCTCATCTTAGACAGTTAGATGTCTAAAATATGCCAGCTAAATTACATGCTAGAACTGTGTCTTCTTCTATACTAACTACAGTCAGGTACATAAGGTGATTAGCACAGTATCCCTAGTGTGTTGAGATGCATCCCACCATTAAGTGACCATTCTTACAGAAAGTTTGATAATGATATGTCTTTAAATAAAAAAAAGAACACTTAGTGAGACCTATGTACTGTGAATACAATTGTTTTTTCCTTTTATTTGACAGCTATTGAATGAAGGAAAAATTCTGCACAGATAAACACATATTCACTAAGTTTTAAGATACGACATTCAGTTCCACTCAGCCTGAAATTCATAAAAAAGGTTCTACTGATTTAATTCAAATTGGGAAATCAATGTAAGTTAAAGGGGAGTATTGTGGATTTTTTTCTTTCTTCTTCTTTTCCTTCTTTTTTTTTTCTTTTTTTTCTTTTTTTTTCTTTTTTTTTTTCTTTTTCTTTTCCAAGAAGTGATATCTAAAGTTACTTGTCTGAAACAATGTTCTTTGAAACTTAAACATATTAAGACCAAGATTCAAATTTGTGGTACACGAAGTGTCTTCTTTGCTTTTTCCATAATCACGCACTATTATCTTCAGCGTGTGAATGACAGGAGGAGTGGGAATCAGACCAGAAAAACAATGCAAGCTCCAGGAGACTCAGGGAGAAAACCAAAGGGTGCAAAATAGCACACCTGATATTTAGATTGACTGATAATAAAATGAAAATAACATCTCTTTCTCTCTCTCCAAATAGAAGCTTACTCTCCCCCCCGAAAAAATGAATGAAAGGAAAACTTTCTGCAGTCCTGGCATAAAGAGGGATAAAAGCTTGTATGTCAGTCGACTGGGTAAGTAATAGCAGCTACACTGGAGAGAGTTGACCACCAAATGGTTACCTAGCAACTTGCAGTAGTATCGTTATACTGATCGTGCTATCAAGCCAAATTTATCCTTTTCAATATCTTATCTTCGGGAGAGCGGGGAAGGATACACCATAACGCACGAGAATGGTGCAGGTGAGAAAGACAACAGGGGGGTTTAATTTAAACAGAAGTTGCATGGAAAGTCCGTGTAAAATGAATAAAGAGCATTGCACTTTTGTGACAAGCGAAGATACCTACTGGTAGTAAGACACTCTCAGAAAATTATGAATCAATTTGCTTTCAGAATACAAAACCTGTATGTACATTAGCCTGGGATAAAAATTGCAATACAGCTTTTTAATTCAATTCAAACTTTGACATTTATTTGGGGGAAAGAGGCAAGGGAAAATATATTTTAATTACTCAACATTTCTAAACCTTTAAAAATCTCTAGGCAAATCTACCTATAAATTCCACCTTTCAAAAACAATTACAGCTTTCATTGTTTCTAATACTAAATTGGATGATTACAACTGTGTTGATAAACTATCAGAACTGAGTCGTTTCCTCTTTTTGGAACATAAATTGTTTGTGCTTCTTTTGCTGTATTTACAACCATGGATACTTAAAAAGCCACATAATTTACCAATGTGCATAATGATCATGACTGTAAATAGCCTTGTTAGACAGAGGACAAATAAACCTATGTGCAGATTAATTACAGAAAATTAGCCCTTCTTCAATTTTGAGGAAAATAAAAACATACATGAACAAATAAAAAACAAACAAACAAAAACCCAGAAGAATCAGCAAAAGAGGATGGTTCCAGTGATGCTATTTGAAATGCGCCACCTGACCTGAACGTTTGGCCTAAGGAGAAAAGATTATTGATAGCCTAGACAGAGTTAAAGACATGACTGGTAGCAGTTTTTTAAAATATTGCTCCAGCAAACATGACCTCATGTAGAATATAAAACTGTTTTCTTTTAGTAGTAGATGTACTGCCAAGAAAGAAGTGCAATGCAAATTTTCGAACAGTGTGCCAAGCTACTGATCAGTGATCATTTTTAACTTGTAGCGCAGACATTATTCTTGAGGAGGATGCACACTACAGGGAATGGATTTACAAAGCTATGTTTTATGAGATACTAAGCGTTTTTGTGCCCACCAGAAAATCCATGTGAGAAAAAGCTTGTACATGAAACTCAAGATTAGAGGGCTTTTTGGAGATTTATCTGGAGAAAAAAAAATAAAAAAGACAAAGAAAAAAAATCCTCCCCAAGCCCCGTTATTATTCTTAATATATTTTTTTATGGCATAAATGAAACAAGGTTTTAATTTGAAATTCAGCCTCTCCCTTAATTTGTATGTTCAGTTAATTTCAGTGATCTGTTTTGCAACAGGCAAAACAGATTTAGTTTCTTGTCTTTGTTATTCATGCAGACGATGTGAATTCCCCTGTCTGCTTCTCCAACTCTTCTGGCAATTGCTAGTGCTCAGTGGTATGACTTCCTCATTGCCTCAGCTGATATCTTTTTTAGCTTCCAAGGAAAGAGTATGCCCATCATAGGATAATTTATCCTATTCTATCCAGTTTCAAGGCTACCTGCTACTTTGTCCCTGAGTCCCTGCATCAACCAAACACCTGACACATTTACTTCTTGCAATCTGGCTGCTACTATGCAGACCATATATTTCTGATTAGCATTCCCTGAGCAGTATATCAAAAGCATACTGTACAATTTAGAGCCACAGAGCTTTCTGGAATGATGTTCTCTGATGTTCTCCAACCACATAATTGAGGTCCACAATATATGTTCTGAATATTTGTCTAAGAAACATGTACGTCTTTGGTACACCAGGCTACAATACCAGCAGGACAAAGGGCTGGTCCATCAAAAGAAATACATTGGATATAGTTAATAAAACAAGTTATAACTTGATAAATATACATGACTTCATTAATAAGTGTAAACAGATATTCAAATTTACAATAGTCTAGCAAAGTAAATGTTCATCTTAAAATGTACTGCTGACATTTAATGTATGTAATTTCTGGTTTATTTTCCTATTGTGATTTCTAAGAACAAAGAAAAACTGAGGATAAAGTAATCCTATTTGTAAGAAAGGGGATACCATCATCCATAAGAAGTTAAATAACTCAGTTTCACTCTCTTGTTGATAAACTGTTGGAGAAAATATAGGATTCTTCAGAATCATAGTGCAACATAATTGCAGAGTGATTAAAAAGAATTCACAGAAGGGAACTGGAGTAATTCTCTGAGTTTTTGTGCAACACTAAAGTTCAAGGGATATTCCCAACTTGTAAGTTAAATGAGCAGCACTATTTCAAAAAAATCCTGTCTAAAAAGTATTGGAACAGTCCAGCTTTGTTGATTGGGGTAGGAATTTATTAAGGCATTATATGACATTTTTTTCTTCAAACAGTAAAAGAAGGATAAAGTGGAAGGTCCTTTCCAGTTTTGGAATTTTGAGCTTACCTAACTCTCTTTTAAATTCCGGAAACATTAATGACATTGGCCAAACTCTGTAAAAATTTGGCGCCAGTTCTTAGGCACTTCAACCTCAATAATTTTTAAGAGAGAAGAGAAATGTTCTCTTGTCTTTTATCTGTATTATTCATTACGGAGAGTCTACACTTTATAAATCAGATATAGGAAAGCAAATATCCTATCTTTTGTAAGCAGGGTGAAAAAAAAAACAGAAGGATTTTAACTAAAATTCTAGTTTCCTTGGCAAGGGAAGTTTCACTCCTAAAAGTGTGACAGGCAGGCCTCTGCCATCTGTGATAAGTGGATGCATTGTAAGCACCCACAAACAGCTACAAGAAATACTTCCTTTTCTAATTTTTTCTTGTAAAACAGTCAGGCAAAAGCACAGCTAGTAGTGTGCTTGGCTGTATTTAAATATAAGAGGACCATCATAGAGTCTAACTTGCCTTTCAGGCAGATGCATATACATGATTTAATCAGACCGAAGAATGTCTCTGCGCAGGGAACTACATTGTTGTGAGCTGCTAGCAAAGAACAGGAAAGAGACCACACTGACCTAGAGCTTATGCAATGACAGGATGCTGATTAGAGGAGCTTATAGTTTTGTGCATGCAAAGCTCTAGTTTAATGAGCATTTTAAGGGCAATGCAAGAAATCATGTTATCTCTAAGCCCTATGGAGGTATGGGACAAACAGGAGGATTCACAGATGCACAAATTCAAATGTCAAAAAGGGGCAAATATAGCTTTGCAAAGCTGCTTCTTATACACATGGCTGTAGGATTTCTCCTAAAAACAGATGAAAGTTTATAAGGCCCAGCTTTCACAAAGGCTTGAAGGAGAATAAAGTGCCTTGGAAGCGGTATTAGGAGCCTTAAATTGAAAGGGCAATCCAGGAAAATCCTGTCTAACACACTGAGGCACTTGAGATTCTGCAGCAGCCTAAGGATTTCTGGCCAGAGATTCCTAATTCAGCTAACGTTTTTGATATTGTGGTGCATGCAGTAAGTTAAGTGCTTTTTCTGAAATAATAAGAATCACTCTGGGACACAAAAGATAGGCGTTCTTATGCTTAGTTCCTTTGAACAGGCAAAATAAATAGGTGTGCACAAATCAAGCCTAACGGGTTTGAAATGTTGCAGCTCTCACGTTTTTGCAAGAGGAAGCTATATAGGGGACCAGAAGTACAGGAAAAAAGCAATCTGAATCTGCAAATGAGTAGTTAGAGATATCATGGTGCTTAAGTCACTGATTCTTTTTATGCCACTACCATGAAGATTAGACTTTCTACCTCAAAATAAGCCTTTCTTCTTTCAGCTCACTACTTGATCTTTTATTTGATAAGGTGAATAAATTGAACTTTGTAAACCTCTGTTTGTTTTCCAACCTCAAGATTACTTTTACAGTTGCTCTTTGAACTGCCTCCAGGTGCAGACATTCAAAATGAAAGCAATTTGGTAAGAGTTATCTTACTCATGTAGAATACAGCATTAAAATCACTTCTTTTATTTCTGCTTGATCTACTCTTGATATGTCCAAGAACCTTTTTGCCATGGAATTGCTTTATGAGCTTCTACAGAGGAAAATAATTGGTCTGAATTCTTGATAGACGGATGAGTTCCTAGCAGCTGGCTGTATATTTTGGTGAATCACAGCCATTAAAGCAAACGATTCCAATCTTGCTTCAGAGTTCATATTAACAGACCAAAAAGATCAGTAGATATGTTCAGTCGATCTGAAGACTACTCATGTACTACAGTGCCATGATGAATGCTCTGTAGAACTATGCCTCCTTTTAAATATTATTTAAAGTTGGATGTGAAGAGTGCACCATAGCCCACAAGGAATGTTAACAAGATGCATTAGCAAAAAATGGCAAAAAATATAAACAGCACAAAATCAAAAAGGAAGCCTTGGCAAACCTGTGAAAACCTGAGCTGTTCATAGATCAATATGTCTTCCAATAAGCTGGTTTAAGGCAGACAGTGTATATCTAATTCATTCCAAGTGAACTGGACAGTGGCTGACATTCATACAATGGAATCCATGAATGCCATTCACTAATAAACTCATTCCTTCTACTTATCTCAGCACCTTTTTTTTGTTTTCCTAGAATAACCAAGTTAACATATACTTTTTTATTACATCGAGCAAACTACTTAGATGCATCTTTTTCAAACTCATGTATTTCCTAAAGATGCTGGGCTAAGTCTGGAGGGATGAAATGAAAGTACCTTCGTCTGGATTCTATTCTAAATCCATTTTCTTAAAAGAGAGATAAACACCATGGCAATCAATATGTAAGAAAAGATATAAAATGAATATGAAGCTTTTCCCTCATTTTGTACTGTTTTCCCAATATTGGGGAAAAAAAAAAAAAAGCGTTAAAACTTTTCAGCATTCCTGTGGACTCACTACTCACTAGGGAATTGCTAGAGAATTATTTATTCATTTATTGTAGTAATAATTAAGTTTTCTGTGGAATAAGTGGGTGAGAATTGGACAGTAACACCATTTCCCCCCCCCCCCAAGCACTATGATTTTAAAATTTGATAAATTTCTTACTTGAGAAATGAGAAATCCAGTTACACATGTGTTTGAGAAAGTTGGTCTGTCTCATTTTTTTTTTCCCTAGGATTTTAAAACTATTCTGTTAAAATATTACAGTCTATGTTTGGAAAATATATAGACCATATAACAAAGGGTGCCTGTAAATAATAATATGTAATTTTTTAAAGAAAGATTTTTTTAATATCAGAAGTAGAATTGCTGAAAATTAAATGCTTCTAATGAAATAATGTATGATGTAGGTGTGAGAGCATAAAAAATATTGAATAATAGAACTGTTAGATCTTGGTTAATTAATTAAATAAACACTATGGTGATTCATTGAAGGCAATTTCTTTTTTCTGAAATTCTGAATTCAACTTTTGATAGCTTATTTCATAATCAATGTGGTTATGAAGAATGACTTTCATAAAACAACATCAGAAAATAGCTGATATGAAAAGAAATCATAGCTCTAAATCAACAGTTTCATAAGTTTTATACCTCATCTGTTTTTATACAGTTAAGAAAAACTGAGATTCAGTATTCTTTCTGTGGAAGAGAGATTAATATTTATGAATTATGACTCAGATTAAGATTTATGTATTCCTTCCACATAAGTATGCGTAGTGAATCACTATTTTTCCCCACCTGAATTGCAGGTACCTTTTGCTTGGAAGAAAACTGAATTTATAAAAGAATATTGTGAAATGCAGGGCATACTAAGGTTGGAAACATGCCTGCTGATGGCTGAGTGGCAGTGAATGGCAATTATCAAGTTTGTAAGATTTTTTCTCAGGAAATATTTGTAGTTTGAAAATTTAACTTGAAATGACAATGAAAAAGAAAGTTTTGAAAGCTTCATATTGCATTTTACGTTTTTGTATAATTTTCTTCTTAAGGACAGCATATTCTCCTTTTGTTGTTGGTTTTTTATATGTTGTGTCTAAAACTGTGCTAAAGTCAGGGGACAAGACAAAATAATGGACTGCTTAATTTTAAACCAGCTCATGCTTCCTGTTCCTGTTGCTGCTTTATATGACTTTCTGTGCTTTCTTCAGTGTTTCAAAATGATTAGCAATACTATCTAAATGCTTGATCTGGTTTATATTACAATGACTTTATAAAATACCTGTGATATCAGTAAGAAATTGAAGACTTAAACTGAAATAAGTATTTGCTAGTGGATGCTAACAAATGTCTGGTACATTTTGCTTTACGCTTGTTAAATTTATAAAGCTCCTTACCTGATGTATTCTTTAGTTGTTTTCACTATTTACCATGAATTTATACACTTGAGAGTATCAAGAATAAAAATTTGATAACCATATTTTCTGAGTATTTGGGTTTTTTTTTATTAAAATAAAAGAAACTAGTGAAATCAAACATCTCTGAATATTTAATACCTGTAAAAATAAAGCTAGGTTACAACAACCTAAGAATAAGACTTATGAGAATCACAGAAAGACTGAGTTATAGTGCTATTTTCTGCTTCTAAAATTTTGGCAATTTATGAATATCTGTGTAGGATGTTCAGGATATTATAACTCTTATAAAATATGTATTGGAAGAATGGTCAAAACTATTTTGTAGTATTTTAGTAAATATAAAGGTTTCGTGTTGTCTGTGTGTTGTATATCAGCATTTATTTGTGAAGTATTGGCATGATATTTCGTCTTTATAGGCATCAGTATTAGCAAAGTGCACTTACTATGATTAAAAAAAAAGAGAATTAAATAAAAATATTTCAGTGTCAATAATTAGAGAATAGTATAAGCCCTTGGAAAATACTGCACTTTCCTTGCTTTTTCTTTTTAGAAAATGGAAATTTTAGCTTGAATATTACTGATATCTTTTCATGTACATTGCAATGTTGCCATGGCCAAATAGTAGGAAACAAGAGGAAGGAACTTCAAAGGAAATTGAAGTTGTCATCCTAAACATCATGTCAGTATTTCAATTAACTCTGAAAAATTGAGAGTCAGGATGCATCTGTCTGTAACTAGCAGTGCATTTAGAATATCTCGGGATCTAAGTCTTTCAAAGTGTCGTTAATACTCAACATATCTCGTTAATACAGCTTTTTGTATTAACTCATTCTTCGTGAGTTAATTTTTTGTGAACTTTTATTACATATCCTTTTTTTTAAGGCACTACAACTTAAAATATGTATTGGATCATTGGACAATAAAAACAATTCTATTCTTGTAGATTTTTTCAAAAACATTTTTTTTAGGTTGTTTTTTTCCTTCATCAGAGGCATTCTAATAATGCCAAATAAAGTAACACTAGTATATTATCAAGCATGAAGAAAATGAGAGATAAACTAGATATCATTACATGTCTTTTCACTAGAATTTTCCTCATTCACCCAGAGGAAATTTAAGCTTGCTTCTTCCTTACTCCTGATTAGATTAACTGGAAAACAAGCTTTTCATTTTGCATAATAATTTCAAGGTTTCAGAGTTTTATTTCATTTCACATTAAAACCAAAATGAAACTTTCTAAATTTTGCATAATGAAGTATAAGAAAGTGTTGAAAGTGTACTGTTTAACTGCATAATATTCTGTAAATGTTTTACTTTGTAAATTAATATTCCTTGAAATATACTGCTAATTAGACTCTTGTCTGAGATGAAGAAGCTATATCGTTTGCAACAAATTTAAAAGTGGGTTTCTTGTATCTTGAGATTGTGGTTATTTTGTGGGAGTCTTTTGTTTTGTTTTGTTTTTGTTTTTGTTTCTGAACCTAAAATGTATTTCAGACGCTAATACTTTAGAGAGACAGTTGTGATTTGAAAGAAAACAGCATTTTCCAATGGAAATAATTAGTTTAAAATGTTAACTGGTTATAAACCTGATTTCCTTATAAAACCTACATTTTCAAGACACAAGCTGAGCCACTTCTTAAAGTAGAACCAGACATTGCAAAGTTAAGGGAGAACAGTAGGAAGGTGCTATTTTGGGCCAGATAGGTGGACAAAGTCTGATGCTAATCAGATAACTGTGGAAATATAGGAGACTCAATGTCATGATTCAAATATAATTTTTTTTTTATATAATCTGAGACACTTGAATACCGTGTGTCTGTGGAATTTCTTTTGCAATTCATTTCCTGTACATGATTCTGCTCTGCAATGTCATAGATACAATATTCTTTTGAAAACGTGAACTAAGAGAAAGTATTGTTGTATCTGTGAGCGTATGAACTTGCTGCAAAACAAATTCAAAACAGTCATAACATTTGTTTCATTTGGGAGGCTACCTTTGATTATCACAATGAACATTTTAATTCTGAATGTCACTGATTCTGAATGTGATTCTGAATTTAATTCTGAATGTCACTGATTATCTGATCACTGATTATCTGATTATCTGATCTGAAACTTTTTCATTTTTCACAGCATTTTGCAATAAATAGGATGGAGAATTCCCCCTCATGAAAGAGTGTATAATCTAACTGCCTTATTAGGCAGGATTTAATTTCATTTTAATGTGAGTTTTAATTTTCTTTGGCAGTAGAGTGAATTGAGCACATGTGGTTTCTAAACGTTACAAAGAAAAAAAAAACTTATTATCCTTCAATTCATCCTTTTTCTGTATGTATTAGGTGAAAAAGAACAGCAACAACTGTATTTTGAGGGGATCATAGTCATCTTAATTCATGATGGATATACTCTGAAAACGACTAGGAGACGAGATTCGTAAGAGGATTTAGGCAGAAAAATGTATAGTTTCAAGATACAGAGAACATAGAGGCAACATAGTCTTAAGGATTTACAGTGTTACAACTTTACGGTTGTATGTCTAAAAATTTAGTGCTACTGTTTATATTGCAAAGCCCTCTTCTAAATTTAATTTGCAGTAGTTTATGCAACATGCTTATGGCGGTAGAGTGTGCCAGTGTCACAGCCATATCCACTTTTTTTTAGACATGTATGTTACTTTTTGTGTTTTGCCACTTTGTGGGAAAATTCCTCAAGAAAGGGAAAATTAGAGAAAAAAATAGGGCCTAACAGAAGTTATGTCAGCACAGAGGCTTGCTTGGAGTGAGAGACAGTTACCACTTCCAGGATGGTTGGTATGTACCGAATCTTAATCTATTCCTCTACGATTTCCCTCTGCAGCACAATCTGCCTTCCTAGCACACACTAATAAGAGTAAAGAAAGAGTGGAGCAAAATGGAGATACCATGGACAAACTTTGTTGGATTCCCTGCAGAGGTGGTAATCTGATGGTTATGATCAGATGATGAGTGAATGGAGGGTGGAACGAAGCAAAGACATGGTGGCCAAAATCTGTTGTACTCCCTGCAAAGGTGGCAACCTGATCGTACCATGCAGCTAATAAGCCTCATAGTACAATAAGATGTCTGGTGCTGGACCAACAATGGTGGCAAATCAGCCTTTTCTGTTGGACTTTGCTCAAACTTTTCCTCATTCTAATTTCATTATAATACCAATACATACCCACATCCCAAAAGTTACTCACTTCCAAGGAACGACCACTCCTCACTGAGCATGCCCGCTAGATTTTTGATTGACTGGAGAGATTTTTCACCAATCAATAACAGGAGTAACCATGACTAGTCACTCAATTTCTACCTAAATGTAAAAAAATATAAAAGGTGAACTAAGGAGGGAAGAAGGTAGACGGAAGACTCCATCCTAACTTCTTGGATCGGTTGAACTCCCTTCCTCCTCTCGGGTCAAGAGAGAAGGAGGAGGAAGAGAGGAGACTCCTTGAGATTGAGAGCCCTCTCCCATCTTCTTGGGTGAGTGATGATTGTGTATTTATGTATTAGAAGATAGCTAAGAACCCCACGCTGTAGTAGAGAATTTCCTGTACTAACATCTGAAACCTGCTTTGTAAAAGTTGCATTCGAATAAATCACATTATTTGTGAACTCAGCTACTTGCTTTGAAGGTGATAGGACCTACAGTTGACACACAGTTCATGAATCTGACACTGCCAGAGTTGGGTCTATAGTTACCACAGTATTTGGTATCCCTGTTAAGAGATGAGTCCAGCCGTTCCCAGTTCCTCTAACCTTTGAGGATCGTCTGGAACACAAGGGGATTCACCTCTTACTGAATTTGTGCCCCCTTCAAACCACAAGACACTTGTTAAAAGATATTCTCAGCCTTCTCAGAAGAGGAAAAATAGGAAGAGGGTTTTTCCCTCTCTCTTCTTACAATGTTGCATATCCTCATATTATGGCTATAGCAATTCATATAATTGGAAGTTAAATAGCTGAGATTTCAGATTTACTTTTGGATCATATAGTTGCACAGTAGACATTTGCTATAAATTTGGGCACTGATGCTATCAATCCTAAATTGTTTTATTTTGGAAATAATTCATAAACTAGTATAGTCTTCTTCTCTTGGATGTGTATATTTTGATAATAATGGCAGTAGTAGAGCTTACATCCATTTATATGAAAGGATTTTTGGTTTTATTCGGGCTGTACAAACACTCAAAAGGAGTCAAAACATTCCTGCCCCTCTCTAGTTATAATTAGGTACACTGCCTTCCTTAATGCAAACATACTCAGCTATATGAACTGGAAAAAAAAAAAATCAGTTCTAATCAGTTTTCAAGCCAGTCTAGTGTGGAATTTGTCTTTTTTTTTATACAATACAGAAGGTTAAAAAGATGCCATACTCATACTGAAACTACCAATTAAAACATTTAGCAAATATCTTATTATTTTTTTTTTCTCACAGCCTCATTAATGGAGTTATCATTCTTTTTCTATGAGGCTTCTATGCCCTCTGTGCCCATCCTAAATAAGCATTAACTGTCACTACTGGCTCTTGCCCTCTTCATAATTGAAATGTAGCGTCATCTGGTCCTTTTAGTGTAGAAGTTAAACTCAACATCTTCTACTTTCTTCAGAATAAACTGATAAGTTCGTATAAGTTACTCAGACCCAGAGATTGTCATATTAATCCCACAGTTTTGTAATTGTATATTCCACTGACTGTTTTGTTTGGTTGGTTGGTTTTGTTTTAATTATAAAAACAGATTTAAAAAAAAAAAAAAGTGAAATGTTGTATTTATTCTAAATGGTAAAGAAGAAATCAAGAAAGACTTACTCTTGATGGAAGAGAGTCAGCTTGGGAACACTTAAACAACCTGGACATACACAAGCCCGTGGACCTTGACAGCATACATACTTTAGTGCTGGCAGAGCTGGCCCATGACATTTTGAAGCCACCCTTGATTATCTTTGAAAGGTCATGGCAGTCAGGAGATGTTTCTGAAGTCTGGAATAAAGTGTTTGCCACCACTATCTTTAAAAAAGTCCGAGAGCAGGACATGAGGAACTATAGGCCTGCCATCCTCCCATCATTCCCTGGGAAAGTGATGAAGTGACTAGTAGTAGTCACCATGGATTTTTGAAGGGGAAATCATGCTTAGCCAAACTGATAGCCTTGTATGATGAGAAGACTGCCTTAATGGATGAGGGAAGAGCAGTGAATATTGTTTACCTTAACTTCAGAAGGCTTTTAACAGCTGTCTCCCATAGCATTTTCATAGACAAGGTGATGAAGTACTGGCTAGATAAGTGGTCAGGAAGGTGGACTGAGAACTGTCTGAATTATCAGTCTCAGAGGCACAAAGTCCAACTGTAGGCCAATTATTAATTTGATGGGTCCAGGTCTGGGATCAGTATTGTTTAATATCTTCACTAATGACCTGGATGATATGAGGACTCAGCAAATTTTCTGATAATACAAAACTGGGAGGAGTGGCTGATACATCAGAAGGCTGTGCTGTTGCCCAGAGGACCACAACAGTTTGGAGAAATGGGCGGAGATGATCCTCATGAAGTTCAACAGTAGGAAATGTCAAGTCCTGCACCTGGAGAGGAATAAATTAATTCTCCAGGATAGTCTGTGAGACAACTAGCTATAAAGAAACACTGTAAAGAAAAACCCAGGGGACCTCATGGACGAGATAACCACAAGTCAGTAATGTACCCTCAAGTAAAAGGCGGCCAATGGTATTCTGGAATACATTAGGCAGAGCTTTGTCAGAGCTTCCTACTCAGCCGTGGTGATACCACATCAGGAGTGTAGCATTCCGTTCATCCCCTCAGACAACACCAGAGTGACTTTAGGACCCAGAGGACAGTTGAATGGTGAGCATAACCCAAGGAAAAGGGTAAGAAGTGGGTGTGTTACATTACTGTCTTACCAACTCTTTCTGTATATGAATGCTAGAAGTCTGCTATTATTCTTTCTTTTTCTGTAATAACTAGATGTAGACTAATGATGATTCTTGAGTTAGAATTAAGATTAATGTTGCGCTAATAATAAAATCGTAGCTTTACTTACACATGTAAGGTATGGGCAAAATATATCTGCCCTTAAACAAGATTATGACCATACAAGGAGCATATATTCCTTTTATAGACAATGGGTAAAAGGAGATCTTCTCTGCATCTCTCCTCTGAATCATCTCTGCAAGGGACAGTTTCTGTTTCCATTGACTATATTGTGCATCGGATACCTACGTTCAGGTAGTTTTGTTAGGTGCTCAATATTAGTCATGGTGTCTTCACTCAGGTAATAAACAAGGAGTAAGAGTCAATACAACGATCCATTCTCATCACAAAGTTCTCAGACCACCTCACCTCATTGCTTTTTTTTTTCCTCTTTTTTTTTAATCCAATAAAAGTATATTATTTACCAATAAAAGCATATCTTTATCTATTTGCCAAAAATTCTTTTTGATGACAAGTCCAAATTCAAGTGGCAATTAAAACCTGAAGAAAGGACAATTAGAAATGTGTTTCAGGTGCCTTGGAGACATCAAGAATAAAGAAATAAATGAAAAATCTTTACAGGCTGTCTATAACCCATCTTGAAACCTTCACTTCACTATGATTACATTTTTTTGTTGTAGAGCTTTTGTTAGCTTTTTGTTGCTGAACAAGCTGGTTAAGTAAATTGTTTATTGTAAAAAGTACTCAATGGTTCTGTTGTCACATACATCAATGACTTCCAACTTTTACTCCGGACAAACAATAACAAAAACAAAACTTTACCTAGAAAAAAAAGTATAGTATCAGGCCTTTTTTAAATACGATAATATATTAGGTTAGAGTTCTTTCCTAGAGGGACAGAAACAAACCCTTTATGTCTACTTCTTACATAACAGATTTGAATTTACAATTTTACAATGATGCACCTAACTGACAGCTTGCAAAACACTGAACAGAAGAAGTCCCAATTCCTATAGAATTCTCAGTTTCCTATTGAAACTGAAGCACTATTCAGTCAAAAAATAGGATCTTAGCATCAGAAATGCAGACAGCAAAATGGATCCTGTCTCTGCAGCACATTTTTTGTCACATTTAGTTAAGAGCAGAGACCAAAGATATCATCCTTTTCCCAGATGACTTTGCCTGCACCTATTTTTGTGAGTGATGTAGACCAAGAGAAAAGGGCCTGTAGAGCAAAACCGTTGCTCAAACTATAAGAAGCAGGATCCTTATCAACCTGTAAAGCAGTCAATATCTGGTCTGGTCCCATGGACTTAATATCCATTAACAACACTCCACTAGTTCCAAGCAGAGAGATTCAAAAACTTTCCTGGTCTGGGTACTGACATAGTAGCATCACTTATGTATTTTATAGCAGACAGTTAATGAATAACAAAACAAAACAAAACAAAAAAAAAAACAAAAAAAAGAGAGAAAACATCCAGTAATGGAGACTTGCCCATATGATGTCTTCCCAAGATAAATTTTTTAATCACATTTGAGAAATCTAAGTACTGAAACCATTTTTTCAGACTGAATTGGTTTCACAGAGATAAGCATCTGGAGCCCTGAGAAAGATGGCTATGCCCTCACACACCAACAAGTTCTTTGATTTTACTAACTGTATAAACACTGTATAGGTTATGTTGTACAGACCTTGTGAAACAGGTGTCTATCTAGCCTTGAATTCCTGGCCTTCACCTGGACATCAGATTTTGGGGGTATCAAATAGTGGGGTGTCATAATGTTAAATACCTGCTTTAAAGCATGAATTTGAATGAAACATATGATCAGACCTCTGTGGACTTGTATCTCATTGAGATTTCAAATTGAAAGCTTTGCAGAATCAAATCCCTGACAACTGCACAACTATTTCAAAAGTAGAGGCTTTGCTGTACCTACAGACACTGGCAGAATCATACTGATGCATTCTGTAAAAGCTACACTGGTAGAATCATGCTGATGCATTCTGTAAAATCTGTAATCTACCACACAAGTTGCTACACAAGCAGCCCCAGAAAAAGCACATTTTTGTAATATAGCCTACAGGTCACAACAGTATTGAATATGAGCGGAGAGACTACTAGCTGAGTTTCTTGTTTTGTAGATTATTCATATTTCAATTTTAACAGATGTTTTTTGTATTGTTATTGAAATCTTCCTGCCTTGAAGCAAGCTTCCTAATACCATAAATTAATATACTTGTCTGCCACCCTTATAATGCCTGGGCTTAAATCTGGCTTAGGTCACAAGTGAAATTAGTCTAATGGTTTCAAATTAGTCCTTAGCAGATATATGTCCCCATCACAAAGCTGCTACTGCACATAATTTGGCAATAAAGTACTACTTGCAGGCTCTTCTCCACTGTAGCCCAGAAATGAAATAGCAGGGACACTGCAGAGTAGGTACACTTTTCGTAGCGCTATGCTATTTGAATTATGTCTATGCATGACTTTCTTATTTTCATGAGAATTATTATGCTTCAGATTAATTAACAGAATCAAGTTATCTAAATAAGTTGTCCTTTGCATTTTGGTAGGTCAAATGATAAGAAAATACCATTTTATGTTGTCATCCCATTTGACACATGGTTTGTCAAAGACACTTTGTTTCATTCATCTTGTTTATATCTATAGACAAAATTGTCTGTTAGTACTGATCATGTGTGAGAAAACAACATTTTTGTTATTGTTGTTTTTTAAGTATGGATGCTGTTTAGAACTTAAAACAGCCAGGCAAGCAGCAGTTAGGCATTCAAATTAAAGCAACATAACTTGGCTACTGTTAGTTGAATTCAGAAAACTCATTTGATGATTTTTATTTAATCGGCATTATGAAAAAGTGAAAAGAAAGAAAATAAAGAAAAACTATCAGAAGAGTTTGTTCAGACAGTTCTACTTGTAATGCCAATAAGGCATAAATAAATAAATAAGTAGTAAACGTCCACTATTGAAGTCCTTGTGTGTTTGAGACTCAAAGTCCCTGCAATCTTCATAAATGTAACCAAGAAGCAAAAATTAATTTCTGTGCTTACCAAAGCAAATGGACACTCCTAGCTGGGCCTAACTGTTCAGGAATATAGAGTCATACTTGGATAGGATAAATTTCTGAAGAAGTGTCATATTTTCTTTAATGCCTATTAAGCTCATGCATATTGCTGCATAAAAAGTAACAAACTAGACTGGACCTTCAGATCCATACATAAGTGAAATTAAGGTCTACCTCATGACTGCTTTTCCACTGCATGTACAAAGGCATATACAGATTAGACTTGATATATATATATGCATATATAAACATATGTATGCACTTGCATATGCATACTCATGTTTTATATATTATACATCTACACACATATATATACAATAAAAGTATCTTACTTGAATGAGGAAATTTTCTCTCAATCAAGATTTTACAGATTAAACATTTCAAAAGCAAGATTTCAAGATCACAATCTTGCCCCTGTGGGCAAGTCTTGTTAAAGATTTATTTATTAATATTTTGTTTTATTAAACTTTCAGGTGGAAAAAAGATAATATAGAGGAACATAAAGATGTAACCACAAGCACTGAATAATTAAGAAATCAATAAACAATTTAGCATTTCTTTGATGTTTAAATGACCTTCCTGAGGTAGAAACTAACCCAGTGTATGCAATATAAAATCTTTAGCTAGCTAATGTATCAATTAAAATTGAGTAGACTGGTAATATTTGATTTAACTATCTTAATTGTTTTGAGAGGTTAATTTGAAAGATCATTGAATCACTAAGATATTAGCTGAGCAAAAGGTAAATAAAAATTAATACTTAGAAATGAATACACATCCAGAGAGAATATCAGTGAGCTACAGGAGGTAGGTGGTAAGAGGACAAGCTGAATGACACTGCTTCTTCCAAAGTCCATGATATTACTTCCTACTTTTGAACTTCTGAGGACTAAGGTCAGACAAAATCTAGGGAAAGTCAACAATGCTTTATTATTATTATTTTATTAACAAAAATGTCATCTAGTTCAGAACTCGTATGAACAGATTGAAATTTTTTGTGTGTCTGGACCTGAGAGAGGCAGGCAGGAATTTTGGCAACATTGCCCCTGTACAGAAGCAAGAACTGATGAGTGTCACTGCAGAGAGGAGGCAGAGACAGGGTCCAGAGAAGACTTGAACACAGAGTTACTGCTAGGGAGGATGGAAGGGGAGATTACAAGCTTTTTTTGGATCAGAGTGAGTCTTTATTTATTTATTTATTTTATTAGAAGTTCTTTACATACAGCCATATGATGTTGGTGGATAAATACACCACAGTAGGAAACTGATTTTTTTAACTGGTATCAAAAGACTCTGAATAAATCTTCTCCCATCACAACATCTACCTGCTGTAATCCTGTAAGGGTCATTGTGTGGAGCAAGTTTATTGCTTCTATGCAGCATATTTCAGCCCAAATCTAGCCCAGCTATTCCTCTGTAGCTGAGCATAATATTAAAGATTCATCTCAAAGACCCTGAGGCCCTATAAATTACCTAGTGTCTTGAACACGAGGGTGCTCTCATTCCTCCCAGAACAAACCCAACTCCCCCAAGAGTATAAATGAATTCACCTCAAATGTGTCACCATGTATATATAGAAAGTCTGTCATTCACTGTAGGTATCAGGTTTTTAAATGAGTCAGTGCTCCTCATACACAAAAATGATCTTTATGTGATAGTGGCAATAGATTTTCCCGAGGTAGAACTGAGAATTTGTGTTCACCTTTCATACGGCCTCTTCTTGCCAGTCGTGTTGATGAAGTCTACAAAACAGCCCGAATTGAAAGTCAGCTTGATAATTTGTATCTTGCTCTCTTACCTATCATTATAGTTCATCATTATCTTCTAAAAGATTTTCCATTGCTTTTGAAACAAGTGAAGTCAGCACTCTCTCGCTCTCTCCTTAGGAAGCAATATAGCTGTCAGTATGCCAATCTACCCACAAAATGCTTCATCCATTTAGCAGTTCTGAGGAAGAACTAAATGGATTTTGCCATATTTGATCAATTTTAAGTTTATTTTTGTGTTTGTTCAAGTCATTAACAGCTTGACCAATAAATGAGTAAATGGAAAATATCACTGAAAGAGATGTTGTATGGAATTAATCATGAGAATTACCAGGATTTCTAAGGACATTAAGTTCTTCATCAGCTTCAGAAGTATGGAAAATTACCTTTTTTTATTTTTTTCCTTCTCAAGACAATTGAATATTTTCATACAACAAGTTCTTTCAGACAACAGAGGGAGCAGAGACAATACTGATTAACCATGATCTACATGCCTCGCCCAGGAACTCTGAGTATAAACCATAGCTGCAAGGTTCGCATTACTGAGGACTCTCTAATAGTCCATTGACTATATAATCAATTTCAACAGAGATTGAAAAGCCATTTCACCTAAAGCCTTTACACCTTTTACTCTGAATCTTTAAAAAATAAATATTAATATGTCAGAAATCGAGAACTCAAAAGTCAGTGAAAGTTTCCTGCCAATTGCAGAGAAATAGATAGAAGTGCATGCAAATCTAACACTAATTTACTTAAACTTTGAATGCTAACATGATTTTGAAGCTAGCTTAAGTACTACTGTGAACTTATTTAAACACAAATTAAATTCTGGGATCATTGATCTCCTGTGAAAAAAAAAAAACTTATAAATCTTACATTTGTCCCCCAAAGGATGAACATTTCAGCAACGTATAAAAATAAATGTACATTTAAATGCCAAAGTCTGAGTCATATATCAGATGCAATAACTGGAGAGACATTCCAATGAAGAGTGGCCAACAGTTATTTCCAGATTTTCACAGAATGAAAATACCCAACAGTAGTCTAAGTGTATAAGCTGTATACTCAGGCAGCCAGTTCATAAACAATCTGCTTTGTTGGCAGTGTAAGTAAGAGTAATAAAATATATGTGCACACATTTATACATATACATGCACATGCACATGTACACACACTCACTATACAGATATACACATATATACATCTATACATTTATACACAAACATGTACACAAGCATATACCTGTAAAAATACAGAAAACAAAGCCAGTCTGCTGTAGAAGATGAGTCTCTGACTTACCAGTGTTTGGAAATAGCGGTGTAAACATCAGAGCTCCAGCCCCCGCTCACTGTCAGAAATTTGAATCCTTGTCTCTGCCTTGTATTTCCAGCCTCTGACCACATAATGGGGTTGACCAGAGCAATTGCATTTGACAGTCATTTTTCTCTGACTTTGGAAATTATAGATAAGGTTTTTCTCCAGTGTGACTCTAGAAATCTTTGATTTGACTTTTGACATAAGCTATAAGCTTTTGGAAACCAAAGAGGGATGCATTATGTGCACAGATGAATATGAAACTCAAGACATCAGTTAGTATTGCTATTATATAAGATATTGGCTGATGTTAGTTAGATCTGCAATAACATCTTCCACACTGACTCGCTCTGGCTCTCATGAAACAAATGTCCATAGGTATTGTTAGATCATTCATGGTTGGTGAGTAGCTCTCTCTCCCCTTGAGTGCCAAGGCACTCAACACATCTTATGTCACAGTTCAGCTATATCCTAGTGAATAGCCTCCTGTTAATCACTTGCCCAAAAGGTGATTGAACTTAAAAGCCCTGAATCAAGAATCGTCTTTGTTCTGGGTACTGCAACCATTCAACCTCCATCTTCTTTGCACATCTTTGACCTTTATTTTGCTCTTCAGTATTTCATCATCTTACATTTCCAGGACAAGTATCTGGATCATGTTCTGCATTGGCCACTTCTACTTAGCTGGCACAGGCTGAACACCAAATCTGATATTGTAATGTTTGTTTTCATTATGGAAGATGGGTGGAAGGTTCAGATTTCTACTAGAGTCACCAGTTCTTCCTTCTCTAAGTCACTCTTCTTCCTACTTCTGTGTAATAGGCTACATAAAGAAGTCTTGGAAGTCCAGGTAAGAAAATTGACAGACAAATATGTATTTTAAGAAATAAATCATGACATAGTTAACTAATCAATTTCTTTGTTTTACATTAGCAGTGTTACCACATATTTTGAGAAGCTGCTAAGATCTAGTGTTTTGCACATATTTTCAATAAATAATCATAATTAATACTTCAACTGTGTATCGCAGTCAGAAGGATCTCAAAACAGGAGATCATGAATAGGTAGGCACAATGTGTTATCCTCTACTGAAGAAAGAAAGTGTTTAGAGGTATAACAACATAAATCCCAGTAGCACTGAAAAGCATTGTGAGATTTTTCTGATGATTTACTCATAGCACCCAGGGTCTTGGTAATCAGATCTTTGGACTAGGCCTTCTATCACACACCTATATCAGAATAGTTCATTTGCTGTAAGAGGACTAAAGCTAGCATTTTCTATGCTAGTAGGATTTGGTGATTGTAGTGCGTATAGCATTTAGGTATTCTAAAGTTGTACTCCAATGAAGCAAGATGATGGTCTTCTCTTACTAGGTGGCTTTTTCTTTTTTTTTTTTTTTTTTTTTTTTTTTTTTTTTTTATGACAGTAGGTAAATTTCAAAGAACTCATTGCTTAGCCTTGATTGGAAAGTATTGGCATAATTCCCAATCACTTTTTGACATAAAACAAATTTTTAGTAATAAAAATTCAATGACAACATATTATCTGTTAATAACAACAAAATGATTTTGCTATCTCTCTTCATGAAAATATTTACAAATTACAAATTACAAATTCTGTGAACTTAATTATGATCAGCCCTACTACTGGCTTCTGGCAAGCAATAAGAAAGTCTAACAGAACTCTATGCCCCACACAGACAAGAACCGTCACAGAAACCCAACTGAGGGAAGGGAGAGTGGAAGGACATCACTGAGAACTGTCAGAGTTACTGGTTCTTTCCATAGGACTGGAGAACAAAGAAGAGGTAAGAATCATTTTTCTTTGGCAGACAGTCATTTAGCAATCCTAGAAAAGAACAATTCTCATTCACATCATCTGCTTCTATGCTAAAAGTGTCTTGGAGAATGCAGCCATGGGGAGGCATGTTTTGATCAAGTCTGCTGCTTTAACTTTCAAAGTGAATGAGATAACATGGTGGTGGAACAGCATCTTTTAATCGGCAGGATTCCATTGAAATGAAGTACATTGCAGCTGCAAGTTAGTATTTCCCTAAAACAGATGTATACTCCTCTCTTTGAAACTGCAAGCAGAGTTCTCATCCCTGTGTCCCAAGCCAGGCTTCAGCAGAAGTTCAGCAGAACTGCACTCAGCATTGCCTTTTTCTTTTTGCCCTTTTGTTGTATCTTCTTGCTGTGCAAAATAGATTTATGGATGTACTGAAAATAAATTTAACCAGAATAAGTCAAATTAGTTTTGGATACTTTTTGCAAGAGGGTAAAGTAGGTTGAAGTTTAAAATCTTTCCTTGACTTATTTGCCCTCATAGTTAGTATCTTTCTTTTATAACTGAACTTAAAGCATGGCAGACCATTGTGTTATGATTGAAAGAAGATCAGAAATAGACACTTTGGAGGAGGGAATGGACTGATATTAACCCCTGCATAGCTCTGTACTCTCTGTTGCTAGTTAATAAATACAGTACTGCAAGCTATGTTCCTCCTTTCCCTTTTATGTACACCGCAGAACAGATTAATTAGCCATATCTGATGCAGTTGTGGGCAGTATAATGATCACAGAGTGTATCCTACAGCTCCTGGGAATCTGCCTAGCAATAAGAAAGCAGAAGTTGTTGAGAGAAAGCAGAGAAAAATCCAGAATTATCCACAAAGTTCAACACAAACAGGGAGAAAGGAAGAATAATTATACTATCTATCTTATTCTCTTTAAACTGATTTCTAAGATACATTTTTAGAGAATGGAGACATTGATATTTCAGGTGTTATGGAGCTAAGCTCAGGTCATGTGAATATTTCTGCTGATTAATCTTGTAAAACCAAATTTCACAAGGCGCGTCTCTCCACAATGACCAAACAACACCTGCTCATCCCTACTGTTTCTCAGCATGCACCTGATTACACAGCTTGTGACTTCTGTCCACTGATCTCTCCAACTCTTCAGATATTAGACCAAGCTTAACACCAGTAACATAGTCTGAGAGTCAGGACTGCAGAATTAAAAGGGTAGGAATCAGAGTGTCCAACTTCTACTGCTATATGAAGAGCAAAGCAGTAACTTTTTTCATTTCTGTAGAATGACAAACATCTTGTGACAGCCCTGCCTGATTTTTACACCCCAAGCAGCAGAAAAAGGTTATTTACCTCACAAATTTAATGGCATGAGAGTTTTATCTTGAGAGCTATAGACTCCAGGTGTTCTTCCACTTAAATTTATGGCCAAAAAGTTTAGAGACTAGCAGAACATGAGTGTCTCAAATCTAAATTAGAGAACTGGCCTTCACTGGTGGGAGTTCAGAAAAACATATATTCAGCAGGCATAACTTACTCCTGTATTGGACACACATCTTCTTAAACAGAAATTTAAAATGAGCAAGCTATTGCAAAAAGTGAGGAGATAAGTCTGTGGTGTATTGTAATTGCAATATACTTTTTCAATTCCTCTTGTTGACACTACTGAAAGTAGAAAGTGTAACATAGCTGAATGACTTTTTTCCTCTTCTTTATAACTCCTACATGAAGGAACACTGGAGATGGAGAGGAGGGAGATCTTCCTGGGAATAGGTGGACTCTAAGATAACTTTAGAACTTGGAAAGCTGACACATTCACTATTCTCTTGAATATAATTTATTAAAAGGAGCAAAGTGGAATCAGAGTGGCAGTGTGTTAAAAACCACATAAATGGTCTCTAGTGAAAAGGCAGAATTTGGGCATTTCTTAAGCCAGTGTAAGAGCTTAGAAAGTCATATTACATTGTGGATGCCTCAGCCCACACATAGGATTTTAGCCTCATCCAGGCATTCCATAATTTGGGATATTTCATTCAAGTTACAAGCTCAGTGTTCCCACAATGGGCTCAGAATTTATAGCTGTCAGTTTAAAATTCTATTTACCTCAGAGCAGGATTTAGAAAAGAACCCTTATTTCTTCTGAGCTTATATTGGAATTTTGGAATTAAATTAATGTTATTCCTCAGGGATTTTTAATTTAAGATCCTACAGCTCTATATTTTTATTAGAATTCTGTGGGGTTTTTTTTTTGGTTTTTT
>WBNA01000348.1:497796-509238 GCA_013398345.1 Nothocercus nigrocapillus
ATGAGTGAATAGTAAAGATACTAAGATACTTCCTGCACACATTTTCCAGCATAAGTGCTATTTTTATATCCATTACATTGGGCCAACTCCCAGCATGTCACAGGTCCCAGTAATGACAGCATTTTATACACAAGAAATCCATGGCAGTTGTTGTTGTTTTTTTTCAATTATTGGCTAACAGATTTTAGGAATGAGTCAGTGAGAAATGCAAATTTTTAAAGCCAGTTTGATGCTTAATAAAGTGACAATATCCTGCCTTGTGATATCCTCTTTTTATACACACAAAATCACAGTTCATAGTGGTTCAACTATTGTCCCACAATCTGTCAAATGCGTTTCACGTACTTGGAGGAATCATCATTCAGGACAGGATTCATCTCATCTAAGTTAATTCCTTCCAAAATCAGAGACCTTGTCCAAATTAGGCTTCTAGAGTCTAGAATCAGTGGACTGTCACATTCATCAATGAAAAGCAATTCATTTCATCTCTTGTAGACATCTAAGGTATTCATCAGCTGGGATGCATTTGCAAATTCAGGTGTCTGTCTCACTGTACTATATAAGAAGAGAGGTTAATATAACTGTCTTATATTAGACATCTAAATTTCAAATAACTAAATCACATTAAATTAAACTTACTATAAAGATTTAAGTCTACCCATTATACATTCCTTGGCTGACATTTCAGAAGATACAACCAATGCCAATAGCTGCATTGTTTCTGTCTATAAGTAAATAAATGTATATCACCACCCTCACTTCCCATAGGCTAACAGCAGCCAAAGTGTTTTGCACTTTGAAAGCCAAAATGTTTCACTATTTTGAAATAGTTATTTTGAAAAGAAAAATACCACAGAGCATTGTGATAGCTCTGAACCCGCAGTCCCTTATTCAGGGAATTTTGTTTGAATTTTTAGATCTAGCCAAGAAGACTCACTCACTGAGATGAAAGGACAAAGTCATCCTACCTGGGGAATAAGTCTCAAAACTGGCAGCACCTTTTCAATAATTACAGTTGCCTTTTCCCTGTTTGATGGTCCAAACACCATCTCATATTTGGATTAACTTTGGATTGGGTGATGATTAGAAGGTGCCCGTGAATTTTTTAAATGCAGTACATACATCAGGTTTATACATCCAATAAAAAACTATCAATATATATAAAAAAGTATATAATTACAGTTCTGATAAGCACCTTTCATCAATCCTCTGGCATCAGCTCTGTAATTACTTAAATTTCTCACACCTATTGAGCTAATGACACCAGTACAAGCCTCCTTGTTCAAGGTGAATAGGTGAGCATAAATAAGAATCTTCTGCTCATTTATCCTCCTGTGATCCTTCCAGGAGGTCAGAATTTCCAATTTCTCAGTTTCTAGCTCCCAACTTAGGGCTAATAATTGAAATATGGACATATTTGTACAAAATGAATTTGCAATGCCTTGCATGCTTTATCTTCTAACACACAGTTAATACGGCTTTGGAGCTTGGGTCTCAGAGCAGAATGATTTATTTATTTAATTTTATATAGCTCGGTACAGTATTCAAAGGGCAGATCTAGATTTATCACAGGTGGGCAGTTTGTAGAGATTGACATGATCCTAAGGCTTTCAATTCTCAAATTTACTTTGTGTCAGCCACAAGAGTATGAGAACTTCAATTTGTGTAGGTCCCAAGAGAACTAATTATGTGTTAAGACGAATGTGCATTTTACTATGTAGCATACAACACAGAAAAATTACCATGTATCAGGCTCTTGAGAGACAGAAGAACTTTAGACAGGTAGTCAGTATAGTTGTGCATGAGTTTATTCTGAAGTGAACTCCCTTGAAGGCTTATCAAAAGCAATACCTTTTTTACTCATTTAAATGTATCTTTTCACAGTACAGACTTTTGCTGCTTAAAATGCTGTGAATATGGTGGTCATGTGAAGGTCTTTTGCAAAATATCAAGTTCAAAAAGAAAAAATTCTTTTTTCATTTTACTAGCACCACTAGAAAAAAAAAAAGTTATTTTTACAAGAAGGCATTAGTTTTCTTACTGCAAAACATGCAATCCGAATACAGTAGGAGATACTGACTGTCTATCTGAGATATTTCTGCGTATAAAATTAGTACGTATCTAATGAGTAGTATCTCATTAATAAATGATATAGAAAACTTGAGCTGACTATGTCAACAATCATGTGATCATCGTTGTTATATTTAAATATCATTAATAAGAGACTCACCAATGAATCTCTTAAGCAGCCTCTCCAATTATTTTTCGCTTATATTTTGTATTGACGAGTTGTGTAAAGGCACAGATTTTACTCACTTGGAAAATCTGAATTAGATATTTTAGAAAGATTTGGCTGCTTTTGCTGTAAGTCTGTGAATAATGTAGTGATGGTACACTAAAGCACAGGTTGAAGTTCTGCAGTGCAGCTACCTGGAGGAAAAAAAGCAAAAAACAAAAACATCAATTCAAAATGAGTCTACCAGTCAGAAGATGTTTTTGCAGAAACCAATTCAGAACAAGAGAGTGTTTTCCCTTATCTTACATACTTCCCACAAGAACACTTAACTGCAGCACAGCTTGCTTTCAATTCCAAAAGACACATGCTTGAATCAGAGATCTGTGTATTGTGAGGGAGGACACAAACCTGGATGTGTCATACACTAGGAAAACATCCTAGGTTTTGGGGCGTGTACAGTTGTAAGGAGAATGGAGAGACAGGTATGATCTGATTCTTGAGCTTAGAGAAACACTGTGAAGTTCCAATGTCATTCTAGCCTTTTCTTGAAACTTTAAAATTCACATCATTGTACTCTAGTTTTCTCTCCATGAGGCTACAGCTGCTTTCTCCTTATGTATGCAAGATTATGTCAACCATGAGTCTATGCGAGTCAAAAGCCTTCCAGGCAACATCATCAACAAGCCAATAACTCAAGAGAATGTCCCTAGAAATAACAGTTTTGTATGGATTTTATGTATTTACATTTCAAATTCATATATTTACACAAAGACTCTGCTTGGTCTTGTTTTGTTTTACCAATTTGCATGGGTTGTTACCCAGGTTACACCATGAGACATACACATAGCAAAATCAATTTTTAAAATAAAACATAGGAAGAGATCATATTTTCAATGTATATGATATGAGGAATGACTATTTCACCTCAACTTTAGTGTTACGACTTAATTTAAACCTGACATGAGGTGCTAGATAAATATTGAGACTTGCTTTTTGAATAGTGTTTCTTTTTTTGTCTATTTGTTGTTATTATTATTATTATTATTATTATTATTATTATTGGAGGTTCTTTTGATTCCTTTATTTAGTTAACTGTACTGAAATAGAAGGGGGTGAGAAACAAAAAGTTTCCAGGTAGCTTTAATCATTCTTAATCTTTCTCCTAGGAACATTCCTCTCCTCCTCTCCTAGGAGGAACATTCCTAACTGATATAATTATTAGCATTTATAGTTGGGGGACAGTGTATTTTGAGAGCACATAACAATAATATAAATACCATGATTTGCCTGGGAAAGAGCCATGCTTAAAATCTCTCTACTCCCACAATCAAAACATTTTTCTTCATCTGGTCTGGAGAAACAATTCCTTTCTGCATCTTTCCTGTGAAAGCAAGGCTTGGTGGGTGGTAACCTCCTCACTAGCTACTGCTAAGTCTGTGATGGTTAAAGATTTAGCTGACATTCTGTTTTATTTGTATATTTTTATTTAAGATATGTTCCAAGTTAATTTATTAACCGATTAAGTTCAGACCTCCTTGCTACAAAAAAAATTTAGAAATACTGAGGAACATTGCTAAATACTAACATACAGACTGCTAAATACTAACATATAAACTGGCCTAGTGTGGCTATTACTGCATTGAAATTAATCTTTCTAATGCTTCTCCTAAAATCAGGAGCTGAAGTCACAGGAGTTCACCCTGGAAGGTATAATGAATAAGAGGCTGTTAATAAGGACAGCAGTATCAGGCTGGGCAGAACAAACAAGATAGAAGTGCAGCCTAGGGCTGATTTCTAATGCAGAATCTTCAGTGCAGAGATACTTCTACCAACTAAAAGCTTCCATTAAGATCCAAGGAAATTAATACTTTTCTTCAAGTGTTGTTACTGGTCTGTCTCTCTCCCATACATATTGAGTCTGTATGTCAAACAGGGAAAGCTCTCATGAGAGTAAAAGAAAGCAGGGCATGCATACCAGCAAGATTATTATCCATGCATGATAACCTCCCTGTCCCAGAGTATGAGAAAAGATACAATTAGAAGGTTCCAGGCCTCCTAGGATAATTCCTAGGGGAGGGAAGTTTCTGTGAAATTTCTATGGAAATACTCACAGAGCACTACTCGCTCTGTGAGATATGCTTCTACCTCCACCATCAATACCAATGCAATACTATTGTCTCTTACCAAACCATTGCCTCAGATATTCAGCATTTGAACTGAGCTGCAGCTGCAGCTACAGCAATCACAACTTTATCCAAACAGTCTTTTGGAGTTCAGTGTACTCTGTCATTAGAGAAGTAAAATGAAAGAAGCTCAACAACAGGAATGATCTTTGAAAACAATCCCAGATATATACACTCCATGATAGGAAAATATTTCCTCTCTTTTTCCACTATAATATCAGCCTTGTAGCCATTCAGAGCAGAGTGTTCAGCAACAAGAAACTCACAAGTAAGGAGTTCCACTCTCGCTTTCTGAGAGCAGGAACAACAACATCTTATTACTTCCTCCTTTTCAAAATACAGGTGCTTATGAAGTAAGTGCCTTCACCTGGGTTTATAAATGTGTCTCATGAAACTGATCTTTGGGACTTCTAGTCTTTACAGCATCAGTAGATCCTGTCAGAATTCCTTTCCCTGCAATTCTGCACTTTCTACTCTCATTTTATTCTATGTATACAGTACATACTCAAATCAGGCCCTTGCTGTATCAGTGCAATAAGCAAATGCCTTAAGAGTGAACCTAAAACACCTCCTCAATCTTTTGAGGATTAAAAAGACAAGACAAGTGACATTTTATTCATGTTTAGCCCCCTTAAGTTATTTTGACCTTTCATGGTGGATTTGCTTAAGTGAGCCTGAGTCATATCTCGAGCCACACATCTTTCAGCAGTTTCAGTGTGAGGCTCGATGCAAACATTTTCTTCACTTTCAGCGTACACAGATTTTCATCAATAATATTTCAGTCTGAGTTCCAAGGTAAAAACAAATCAAATGCTTAAACCAGAAGTACATAAATCTATGAGTTTACCCAGCATTCCTGATACCAAATTACCTGTTATGATACTAAAGCAAACAGCTACATAGCTGTTCACTGAATAGCTGACTCACTAAATGTGTGGACTAATCTCACAGTTTAATAAATGTGATACTATATGAAATATAAATAATCATATATTGTTGGCAGCATGCCAAAACAGAAAAAAATTAGCTTATCAAAGATAAAGCTGAGACTTATATTTTGTATCAAAGTATTCCATTCAGTGAGTTTGAATTCTGTTTTCTGAGTTAACTATTAGATATGTATAATTTTCTCCAATACATCTTTAAGTAGTTATGTCATAAACAATTTTGAAAAGTAATTAGTTTCATCTATTTGCTGAGTATTTAAAATTAAAAATGGGAATTATATTGAACAGGGGTTATACTCACACTCCTGATTTTGCCTGGTTGGAAATGTAAATCGTTAGAGAACTTCCTTTAAAAGGTTGCTCTTTATTACTAGCTTATTATTTTCTATTTCCACAATTAAACCTGCCAGAAAAGGTTCTATTTAAAGATAGTGAAGACAAGTTAAAGGAGGAAAGCATAGACTCTGCTTTTTAAGAAGCCAATATCCTTCTTAAAGTATGTTTGTGTTATTTTTTCAAAGTTTGCTTGATTTTTCTGGCTTACTTTTCACTCATACTTCATATAATTCTTGTTACAAACTCAGGATTTCAATAGCACCCGAAAATATAAAAGGTAAAAAGAACAACCTTTTCCTACCAACAGAAACCTTTTTTTTCCTAACACTTTCTACACCAACGTTTCATTCCACAATCGTAGAATTATGATTCACATCTTGTAGCTAACTTTGTACCTTGTACTTGCTTCTTCAGATACCCATTAATGTCTTCTGGTGTCAAGAAAGCAGGTGCTCAGCAAACATAAAGACTCTTTTGTGTGAGGAAGGACATTAATTCCTTCTTTGCCTTCTTTCTGGGATTAAAAAAAAAAAAAAAAAAATGGACTTCAACAACCCTATTCAATTCTGGACTTCTAAATTTGGAAATAGATCACACTTTTTCCTCTAATAGGAAGTTGATGACATTCATACTGTAATCCATTAGAAACTGAGCTGAACCATCAAATTCATTTCGATTGTAATCCCAAGCACTTCAAATCTAGTTCTCCATAAGGGAAATTTAAATACATTAAGTCAGTCAAGATAAGCAGCTCTTCATGTGTTCTTGAGATCTCAAAAATAATACTAAAAAAATCATTACAGAGGATATGTGCCATTTTTACCAGTAGGAATTAATTTGCAAAACTAATTGAAATGCATCATAGATATTTTCTAAGTTTTTACAATTCTTTGCTTTACACAAAATAAACATTCAGTTCTTCTTTATTATTTGCTTGTATTGATTTTTTTTCTGAAAATACTCAGGGTCTTGGTTAACATTAGCATCCCTAATTGCATTGCTCTGATCAGTGTGCAATTATTCAGTGTATAAATGTAAACATGGTTTCTGACATTTAACTCTGTGCACTAGTGAAGTTAAAGAAGATACTCATTTACTATAGTAGCGTGGTACATATTATGTCAAGAAATCTGAATCACACTCAAGTTCAAATGTTAACAACGGGTTAGAAATGTCCATTAACAGTGCCGTAATCCAGTGCATTTTGAAGTAGTTCTGTATACCTCCTCAACAGAAAATGCTATTAGACATAAATAAAATGCCCTGACTTAACATCTTACAATATATAAGAACCTGAATGGCTAACAGGGTTAGCCATTTGTTATTATTTGTTGCCATTTGAAAAGACATGGTGAGAGGGGGGAAGGAGATAAAAAATACTGTGTTAGCTATACGACCAACTCTGGCAGTATCGGATTCACGAATGGTCTGTCGACCGTAGGTCCAATCGCCTTCCTAGGAGCGAATCGAGTTCCCAAATAGTGTGATCAACTATAAGCTTGACTCCGGCAGTATCGGATTCATGAACAGTCTGTCAACTGTAGGTCCGATCACCCCCCCAAACAAGTAGTCGAGTTCACCAACAGCATGATTTATTCAAATGCAGCATTTACAAAGCAGGTTTTGGATGTCAGTACAGGAAATTCTCTACTACAACGTGGGGTTTTTAGCTAGCTCTGATGTACGAATGTGCAATCATCACTGAGGCCAGAAGACGGAAGAGGGCTCTCAGTCTCGAGTCTCCTCAGGTAGCGTCCCAACCTGAGGGAGGAAAGGGCTTCAGCCCGTCAACTTATATTTCAACTGGGCAACACAGTCATCCATATATAACCTCCTAAGGATTTTCCTCATTTCCAGCCTCTCAGCCTCTATGGCATGATGCAAAGTTCTGGAGCCTTATGAAATGTCTTTTTTTTTTTTTTTTTTTTTTTTAATTTTATATATGCTCCCTTGCAGTTTACTATGTCTCTGTCTAAAAAAAAATCAGAACTTCAGATGTTGATATTTGTTTTATTTGAAAGCATAGGCACTAGCTTTTGAAAGTTTGGAAGTTATCAGTGATGTAGAATCATTCTCAGTAAGCAGGCTGGTAGTGGTCACCCAGTTTTGGATAGTAAGATAGATCTTAACTGCTTAGATTCCAGCACTCGCAAAGCAATTGACTTTATTTTTAGAGAATAATTACATGTAGGTTTAAATTACTGTCAGAGATATAGCCCTTCCCAGACTGAAGTTCTCTATGCCAGATTCTGGGCCACCTTCCCAAGGAGCAATGGAGCACACTCTTTTTGGGGAATATTATGCAGTGCAGGGAGAATAAAAAAAAAAAAAAAAAAGCAAGGACCATTGAGTTTAAGTGAGGTGGTTACTAAAAAGAACAGAAACAAACTTTCAGCAAAGTCTCAAATGTGACATAAAGGAAAAGCCCATTCTTGAGCTCGCACAGAGCTGGTAGACTGGATAATGGCACAGATGGTGAGTATTTCTTTGTAAACCATTTTCTTCTGATCTGTCACATTAATGAGGTATAAATTTTATTCTTAAAGTTACTTCATTCTAATTTACACCTTAATAAAACTTCAGAGAATCAGACCTTTCTTGGGGGTTCTTTCTTTGAGGAAAAGGTGGAAGCAGATTAACCTCAAACCTGTATTCGTTGTGAGGTTCCACCTCCTATGAATTACTAGTAATTATTTCTAAAGACAATTTTTTTTTTAATTTCTTGGAATGTAAGGCAGTCTAACTAGTATTATTAATTACAGTATGGGATGATTCTCTCTCTTATTCTCATAACTGTTATTTCAGTGATAGGACTTAAATTAAGTACTTTATTACCTTAATATTTCTCATTTTGCAGAAGCTGCTATACAAGGTTACAAGCTAGAGAAGGCAGAAACAAATCACCACAAAGAGTTCTTCAAATGCCTTTCCCAAAGCTGATTTTATTTTTCAAAAAAAAAAAAAAAGAGAGCTTAAGCAAATTAGTTTTAATCACTGAACCTCTATATGAGACTTTTTCAGTATTTATCAGGAAAACAAAATAATTTCTCATTTACAATATTTCCAATTTCCTTTAATAACCATGTGCAAAAAAAGTATCAATAGAGCAAATTATGCAATTACTTTTCAAGAGCAAGAAGTTGATGCTTTTTCTTTTGCTGAGATGTTATTTATGTCCAGATTTTTCAATTATAACATCTATTCTTAACGTGCTTGGAATTCGTCTTACTCTTCCAATATAGTTAAACAGCAGCAAAAGGAACACTAGAAGAGCAATCAAAAAGACACTTTCACAACTAGCAAGCAGACAAAAGGAAATAGTGGAGAGGGAAACAAAGATAGGATGTGAGATCCTACCTTTTTTTTCTGGTCTCAGGGTTTATAGCACATAAGCCTCTCCTGAAGTTGGATATCTATGTGCCACAGTGACCGGAGTATAAGAATGTCCTGGTGGCCAGCTATAAAAAATTCTCTTTAGGAAATAGTACCTTCTTTATTTTCTGAATCTTGCCTCAGGGGTTCCTCGTTAATTTTATGTTTAAAAATAATTATGTAAAATGCATTAACATTCATGGTAGCTGAGACTAAAACCCAGGACTTCTTTTTCCACTAGGCTGCAAGTCTTTACTTTCTTCCTTTTCTTGCTCTTTCTTACTATCCCTGTTTAGTATGATGAGATAAAAGGACATTTTCTATTTTGCATATTTTACCAATTTTCCCCGTTCATGTTTCCAGTGCTTTCTATTGTACTGTATCAAATATTTTGTTTTTCAGAGGACTCGCCAGGCAGTCAGAAGATGCAGTTTTATAGATATTCTGGCTGAAGAAAATATTAAGCAATTATATGAAAGACAGGATTAATCATAGAATCATAGAATCATAGAATGCTTAGGCTTGGAAGGGACCTCTAGAGATCATCTAGTCCAACCCCCCTGCACACGCAGGGTCACCTACAGCATGTGGCTCAGGACTGCGTCCAAGCGGGTCTTGAGAATCTCCAGAGAAGGAGACTCCACAACCTCTCTGGGCAGCCTGTTCCAGTGCTCTGTCACCCTCACGGTCAAGAAATTTTTCCTTAAGTTCCTAAAAAAGTTCCTAAAGAACTTCTGGTGTTTCAGTTTGTGGCTGTTTCCTCTAGTTCTGTCAGTGACCACCAATGAAAAGAGGCCAGCCCCATCCTCCTCACTGCCTCCCTTGAGGTACTTAGAGACAATGATCAGGTCTCCTCTCAGCCTTCTCTTCTCCAGGCTGAACAGGCCCAGCTCTCTCAGCCTTTCCTCATAGGGCAGATGTTCCAGGCCCCTGATCAGCCTCGTAGCCCTGCGCTGGACTCTCTCCAGCAGCTCTACATCCCTCTTGTACTGGGAAGCCCAGAACTGTCATTACAATTACGTGATTTTTCTTTTAAAGAAATATTTGCTGCTAAATTTCTGGGCAAAGCTCAAATCTGTTAATGAATGTTAGCTGTATTTGGGAATTCTTTCCAAATTAGATCCCTCAGTTAAAAGACCACACTCAAGAGTGGAGTTTGTCTGATTAAACATAGGCCTCTTATGCTATCTGAGATCCACAGGGTGAGCATATGAGAACAAGAATTTTAGTGAGACACACCTTCATGGAGCACATAGGAATCATTTGGCCAAAGGAAGACAACTAAGTCTGAATTAATCTACATAAGCTGTCTTATATAGCCAGTGGTAAATAAAAGAAAATTCTGAGGCCTAATTCACATCATCCTAAAGCAGACATTTAAACAAGATCAATAAGTGTTTATTTCTCTCCACTGACATTTCAGAAGCCTTAAAACACAGGCTTATGCATGCAAATCTACAGTGTGCATGTCTACATCTACAGGTGTGATTAATCCCAGTCCTGGTTTCTGGAGCTGGTTCTTCAGCAAGAGATACCAATTGCCAAAGTGAAGCCTAGAGGAACGAACAAAATCAGTCAGCAGCTGCTTCTGATGACTTTGATGGGACCTCAGATACCTCATTCTTGTTTAAGGTGCTTATTTCTTTCACTGGCTATTGCACATAGTCCATGTGCTTCCAGGAAGCCTGGTCACAAAATCCATAAATCTGGTCTTCAAGTGCTAGAAAAGATACAACTGATACCCAGATTTCATTTACCCCAAAAACAAACAAGATTTTGGGTGGGACTTTTATTCATCTTATATTGAAGCTGTGTTGCTATTAATTTACAAGATGGCTTGAATTACCTTTCATTATCTTGAACTACTCTCTTCTCCAAAAAGCATGGCAGAAAGGAGACTTTAGAAGTTATTAAGCCCGTAGTTACTTTTGAATTCATTATTTGTAGATCACGAAACTAGCAGATGTTGCAGACTTTGTCGGAGACATTACAAGCAATCAAGCAAAATTATTAAAGTTCTAAATGGTTTTACTGAAAGGAATAAATATATAATTAGGGTGTTATAAAAATTCAGATGATTCGATTTTTTATTTCAAAGCTATTATGACCTAACTGTTCCTGGTTTACTTAGAGATACTTGAGTTCACAGACTGTTGACCAAATGGCCTGTAAGAGCCACTCAGAAATCATTATGCGCTTTTATATTAAACTGATTGCTGCATAAAGGCATTAAGACACATTTAGAGGTTGAACAGGTCTAGTTAGGGCCAGCAAAGATGGTTGAAATGTATGACAGAAGCTACATGCAGCAAAAGCAGGCAAAAGCTTGAATTATTTAGCCAAAAAAAAAAAAAAAAAAAAAAAAAAA
>WBNA01000348.1:509788-528629 GCA_013398345.1 Nothocercus nigrocapillus
AATAACCAGGTAGATCATTTTTTTCTTTCAAAAATGTGGGATTTTTCTCATAAAATTATTAAATGAGCAATTGTTTTAATTTTAGCTTTTTCAAATTTTATGCCTCAAATTTAGTCTTTTATACAAAATTCAGAAGAAAAAACATAAAACACAAAGATGGTATGGAGAAACCCCATATAATAGGAAAGATTTCAGTTCTATGCACATCTTTTCCCTCACATCCTCAGTAAAATCCCAGCTTTCTGGGATTTCTTATAAATACGGTGACAGCAGTAGTGGCATAAAAAGTGACATGTTAATAACTTATACAAATATCTAGAAGATGATCAGATGATGAAAGTAGGATTGCTATACTTTCTTTTTATTAAATTATATTGTAAGCTGGATTCCAGAAATCTAGTTAATTTATCCTTTTAATAGAGTTACTATTTCAAGTTGTCAAACTGTCTTGTTAATTAGCCATTTTGTTTTGTGTTTTTTTTTTTTTTTTCTGCAAAATAGTAACAACTACCACTTCATCAGGACTTGCAACAGAAAGTGCTCTTCTCCCTATTTTTTACAAGTAGAGTAACCAAAGAACAGAATGGCAAAATGGCCAAAATAACCTGTCAGTACCTGACCAGTACCAGAAATGTGCAAAAATATCAGCACTCCAGAGACCCACTGATTGGGGATACCCAACCAGATAGGCCTGTCTGATGAGAAGATAAAGCTGTCAGGCAAACAACTGGTATTATCCAAGATAGGAATTCAACCATCTGTAATGTATGTAGGCATTTGTAAAGTAACAAGTGTCTTCATCATATTTCACTTCAGTAACAATGAGGTTACAGAGGAAGCATTAGTGATTATAATCACTCAAGCAGAAAAGTTAAAAACAGATCCCTAGAGGGAGAGTCATAGTCTATACAAATGGTGCAGGTGGAATGGGCATTAGGTAACTGCTTAAAAGGCCTTGCTTTGGGAAAAAAATATCAATAGTTACTGCACTTGTGAAAGATCCTGTGTCACCTATACAAAATATGCAGAAAACATACTGAGGCAAATTGGCACAACTCTTTTGCAAGGGGAAGCATGAGAAACAGAATACATGTACAATGCATAATGCTTTGTCTGAAGGCTCCATAAATATGAATCTATTTAAAACTGTGAGGAGAAAGGCTAGTCCAGACCAGCTTTAACTCAGACTTATCTGCCATGTATTCCTTCTTCTCCTTCTTGGGGGACAGTTCTGTTTCTTCCATATACACACTCATATTATTTGGTATTATATGCACTTGCATATGAAAATGGGTGAAGGTTTCCTAAGAGTTCAAGCAACTTCACTAACACTTTGCATGACTACTGCTCACAGTGTTATCACAGTGTGACCAAACATGACACTATCATCATCCCTGTAGAAATCAAATATACAATCTCAAGCTTAGGTAGAGATAAGGTAGAAAAGCAGAAACACAAAAACCTTTTAAAATCTAAATTCACTCACTTTTATATGAGAAAAACATTGACATAAGAGGGAAAATGTCATCTAAAACTCTAAATGGATGAGGAGATTCAGGTATCTGAAAACAGACACTTGATGACATTTTAGACGCCCTAAGGTACCTTGCCTGGCCAAATATCATGCATTGTCACAATTAGGTCCTATATCACCTCTGCCAATCCTGAGTGTATGTTTTGTACTCTAAAGCATCTAAAAAGACACCAGGCACCTATGTTGGGTACCTGAATTGCTTCTCAGGTTTCTTTACAGTGACCTGGAGAACATGCAGTAAGATTATATGGAGCAAAAAATCTATCTGCTTTTAATGTGGAAAGTAATGCTGCATCTAAATTGCTTGGTAAGTGTCTCTGTGGTAGGCTAGAAAGTCCTGGTCCCCTTATCATGCAAGTCAGAGGAGTGCAGCGTGTTAGGAGTGCAGAGTGGCTGCTTTGCAGCCTGTACACCTGACTTCTCTTCCCATAAAATAAATTGTTCATTTTTTCAAAGGACTATATTACTAAATTTAAACTCCAACCAGGAAAACTTTGGACAAAAAGCCTTTTTACTTCATACTAAGAACCTGGAAACTCAAGCCATCTTCATAATGCAGTCTGATTTTTCAGAAAACTATAGGAAAAAGGTGAGCAATAAGGCTTGCCTGTGTGTAACATGCATGAAATTAGTATTCATTATCTTGGACTTTCTATTGTGCAAAAAGACACTGATCTAATATGTGTCAGGTCATAATATAGAGAATGGAAAATTGCTTATGCTTTACTCTTCATGGCTGCTTTCTCTGTACTTTCAATCAGATTTTCTGGAAGGAACTTAAGCAGTGATAAGAAAGATACCACAAATTTCTCTTCATGTCAAACTGTTAAAATAACAGATTAAAAATCTACATGTTATCGACAGTAAAATATAATCACATAAATCTAGGTAGCGTGAAAATTTTGTAAGGTATATGAACATTGCACTGAATAAAATATAAAATACGTAACTTGAGTAAATAATTTAATTCATCAGTAACTGTAGCATTTATCTTATATAGTCATTAATTTCAAGTTGTTTTGATAAAGCATAGAATTTAAGGCATTTATCAAAACACTATTTAAAAGTAAAGAAAAAAATGCAGAAATTAAGATTATTAAATATTGCCTACAAAGGTTAATTGACAGATTTACCTTATTATGGTAAAGTATCTAGAAATAATCAAATCAAATAATAATAAATCCCACTCATATTGCAAAATGTTAAATTTATTCTAACATTCTATCTATAAAAGTATTCTTGAATGCCAATAGAATATGATCTTCTTTCACTCAGGACTTTGTTAAACAGTAAGTTCAGATTTACACTGATCAAAAACTCCATCAATCAAATAGTGTATCAATCCCAGCAGAGCCCAGAAGCCCAGCAGAGTGCAACCATCACTAAGATAGACATAAGCAATTTTTGAATTACTGAAATGCCAATTACATAAAAGTTGCCTTCCCATATGCTGATGCTAAATAGTTGATTTTGTTTTTAATTGTTCCATATGCAGACACAAAATATGATTGGAAAACAACAACAAAATGTCCTTTAAGCTAAACTACTAATTAATATTGAAACCCCCCAATGATAAAATTGCAGATAATGTATACTCCTCATCTTGATATGCTATCAGTTTTTTATATTATCCTAGCCAAATAATAAAATACTAATAAACATTGCACTCTATAATAATACTCATAGTATTATTTTAAGATTCTTTCCCTATGAATAATAGATTATCTGAAAAACTTTATTTTCAGAACACATTT
Source organism: Nothocercus nigrocapillus (assembly GCA_013398345.1). Classification (NCBI taxonomy): domain Eukaryota; kingdom Metazoa; phylum Chordata; class Aves; order Tinamiformes; family Tinamidae; genus Nothocercus; species Nothocercus nigrocapillus. The sequence continues at coordinate 513,077 of WBNA01000348.1, forward strand.
TCTTTCTTAGAAAACAGCTTTTTTGCAGGACCAGAACTATGTCAAAGTAGGGTTTTTTTGTTTGTTTGTTTTTGATCTAAAATGGATAAAAACAATTCTGCTTTACAAAAACTTGTAAAGTTGACATTTGTACCCTTCCATACTGGGAAAAGAAAAAAAAAAAAAAACCCACAACACTAAATATTTGGATCTTTTTCACAAAATAAAGATGTTTCAGAAAGGCATGTTTTTAAAGCAGAAGGGATTCTTATCGATTTCATTTTAACTCCATCTGTTTCTCTTGTTTTCTTCTATGCACTGATTTCTATCTCATCATCTTGTCAAAAATGACTGAAAAAACATGGGAACTAAAAATCTCATTTAAAAAAGTTTCCCACACTGATTTATCCACATAAGTATTTTGGCTCAAACGAAAGAATATATGATAAAAAAGACACTGAGATGAAGATATTCCGATTAATGTTTAAGTTATTTAATCCACCTCCCCCAAAAAAGTAAACAGAAAATATTTTAATTAAACACTTTCAAATCATTCATAGAGTTTCAAATTTCAGCAGATGCTCTCTCAAAAGTACATATTTTAGAATAACTAAGTGATCAGTTGGTAAAAAAAAAAAAAAAAAAAAAAGACTGTTACTTTGTAACCACTGTAACCTTTGGTTTGATGAATTTCTTAGTTCTTTCAAAAGTTCACTGTAGCTATAGTTCACTGTAGTCTTCCAGGCTAAGTGAAATTTGAATTTTCATTTGAGATAATATTACACATCTCTTTTCCTTTAAGGATTAAAAACTTGAGATATATTGAGTACTTTGTCTTCTTAAGTCCTTAAATATCATAGCAACTGAGACTCGCTAGAGTCTCAGTAAATAGAATGGGAGTGGGCCTGGAGGACTCTTCCTCTCCATTCCAGCAACTTATCATATCTTGTACATGCTCTGTCTCTTGATGTTTATCCAAGTGTTGTGGCTAGGCTTCAACAATCTGCTTGCAACAGCCTAACATGCCACTCCTAATTTGTTTCTGAACTAAACGCCCATGATATACTAAGGATTTTTTTTGCATGTGTGTGGCTTCATTGTCTCACAACTCACTTGAAAAGATAGTGTTTTCAGATTATCTAGAATTTTTATGTAATTCAAAGTCTGAGTTTCTTTTCTCTATATTAATAGCCATGCTTAGCAGCAAGGATTCCTTTTTATCAAGATGCTTTCTTCACTGAGAATTAATAAGCTCCTTCTTGTTTTCCATGTATTATAATCTAAAGCATATATATTCATGGCTCAGTTTTTCCCTTGAAATTGCAGAAGCTTGTTTTTGTTTATGATCTGTCTCAAGTCTGTGTAACAGACTGCCCAGACCATATAACAGTTTGTTTTCCAGTCTGTTTAGATGATGTAGTATTATCTACAGTTGTTCGGTTTTTTTTTGTATTTCATCTTTAGGAGAATCTGGTATGCACCAGACATCTTTGTCCTGATAAAACTATCTTATTAGACCTTGGCATTCCTAGCTGTGTTTCTCCTTGTGCTTTCATTTTCTTTGTTCCACAGAAAACTCAAGTAAGCCCTGCTCTGCTCTAACATTTCTGTACTGTCATGAATGCAGAGTTTCTTATTATTTACAAGTTTGTTATTGCATACTATTGCTACAGAGAGTATATTTAGAAAGTTAGATGCTTCCTAATACTTCACTTGTGATATATAAAGAACTTTGTTTTATGTTTAAAATGAAACATTATTCAACTATTAGCAATATTGATCAATATTGATCAAGTGTATAAACATAAGATTTATAAAGATCATTTTTTCTTTGAGACCTATTTTAGGTCAAACTTTTCATACTGTTTATGCACAAACAGTATTCAAATTGGAAAAAAAAAATTCTCTCTCTCAAAAATATCTAAAAAGCCTCAAGTAAAGTTCAAACTTTTAAGCAATTAATGTAACATCCTACTAGTTTATAAGTTTTTTTAGACCAGATGAAATTTGCAATGAGGTACTTATCGAAAGTGCTACTTACATAGAGTACTTAGACCTGGGTAAACAATTAAAAAACAGAAGTGAATTTCTTCCGAGATTTGTGCAGAACAGGTGGGGTTCCAGAATAACACGCATATATATGTATGCTATTTTATATAGCTAGAATGTTACAGGGCTCTCATCATACTTTCCAACTCAGAAAACTACTTGGACAGACCATCTGTTGGTAAGTATATAGATGATAGCAAGAGGGTAAGTAACAGTCAGCACAGATTTGTCAAAAACAAATTATGTAATTTCAAAGAAACTTAGTTCTGCAATAAGGTAACACACCTTTTGGATAGGGAGAAAAATATTTGTTGTCATATACTGTGATTTAAGTAATGCATCTGACACTGCCACACATCATGTTCTCACTACAAAATAAGTGAAATTTCATCTAGATCAAAATACTCTGAGTTGTATATAGAATTAGCTGAAGATCTATACTGAAAAGTAGATATCACGGTGTACTGTCAAAATATAAAGCTATGTCAAGTCATATTCTGTAGAAATCTGTTCTGGCAATATTTAATATTTTCATTAATTATTGGACAGTGGAGTAAAAGCAATGTTTATTAAATTTACAGATGATACCAAACTAGAGCAGCAGAAAGTCCTCTGAAGCACAGGATTAGAATTCAAAATGATTTACAAATGAAAATATAGTCTAAAGTAAATAAGATGCAATTCAAAAAGGGACAAGTGCAAAATATTACTTTAAAGTGGATATAAATAGCTGTACAAGTACAACATTGAGAACAACATGTTAGATGGTTGTACTACAGAAAAGTGTTGACGCGCTCTCTTCAAGATACTCAGCAACCTTCCAGAAAGATTATGATGAATCATAGGGAACCGGAAGACATCAACAAGGATCAACAGTGGTCTTCAAAGCATGAGCTACAAGTAAGACTGACACAAATTAGGGAAGGTCTAGGTACTAGAACACTCAAATGTTTTATCTGGGAATCTAGGAGATCCAGAGGCTTTCTAGTTTAGTAAACTGAGACCTCCTGAAATTTGGCAAAATACTGAGAATTCTGCATACATACTGTGGTTTGATTCAGCTACCTAAAAAGCTTCTAAGCTCTCTGAAACTTTTTACACTATCCAAGACAAAGCAATAGACCTTAAAAAAGGATAGAGGACTTGGGGGAAACCAATATGCTCTTGCTGCAGCTCCTGAAGGCCAAGCAGTGCCTGAGGCATATTAAATGGTGCTAGATGCCTTTGTGTGGCCAACTGAATCAAGCCCTAGAACTGGTTTAAACTCAGAATGCAGACATCTATATGTAGGTGTCTGAATATATGTCCAAGGAATAGTTACAGTCAATAAGTAATCTAAGGCTTGGTTACCCACACTGGGTATCTAGCACTGTTTGCCATATTTTACATCATCATGCCTGCCCTCCAGCTGCCCTGCCAGAAGATCATATATCATATCTAGCTGTCCCATTCATGTCTTGTACTAGGGTTTGTCAACTGAGTCTTAAATAATAAATACAGCCAATGGAGTTGAGAGTTATTTATTTCACCTTAAAGTAGATACTTGCACACTGTCCACTGAATAGTTCTCCAGCAATGTTAGGTTTGGTTCAGCATCTTCCAGATGCTTTTTCAAGCTCAAGTCTCCCACTGGTCTTGTGTCATTCCTGGAAGTCCCATTTGGATCTCTTTTATACAGTGAGGTATAACTGAGCTCAGGCAGCTCAGTTATAGTGTCTATTGTAAGATCACAGGACTCTCGTATGTGTCTGAATGGAGAGATCTGCTTTTAAACTGTGAACTGAAAGTATAATTATGATCATTTCTTTCTTTTAGGTGTTGGTCTTAATATTGTTGACATTTAAATTATCATCATGTAGGTTTGTATTACCATTGCAACTAAGACATGACAGGTCAAACCTTTTAAAACCACACTTATGGGATGACCATAGTCAGACAGATATCAGTTCTTGATTATGTGCTTTGGTCACAATCTGACAGCAAAGTGTGTGTTAATGTGGGTGTGTGTTCAGGTGTCTTCAGGTGTTGCGAGAACAATTTTTAAGTAATATTCAGACAAAGATTTTTAAACGATGTAAAAGAGAAAAAAAACCCAACAGTTTAGGTCTATAAAAGTAGTCTTTTTCAGGACACAGGATTTAGACTTTTTTGAAGGTTAACGTCTGAATGTGAGCAACAGCAAAAAATGCATATTGAATGAGGCAACAGTATTAGTTCAAAGAAACACAGTCCGAAACAATTGTGATATTCTGAAAGCAGTAAATTTAAGGGATCTGAATAATAAATACAGATAGAAAAAAAAAGGCAAAAAAATTGTTTTCCAAATTTAATTATGTTTACAATTATTTAAAATTAAGAAGGGCCCAAACTGGGAAAATTGTTAGCTTTTACTTCCTCACTTCCTTCCTAAAAACTGGATGATCCATCATTTGTCCTTCTGTTGGATTCAAAAGTATTTTTGTAAGTCTGTAATGATTCTTTCTGTATGCTGGTGCCTTTTTCTACACATGGTAAACTGAAGGATGCTACAGTTCTTCACCAGAATGTCAGATTTTTGCAAGGATTTCTGCATGAAGCCAAAGTATGAAGAATTAAACATCTGGTCACTGAATCAGAAGAAGTCTGACCTGGAGAATAAGCAAGTCTACTATATCTCTTGGGCAACCTGAAGCACACTTAGGATGCAAGGTACTCTGCTCCAGTACTTCATATTTATACAAGTTATATTCACCCAGTGAATGACAGTTGTATTTTGAGTCAGCAATCTCAACGGATTCTCACTGTTTGCCACATAAAACCTTGTTTGTCAGATCTTTTTTTTTTTTTTTTTTTTTTCACCCTCATACTCAATTACACTTTTTCTCCAGTTTGTTCTTTGTCAGTTGTTTTTCTCTCTAAGTCCTTCTGGGGAGGGTGGACTCTATGTATGGCTCATACAGGCTCCTTAATAGGACCACAATTCGTTTTTGAGCAGCTTGATTTAATGTTTACACTTCCTCAAATGAAATATTCACCTTCCTTTTCCAGATTGAGTCTGACAAGTTGTCTGTCCTAAAATAACCTGGCTGAAACACTAGTTGACGTTCTGAGAACAGCTTGACAATACTGCCAAACATCAGCTGGATACTTAAAAAAAAATGATGAATTGGGTATAAAAATATTGTGTGCCATATACTAACAGTTTAACATACAATTTACACAGATAAGAGTTGGGAACCATTGCTGCATCTTATGTGACTTTGTAAGTATTACTTTTGAAAATCCATTTTGTAACAAATGACATGCCTATGGTTTATCTAAGACTTAGGAATACGTGTGGGTTTTTTTTGTTTGTTTGTTTTTTGGAGAAAGGGGACTAGATCTTGCACCTTCTTATGACAAGAACCTACAATATATACTTGGGATGGTATTTTGGACCATAGCATCATTATTTGAGACAAAATAGTTGTCCCTTATGCTAAAGATCATCATGGTCTCCACAAGACCACATACTTTTGAATCTGTATCAGTTCATTTGTTTTCTCTGTAGAATCATCATCCATCTCTGAACGGAGACCCTTTCTGATTCAGCAGCATGACAGTCTGTCTCTGCCTTTTACAAGTATTTGCTGAATTGTATCTGCTAAGGAATGCAGGCTCACTGAGCTGAGCCTCTGCCAGGAGCTATTTGGCATAGAGTCAGGATGAGACTGCTACAGAGGCAACATCAATAGACAAACCAATTACTGTGGTAAATGTGGAGTCCTTGCTTTATTTATACACAGTGTCTCTCTATGATAATTTTACATGTGATCTGGCCAGTAAAAGCAGAGAGAGGCTTTTACCTATTGTCTGACTCTGTTGAGATTGTTTCTCCTGCAAATCCTGGCAGATCTTCCCACAGACTTTGCATAAAGTATCAAGCCTGGGTCCTCCTATAAACGTAAAAGGGAAAACCTCAATCCGCTGGCCTCTGTAGACACTATATTGCACTCCAGTTAAATTCAAGGATAGTCCTTGTCTCTGGATAAGCATAGTGAGAGATTCAATAAAGCAGTTCCACCAAGTCAGTGAATCCACCACTTCACTACGCCACCTTCAGAGTAAAATAATGGATTGAAAGATTGAGTTTTAAAAGAGTATTGAAATTTTGTGGTTGAACTCAACCACAGAATATATCTCTTTTCTCATGATTAGAATCAAATAGCCATTTTTCTAATATTGATCTTCATCTACAATTAAAATCTAACTTTCCACAAGCTGAAATATCTGGAAAATCCTTCCCCTTTGTAATCAAATTGGCCATTATTTACATGTTCATTTAAATACTTCTCCAAGTTATGATAGTATCTGGAAATTTCTCTCTCTCCAGCTAATTTAGGAAGAAATGTGTGAATTCAACATATGTAATATTGAGTAACAGCTTTCCTGATTAACGTGCCGAATGGGCTCAGGATTCGACAATAAGGACGCATTCAACAGAATGACTTACTGACACTGGCGCCTTTAGTCAAGCAACATAAATACAAGCACAAATGAATACGAAACGATTACTAACTGAATAATACTTGCCAGCAGGACTACGAGACCACTCATCTCTCCAAGATAGCAGACAGGAGGGGCTGGCAGGCTCTCCATCGTAGCGGATGTCCCCGTGGGAGACAATGTTGGCCTCAATGTTGGAAGTCTCCATCCCACCTGAGTCTGCCCTCATGTTTTATCCCTGGGGTTTCCTGTCACATAGGTCCAGTACATGCCAGAAGGCCGCCAACGCCCAACATTGTCTCCCGCAGGGACACCCTCTATGATTGAGAGTCTGCCAGCCCCTCCTATCCGCTATCTTGGAGAGATGCATGGTCTCGTAGTCCTGCTGGCAAGTATTATTCAGTAAGTAACTGTTTCATATTTGTTTGTACTTGTATCTGTGTTCCTTGATTAAAGGCGTCAGTGTCAGTAAGTCAGTCTGTCTAATGCATCCTCATTGCCGAATCCCGAGCCCATCCGGCACAATTAAGAAAAAAAATAAAAAAGAAAAAAGAGAGAGAAAATTATTTCTACCCCTACACTCTTTAGTTAACAGAGGAGTATTTGTCTACTTGAAAAATCTAAATGGAATTCAGAAGTTGACATCTGCTCTTTCCCTTGAAAGGCAGACAGCAAAAGTGTTTAGAAACACATTAGAGTCATAGAATCATAGAATCATTAAGTTTGGAAGAGACCTTTAGAGATCATCTAGTCCAACCCCCCTGCACACGCAGGGTCACCTACAGCATGTGGCTCAGGACTGTGTCCAAGCAGGTTTTGAAGATCTCCAGAGAAGGAGACTGCACAACCTCTCTCAGCAACCTGTTCCAGTGCTCTGTCACCCTCACTGTTAAGAAATTTTTCCTTAGGTTCCTATGGAACTTTTGGTGTTTCAGTTTGTGGCTGTTTCCTCTAGTCCTATCAGCAGCCATCTCTGAGAAGAGGCCGGCCTCATCCTCCTCACTGCCTCCCTTGAGGTACTTATAGACACTAATGAGGTCTCCTCTCAGCCTTCTCTTCTCCAGGCTGAACAGGCCCAGCTCTCTCAGCCTTTCCTCATAGGGCAGATGTTCCAGGCCCCTGATCAGCCTTCTAGCCCTGCGCTGGACTCTCTCCAGCAGCTCCACATCCCTCTTGTACTGGGGAGCCCAGAACTGGACACAGCACTCCAGATGTGGCCTCACCAGGGCTGGGTAGAGGGGCATTAGATCCAAGAAAAGTTATCTATATCTACACAATAAAATTTAAGCAAAATAGATCCTTGTAGTATGAACAGCTGTGCAAGGAGTCAGTGTCTGACAGAGTACGTGGTAGCAGATCCAGCATGTGAAACTACACTCTGACCAAATTCCTATCAGAAACAGTCAGAAATATTCTGTTTTGTCAACACCTATCTGCTTCCTGGGCAGTAGTTTCTCAGGGTTAGTATAACTAAGATAAGAAAATACTTCTATAAGATTTAAGAGTCCCTTAGGAACAATGAATCAAGCCAACCTGGGCATCCAACCAGTGTCTTCAGCATCCTCTCATCAACGACACTTCCTAACAGTTCTCAGGGCTCCCTGTGCAGTCTGAAATGTAAGTCTTTTATTAAATCTATCCTGTTTAACCTCTTATGAACACTGAGTGTTTCCCTTCACCAGTATCCAACCCTCTCTTGCCAGCCTTGTGGTCACAATGCCAAATATTGGAAGGCAATGCTGTCCAAAAATATCAGTCAAGATTGGAATGTGACGTTAAGAAACAGTAAGCCAGCATGGTGCCCAACTATTCTCAAATCAATTGCTGGTCTACAACACACTTCAGAAACCTCTTGGTATAGGCCACTTATGCACACATGTCCTGTTCCTCCATCTGCTCAGCATTTCACCTCCACTGTCTGTGGTTTTAAATGTATGACTAGATTTACCATGCAGAGCAATATCCTACACAACCTACTTAGATTTTTATCTGTAAAGGCACTTATTTACTGGCAAAATGCAGAGTACTTAAGTTCTAAAAGTCTGTTTGCTATGCTTTAATGAAAGTTTAGATGCCTTAGCCTTTAAAGATGACAATCTTCAAAAGTATTTGGACAACTGCCAACCATCCAAAATCTAGTCCTAAGCATACCTTGTAGAGGGCCGAGTTCATTCTCCCTGTTGAAGGTAATGGATTCTTGTGTATTTATAAAAGTCCCCCAATAATCTCATGAATTACAAGAAAATGCAATATTTTATTTCCTCATGGATTCTTTAGATGACTTAATAGTGTGAAAAGGAGTCTAAGTATTGACTATGAGAGCAATTGTAATCATTCCTGGAGAAACCTGAAACAAAAATCTGTACATTCAGCTGAATCCATTTTTCTCCACATAAAATACATAGACACATTTCCTATTAGAGGCTTGCTCCAGAGGTTAAAGTTTATTGAATGAAATTCCTTTTCAAAATAGAATAGAGAAGTTGAGTGAGAAATATCAATAACAAATGTAAGGACCAAGTAATACAAAATTCTAATTTCACCCTGCAGACAGGCCCTTAAAGAAGAGAAATAATAGTTCAAATTGTCAATCTCATTATATTAAATTCTGTGTTGAACTTTCAACAATGAAAATCTAAACATACGACTAATTGCTCCACTTTCCATAAGTTATGCGATGCAGGAAGGCAGAAAGGGAGAAAAGCAATAAGGAGTTTAAGGAAACATGGAAGTGAGCCTGAGTAGAAATGCAGCCACGGGAATAGGTGAGTGCAAAAATACAGCATGAGTGCTGGAACCAGTTCTTCGGAAGGTGCCTGTGATACTTTTAGAATCATTCGAGGCAATCAGAGAGATCGTTGTGGAGAGGAATGCAGAAGTGGCAAAGACAGAAATGTTCACAGCAGCTCCTCACGTTTCCTGAAATAGCTATACACACCTGACCATAGTGGGCTTGAGCAAGACAGAACCTCTATCACAGTTCTGAGAAGTGTTGGGGGAAGGCCTCCTGTCCCACAGCATGCTCTGCCAGAGATGGGGAAAACTAGAAGGGAAAGATAAGAAGAGAACAGATGTTTGACACTGAGTACCAGAGAGTAAGCCTATACTATGGCTGTTGAAATGGAAAGATCCCCTGTGAGAACGATGTCTCAGAGAACAGCTGTCAAGTCCAATAGCCATTAAATCTCAGCAGAAGCAAACATCATCCCACTAGGCTGTGCCTTTTTAGTAGACCCAACAGCAGTTCACACTGGGCTGGTAGCAGTTGTACCATATTAAGCCTGGACAAGAACATAGGTCACAGTAACGAAAGCATGAACTTTTAATTAAGGAGTCTCAATTGAAATTAAAAATAAACTATAAACCAAAAAAAAATATATATTGTAAAACTGAAAAGCTAGCTGTGAGTTAAATCTGCATTATTTGTTATGAATAGTGCCTTCTTACTCTTGCCTGGTATAAACCCAGTCTCTCCACTCTTCTGAGAAGGACTTAGATCGGGTTAGGCCTTTAGCAGTACGAAGTATGCTTTTTGGAATATTTGTGCAAGTAGGTAAGATATGACTCCATGAGTATGGTAATTTTCCTGTGCTGTGTGCTCTGAAACTTTGCTAATAAGAGCAGGAAATGGGAAATAGATAGATGGCTGAAGGCCCCCATTAGATCTTTATCTGGAAGAGGGACAGAGGCTAACCCAAATCAGAGTTAACCCAAGGCATCTAATTTCAGTTTGATTACCAGGAACCATTATAAACTAGCAGGAAGGCCTCAGATTTTTGACTATGGAGGAAGACAGGGAGGAAGAAATGAGAATGTCGATGCAATAGCAAAAAGGGAAGGTGTACTGCTGACATTATAGCAAGGGTTTTCAAAGATGGTCCACCTCAGATGGTGGACTATGGGTGACAATTCCTAGTCATGAAAAATCAAAGAAGTCTTTTCCCTGCCTTAAAAATCTACAACTTTCATATTCTGTGCTATCACCATCAGTCAGATTTCTACCCTGCTGTCCAGTACCTCCCTAAGAGGAACTTTCTGCTCTGATGTATGGAAAGTAGGGGCAAATTTACATTGCTGTTGCAGACAATCTCCTTTTCTGTCTAATATTAGACTGGCTGCTCATACAATCAAGTAGAAGCACTATGTTCCCTTTCTCAAAAGAGAAACAGGAGGTGAGATGTATTTTTTTTCAATGTCATGACCTTGATAGCAACCAGCGTAGGCTATCCTGCTGATTTCTACTAAGCAGGGGCTGACCTAGGTCAATTCTGCTAATTTCTCCCAAGCAGAAGAGCTTTCCCAGAAAAAGCTGTTTAAGAAGATCCAGGGTTGAGCAAACACCTAGATCATGGTGTGACAGCTGAATAGGTAGGATGTAGAAGGAATGATAATTCTATGATTGATAGATTAAAGGGAAGAAGTTCTAGGGGTAAAAGATGATGGAATTAGTAAAATATTAATGCTAAAAGAATGTGGAAATGATGGCTCCTTTGTGAGAAGAGTAAAGAACTGATGAATTGCTGAAGGAGGATGAGATAAAAGTGACAGGTCTTCTGAGGGAAGAGATATAATAAGGAGTTTACACACACCCTTTGGGCAAGTATTATGCTGAGGGCCAGTCATATTTTGCTGATGGAAGCTAAACGCATTTAAGGAAGGCAGTTCATTACTTGGTTTGAACTTGCTTTGAAAAAAAAAAAAAAAAAAAGACACATTAAAAAATGCATAGATAGTAATGTAAAAGTAACTGTACTTTAAATAGATGCATAACTATGCACAAAGTGAGACCAAGTAAGGAAAACGCTAAGGCCTAGACACCCCAAAATATTTAGACTTTCATCTTCTGACTGCAAACATTAGAAGCTAACAGCTTTCATAAGAGGTAACAGCATAAATCATCTAAACCTAAGGCTGATGATATATGTTAACATAGTGGCTTTAAAAGTAAAGTTTATCGAATGTAGTGAAAAAGAAAGGTTCAAACTGGGTGTAAAGGAATACTTTTTCCTAATGAGGACAGTCAAGAGATGAAGTAGATTGGCCAGAGAGGTCTCATCCTTGGACATTTTCAAGACTTGACTAGATAAAATCCTGAGTAACTTAGTCTGCTGTCACAGCCAATCCTGCTTGGGACAAAAAGTTGGAGTAAAAGACCTCCTGAGGTCCCTGGCATGCTTATTTATCATAAGATCCTATGGGAAAAAAAAATAATAATAATAATCACCACTTTAGTGTGAAATTCTTTTTCTACCACTTCCTTTTACTTGAGGGGTAGGGGGGGGAAATGCTAATACTATATTTTTGTTATACTGAAATTACGTGGCTTTGTGTGTTTGCTCACACTTGGATATGTGTTTATGTGAGATATGTAATTTGGTAATTTATAGGACATGAAAGGACATAAAAGGAAGAAGAAAGCAGTCAATTTTTCAGTGAGTCTATATGTACCTAGGTGCAATAACTGTAGAAATAAAATAATAAAATAAAATAAAATAATAAAATAAAATAAAATAAAATAAAATAAAATAAAATAAAATAAAATAAAATAAAATAAAATAAAATAAAATAAAATAAAATGGGTCAGAAAGGATTAAAAATGAAATGTCAATAATAAAGAGTAAAGAAGCTCCAGATTTATACTACATTCCACATTCATGGAAAGAACACACAAGATTGCAGAATTAGAGCAGCATGCATTGCAATAGCAGCAACAGTATTGTCTTAGTAATCTCTCATCAAAAATGTAGGCCTCTGAGATGCTGAAATATATAGGCTCTTAAGATATCATAAGTCAGAGAGCAGGATATTTCTAGATCATTTTCCTGCACAAGGCCATCTGAAATTCACCCAAACTGCACATCAAAGGAGTCAAACAGATTTCTGCAAGTTGAAAATTGAGATATGGTGTGGTATAAACTTTGAAAAATATGAAAAGGAGTAACAATTTCAGCCAATGATTGTGTCATTGTGCCATCAGCAAAAGCTGATACCCTGAATAAATGCACACAATAACAGAAAAGAGGACACAAATATTATAACTGGTTATACACCCACCAAGATCATTTTCTGACACAGATACTTTTATTCTATGTTGATGAATTATAAGTGCTAAGTTAGTAAGGACTCTCAGAGCATACACAGCTCTTTGTGAGTCATTACAGCATATTGAACTAATAACCCATGGATAATCAAAGTGTCTCATTCACTTAATGATGGATCTTTCATCCCTTTAGACACATTATATTTGTTTTCCTTTTTGACAATAAAAAATGACCATTTGTTATGTCTCAATTGTTGTGAAAATCCAATGGAGTCTTATTAATATAGAGATCATTTCTAATTTATTTTAATTGGTTTGAAGATGTTTAATTAATTAATTAAACAAATAGAAATCTTGTATCATGAATTCATATCCAATCAGATTCTGGTCGAGATTTCCTAAAATTAAAGTTGTTTTCTTCAAACGCTGACTTTTTGGAAATTTCAGTCATTAGTGAAAATATTGGGTTGAGCAGCTCAATAGGCTGTTGAGCAGCATCATTGGAACATCTAATGATAAACAGACTGACCTCAGCTCTTCTTTCTATGTACTTAATAAAGCTAATCAAGCCTTGATCTTCCTCCTGATGAGTACAGCACAAGAAAGGAAAAAAAAAAAAAAAAAAAAAACACCACAAACTGAGTGGAAAACTCAACAGGAACAAAAGTGAAATGAAATACAGATTAACATATTTAACGGATGGACAGAGAAATACTTGTGACTATTCCTAGATTACACAGAAGATTTCTTGCAAAATCAAGGATGCTGAATTTCTAATCCAGTGTGTTGCCTGAGCAATCAGCTCTCCCCATTATAAATCTAAAGAGCTGAAATCTATGAACAATGTGATGCTGTCACATTCTTTTTTTTTTCATTACTTCCTAGTGCAATAATTATAAAAGAAAAATAAAGTAAGCAACTAAAATATTTTACAGATGTTATCTTCTAACTTGAAAATTAAAAGCAGCTATCCCACATAGTAGTAGGGCAAAAGTACATGGAATAACTGTGGTTTTGAATTTTAGAACCTGTTGGTTCATCTCACTCTGTTACACGGAAGTCACTAAATATCTGCTACATTCTGTATCATTTTGTTATATGCTGCTACATTCAAAATCTTCATGGGTGAAGAGGAAGCACATCAAGTTAATATATATATATAAAGCCAAGAATTTATTGCTGAGATAATGGAAATTTTAACAGGAACTAATTATTAGAACATACCCAGTTGTAACAGAAAAATGAAGAATAATACTATAGTTCTGTATTTCTGTGTTCTTGGAAATTAGCTACAACACACCTCCAGTATTTCACACCAATATTTGTTCTTCTTGATATTGTTCTCTTATCCATCCTCCCTAAATGGAAACTACTAACCTCTTTGCCTAAGTTTTTGCTTTAGTTTTTGCTCTTTGCTTTAGTTTTTTAGAACTACTAAGTTTAACTGAAAAAAAGAACACAGAAAACAGAAACTTCCACACTCTGAGGAAAAAAAAAAAAAAAAATTACAAGCTGCACAGACTAGTACAACTAGCAAGACAGCAAGTGTTAAAACCGAAAAATATATATATATATTGTACAGCATTTCATTGCTTTTATACTGTGATTGTAAAATATCTGGGAGGTTTGCCAGGCTCAGTCATAAGAAGAACACAGCATTTTCTCATCACTAATAACAATGACCTGAAGTCATGCTGAAGATTGTAAGGTCAATTTCCCCCTTAAATCGAAAACAGAAAACAGGAGAACAGATGTGGGGAGCTGCTTCTGTATTTATAAATTGAGCAAGAGCTGGCCTAGCTATATGATCTCCAGTTTCTATGAGTTTGAGGTGAATTTTGTTAAATCGTTCACCCTAATCAGATACGCAACAGTAGTATGCAACATAAGTGAAGTAACACATTTTATAGTGTACATTTCAAATTCAACATTTTTCTTCATCAGATATGTTGAGAAAAGTTTACCAGATGGAATGCAGATGCCAGGGAGAATTTTCTGGGTTTGAATGATCAGCTCCAAATTCGCGCAGCATGTAAGCATGTGATCATAAAAATAGTACTTTTAAAATGAATGTGTAAATTACATATAATTGTGTGAAAGCAGATCCTAATTAAAACTACCTGCTTTCAGATCTATGTTTGCTTGTTTTGTTCTTTAGTATATGACTGTAACATCAGTAGCTATATAACCAATGTGTTCATTACATTTACGCTATCATTTAAGCAATTTACAGTTCTAGAAATAAGAATGTATCCACATTTGCAAATTCTCATTTACTCTGCCTTATTTTATATATTAAGCTGACCATTTTATCAAATGAGTCATTTCTTATTAGTAGTTTATTATTTCCGTGTGTTGAAGAAAGATTTGCACAGATTCCATTTGTAACTACACCTGTATTTGTTGCTGTTGTTTGCTTGGCTTTTTTTATATTAAAATGTCAACCATAAGTATGGATGTCATCAATGAGTCAACTATTTCCCTTAAGTCACAGCATTTCAATTTTAATGACTTATTCTGTGGAACATGCAGATCACATTCCAGCATTCCACCAATTTTTCTTTTCTTCTCTAGATTGTGTAATTCTTTTCACCCAACCCACGCATTGTAATATTAGACATAGTAACCTACTGAACCTAAATGTACGAAAAGGAGCAGGAGCTTTCTGAGAGCGGTTTATCTGAAATATCTAAAATATCTATCATGAAATGAGATAAATCTTCTCTGAAGATGTCTTCTATTGACAATAGGAAGAGGTGAACAGCTAAACTTAAAGGATTAACTTCTAACACTTAAGTTGGAGTATGAAAGGAGAGCTCAGAGAAGAAGTGTCAGTTAACTAAGACTGAGAGCTAGACCTTTTTCTAACCTTCAGCATGCACAGCCAAGCATTTGATCCAAAACAGTTGTTTTTCTAACCTATATGCAGTATATATCAAGCATGTCAGTTAACACAATAAAATACTTGTAGTAACTATGCAAAAGTAAGGAACAGAGAGTCTGATAACTGTCCAAAAAGGG
>WBNA01000348.1:529014-557018 GCA_013398345.1 Nothocercus nigrocapillus
ATAACAAGTCACAGAGAGATCCCAGATCCTAACTGCAGCATCAGAGGCACAGAGCTCTTGAGCCTACAGGGGGCAACAGCCTCATTTCATCACTCCATCAGAGCAGCCGCAGCCCCTACAGAAGACACAGGGCACAAAGGAATCTTTGAGTCCCTTTGTAAAAGCAGCAGCGGCATTTCCACCTACTGCAGCCCTGTCAGCCTCCCATCTGTGCTTCATGGTCTCAGCATTCCTGTTAAAGGCTCTGGACACTACGACAAGTAGTGAGCATTAAGGAGTAGACTCTGCTGCAAAATGTAACGGTGTTCGCACATCACTAATTATCATAATGAGAAACTTGTGGAATAGCCAAGAAAAAGAAATGTTGAAGTTTCATCTGAGCTTTGCTGATCTGATTTCACCCCCTGGGCTGGGAGTCTATCTGAATTCCCAAAAAACGCTGAGGCCTGGCTACATGATAGCTTTTCATCTTAGGCACTTCTGCTGCTGCATACAAAAAGTGACCCATGAAGTCCAGACTCATATTTCTGAAGCACTGCCATTAGCCAAAGCAGCTTCTAAACAGTAGGATGGAAACTTGTCTTTTGTGCTGAACCTGTGTTTATTGGGACAAATCAACAAAGAGCCGTTTCTGGAGCATATGATATGACACTGAGAGTCCTCCCAGGTAGTTGATTCTAATCCTCTGCTGTAAAAGGCATTTCCTGCATCCTATAAGCCAATCTGGATATATATTAAGCTCACTTTAAAGTAACTTGTTTCCTTTTGCTCCTCTTATTGAGAGGCAGTTCCAGACAGGTGGAAGGTGGCTAGACTGTTGTATTCATCTCAGAATTCCCTGGAAAGTGTATTTATAAAATGTTAAGCATTTTGTTAAGGATTTCCAAGTGGAGTTTCTGATTGCTCAATACATAACAATTGTTCAGGTGATAACAATCCTCTTCAAGCTTCATTTATAGCAACCCATTTTTTTTTTCCTTGCAATAATAGCATATTGCCTTTTCATGCTGCTGTTACTGTACTTTATGAGTGTTCCACTGCATTTTTTTTAACATCATTGGCTTAGTCCTTTGAGTTACCAAGCACCTAATCTCCGATTTCAGTGCAAAAGCCTTAAACAACACCCGAAGGTACATACTATATCCAAGGTCTTCATCTTAAGTAATGGAGCATGTTCCTTTTCTTCAGTCATGTGTTTGGGCTCTCTTTCTGTGCATGTGTCTGATTAATATATAATGCTTAGTATAGCATTTCTAAGATCATCATGTATATGACTTTATCGTTTCTTTATCAAAGATAGTACACTTTATTTTTATTTATTTATTTTTATGTTTGTTTTTTTAAGATTTGCCCTTAACTATTACAGAATCACAGAATCAAAGAATGGATCTCTAGAGATCATCTAGTCCAACTGCCCTGCTCAACCAGCGACACCTACAGCACATGGCACAGAGTCACATCCAGGCGGGTTTTGAAGGTCTCCAGAGAAGGAGACTCCACAATTACTATGGGCAGCCTGTTCCAGGGCTCTGTCACCCTCACAGTAAAGAAGATCTTCCTGAGATATTAGGGCTAAATTCTGTTTCCACTTATCACAACTTAAATTCATGCTAAAAAGTAATGCAGATAAACTACTTTTCAATTAACTTCTGTCTGAAGAAAGGTAAAATGTAGCCCTTCTTTTTTATAGAGACAGAGTGTAAAAGGGAGACTAAGCAGCATGTATGGTAGCATTGTATCCACTTGCTGTAATCACGCATGAAGTTATTTGACTTTACTCGTTGACTCTAAAGGTTAGATCCAACAACCCCATGTAATCACCAGAGATCACTGCTGAATCATTCTTAAGAACGTATTTTCTTATTGCTCTGTGACCACTTAGCATTAATGTTAAAAGTTGCCCAATATTTGCTTGGACCTCATATAACAATACACTTATGCATATAATACTCTTTTTTTTTTTTTTTTTAGGAAATAAAATTTAAGAATGTTATTAGGAAACCATTAAATCTAGACATCAAGCTTCTATGTAGGTACATTTTGCATCTCTTTGGTTTAAAGAAAATGTGTCATCTAATAGTTTGGATTGTACCCTTTCTGAACCTGGCTCTGCCACTGGCGCTACTGTGCTTTACTGAGTTAATTCCTGTAAGTGAAATCCTGACCCCTCAGAAATTAATGACAGAAAAAAAAATCATACTTTTAATATGAGTTATGATCTTACTGTAGTGTTACTTCATGGACTGAATCTTTTCATACCAGACATGCTGCGCGTTGACTTGAAAAGGACTCTGCAAGCATGTAGATGTTCATGTTAACTTATTCTGTTGAAGATAAGAACATTTTATTTTGAAAACAGCATTCAAAATAACAACTAGCAATATGCCTCACCAGACTGCTGTGGGATCATCAGCACAATACAAATTACTATTTGTACTGTGAAGCTTCCAAAGGCACTTGGATTAAAGAAAATATGTTTAAATGTGAAGTATTACAATTCACCTCTGGAATGATTTTTTTTGAGAAAGAAAGAGGTGAACTAATCAGTTTAATTAGTCAACTAATATAAAAGAATGCATTAGAATCAGTAATTTACATTTCTCAATAGAAACCAATATTGTGTTTAGATTATTGTTGAGATAATATTATTAGTAGAATGACTGATTCAAATTAATCATGACTGAAAATCTGATTACCACAACGAATCATTCTGCTATCATAGACTTCACATACCTTCTCCTTTTTTCTTCTTATTGCAGCACCAAGTTTCTCCCTCTGTGCAGAGTGTACAGGATTTTCAGTTCCCAGTATCTTAAGACTGCTGCTTTAATATTATAATACATTTTTTGTGGGCTTCTCAATGATGAGGCCTCTATTAAATTTTACGCCTACAAAGAAGAAACTACAGACAAGGACAACAGTTTTTAATAATATTATTTACAAGGCACTAATGTGCAATTTGTTGCTTGTCAAAACAGTGGGAATTATATTCTCATTCCGTGTTGGATATAATTAGCTAATACTTTCCAAAGGATGAGCAGGCAGAAAAGGTATCTCATATTTTTAGCCATATAGCCAATTTCATTAACAGTTTTCATTTGTTCTGTCCCATAGAATGCAGAAGTTCTATCTCCAGTAAGTTTGAACAAAATCCAAGTGAAAGAAGCTAGGTTTCCCAAACTTCAAGAGCATTAATGAACTGAATATGCAGCGACCTACACTATAAAGAACTTTTAACAGAAATAAATGTGAATTAGACTGTGCACAATGAATTATTGGGCAAACTTGCCTCTGATATTAGAAAAAAAAAATCCTTTCTAGACTTTCTTTCTTTTAAAGTATTTTTTCCCCCAGAGAAATAATGCATAACACATCATAAATATTTTTCTTTGTACTAACTAAATTAGCTTACAGTTTATTTAATTGAGAAACAGAATACATTATTTTTATGGTTTTTCTTAAGTGGAAAAGGGTTTTACAAGTCCACAGTAAAAATATTCCTTACCTCAGAGTCTACAAGAAAATGACAAGATGGAAAATGTGGATTAAACAAACAAAAATGTGGAAAAAGAAGGATAAAAGAACAACCTCATGACACACTGTATTTTCTGGTATAGAATAGTTGTGGGTTTGATCTGTAGTCATATCTACCCTGCTAGTTGCATCCCCCCTAAGGAGTCATGCTTGGCAGCCAGTCCTAGGTCTAGACCCCCAAATATATATGTGCGTGTGCATGTGTGTGTGTGTGTGTATGTGTGTACATGTATATTGATATATATCATATTGTAGGTGAAGTACTGTTACATTAACAGTACTTGGCCTTGGATCCTTCATGGTTTTATGCATATATATTGATGTGTGTTTATTAATGGGACATTGAGGAGAGAATTTTAATTAAAATGTCTGTAATAATATGACAACTGGGTTGCAGTCCACCTGGAATGTGTTTAGAAGGCATGAAAATGTGACCATATGTTGAGATGTGACAGAGGACATTGGGGAGGGTAGCAAGATACTCGAATTGTACATGGCAAAGACAGCCACACCTCTATCATCTCTAATGACAACTGAAAGCAGTTCTTAAGAGTGCACTACCCACAGAATCACACTTGGGATTAATTTAGGAAGAAAATTCTCTGGCCAGGAGAAAATGCAGGAGCAACTAACATTTATGCACTAGAGGCAGTCAGTACACCAAGACTGAAAGCTAAGCTGTAGAAATTATCTGATACCCCGACCACATTAATGAGCTCAGAAGATACAGGCTTTTGTTTTTCTTTCTTTATTTTTTTTTTTAATATGCAATGACCAAAAGGTTTATACTCTGTGGAATCCATCCCATCTAGATTCAGATGTCTAAGAATTTTCAAATCTTACTTCGGCAATTTTGTAGTTTCAAACCTATTTTAATAATGTCGGTTGACTGTATAGTCTCTCTGGAAATTCCTGTACTCTCTTCAGAGAGTGCGAAGAGGTCTCTGGAGAGACCTACTTTACTTTACTAACCATAGAGAAACCTAAGGCATCTCCAGTCCTAATTAATTCGTGCTTCATTTTAGGTATCTATAGGTAGCTTGGGTTGCAATTCCCACCTTTGCTCTCTTTGCATCTAAGGGCTTGTGACATCATGCAAATAGCAAATCATAGTAATAGCAATCATCCTACACAGCGGANAAAAAAAAAAAAAAAAAGAACCAAGAGATAAGCAGCAACAGCAGGAAATGGGAGAAGATGGTTCATATCAGTTTAATGTAGGCAATACAGGCCTGTTAGGCATGTACCTGTCAGATTACAGAACAGGTGAGGACACAAAACAGGAAAGGGACCCACCATCACAGCTGATGAGATCTGACCAATACATCACCAAGACTACAAGGCTGTGCAAGAAGGAAATGAGCAAGATTAAATTTGATATTGAAGTTTAAAGGCCAGAGCATAGAGCTGAGAGAGAGACAGTAATTATAAAACCTGGTCTTGGGGGTTTTATGCATTTTGCCTCCGTTCCCCATGGATTAAAGGCTGAACCAGTCCAGATAACAGAAGCTAAAATTCAAGTTTGTTTGCATTGTTCCTAGAATCATAGAAATAAAGACCCAGGTTCCTTTTTCCCTCCATTTCTTCTGGCCCCAAGATGCTTATGTTCTGATATATAATACACTAAAGTTTTAATCAGAAGGGACCTGATGTCCGTCATGTAGTTCTTACTGATAATTAGGAACAGTCCAGACAAAAATGACAATTGAACCCTGGTATTTTGCTTTCTGAAAAAGTACTTTAACTATCAGGATACAGTACAAAAGTATCCATCATCTTTTTCTGTGGCTGCTGCAGTATGGGTCACACTAAATATTAGTGGTGAACCTTGGGCAGAAATGATATGTTAGCTATTCAGCAAAATGAAGATAGCCAATCATCTCCTGGACACAGGCAGTAACAGAGTATTAAATAAAAAGCATCTTTTAAATGGAGAAAACTTCAATTTCTGTCATCCTGCCATTTTCTGAGACTGAGGTATTTCAGTATTATCATACTCAGTTTGTTTAATAGATCTTTAAAGATCTTGCTTCCATTTTCTTTGTGCCTCAGTTTCCAATGTGAAGGAAACTCATTTGACAAGAATGAATTGTTTCCCTGCATAAGAAAAGTAGATGAATTCATATTTGCAGACTACTCAGATACCCAAACAGAGCAGATCACACAAGAACTGAAATAAAGAGTGTCAAATGTAGTCCTATTTCCCATATTTCCCTCCTCTCATTTATAAAGAGGGAGAATAATAAAAAAGAAGAAAAAAAAGCTAGCAGACAGAGCTTTCCAGAAAACTCCTTAGTGCCCAAAATAATGAGGAAGTTGTTCAATCTTGCTAGAAATATTACTCAGATGATTCTGTCAAGGCCATGCGTCGTTTTCTATTTGCTACAGAAAATACTATATGTTCAAGTTGCTGTGGAACTACCCCAGGGCTGGCAGAGTCATTGAATGTAACTTTTCAGAACAGTTTTATTTAACATTTTGATCTAGCTTTGTTTCTTCCTTGTTCTAGATCTACCTATGTTTTTTTCTCATTCTTCTTTTCAGTTTATCCTGATTTTTTGTCATTCCAAGTAAGTTCATTGCGTTTAAAGATACATATCTTAATACATGTTTAAAACATGGGGGAAGACACTCGAAACTGACCAATCATTTTGTAGGTGATACTCTATGTGCAAATGAAGCTGGACAAAAAGTATATTGTTCAAAACTAAAACACCAAGGAATATATTCCAAATGCACATTCAAAGATATAGAGTATGTCTATCAAATGAAAAAAAAAAAAAAAAAAAAGCTCAATATTTGTGTTTTCAAGTGGGCTATATATACTACTTCATACTTACACTCTGGGGTAAAAATAATCTGGATTTCCCAGGAACTGAAAAATGGTTATATGGTATCACTCAGAATTTTGCTATTATGCGCTGGTAGAGAAGAAGTCTTGTAATGGAAATGCTAATTTATGTTAAATGGTAAAAACTAGGAAAAAAAATGGAGAGTTATATCTCCCTTTCTTCTACTTTTGGAGAAAGATCATATTTTCTTGACATAAAAATACCCAGCTTTCACAGTACATTTCATTCATTTTCTCTTTCGTAGCCTACCAGTTTAAGTTGCTAGTTGTCACAAAAATACTGCATTACGCTGGAATACACTGGCTGATCCGTTAGCTGTATTTCATCATCCAATTTCTACTGTATTCATTTTATCATTTCAAAGATCGTGTTTAAAAATGAGAAAGCGTTGGTGCCTCCACATTAAGGAGGGAAGTCTGTCCTTAATGAGATATTATCCTTTTACAGCTGTTATTATTTCCATCTTCTTTAAAGAAATGCCAGTTAACCTGACCATCGCCCAGACCCTCCTTCGCTTTGACACTGGCTAAGGATGATAAAATTCTCTCATCCTAACTCACTGACACAGTGCTGAGGCACGACGTGCTGCTGAATGTGGGGCACTGCAAAGCTGAAGAGGGAGCAAAGGTCATGGATTAGAATGAATTAAGCAAGCGTGGATTAAGAAAGATCAATGAACAGGGACACAGACTCATCAAGCTCTGGTTAGATAATCTGCTTGCTCTCACTAACATTTTCTTCCAACATTATAGCTGAAGAAAATGCACTTGAAGCTCTTTCTTGTCAACACCTAAGAAATTATCAGTAAATCAAGCAGAAGAGACAGTAAACTAGTACTCAGGAATCTAAAAACACTGCCAAACACTGATATTGACCCTGATCCCCAGATACTATGCAAGTACCACCACACAAAAGACAGGTCTGCAATCCCAGATGATGAAACCTCCAGGTCAGTTGTTCCAGTTCAGTCAGTGCGTTAGCAAGGAGGAATAGAAAGAATCAACAAATGACATCATTGCACTAACCTGTGGAAAACGGTAACTGGAAAAATCAAAAGTGCATCACCCAACACTGTACATTGCTACTGGTGACGGAAGTGTTGGCACAAGAGACCTGTCATTTCAGAGGAAATAGCTTGAAGAAAAATGTAATCCTACAAATGGATCAGAGAATCCTCTCAGGGCCACAGAAACTATGGGAGAAAGTTGAAAAGGAGAAGTTCTAGTAAGCCACACATTGAGCAGAGATGTGAAAAGTGTGAAAAGTAGTATTAGGACACTTACAATATAAGAGAACATTCATTAAAAAAAAAAATGGATCTTTCAGTCAGTAGATAAAAACAAGGTCTTGACTTGCATAAGGTCAAAAGGGGGAAATACACTTGGAAGAGTTACCAAATCTCCTGTTCTGAGGTTTTTATTGCTTTATTTATCCATTTTTATTGGCTGTATAACCTGGTAGCTTGGTAGATTAAAAAAAAAAAAAAATCTACAATAAGCAGAAAAAAAAACGACTGTAGGCATCATGCTAAAGGAAATGCCTCAGAAATGATGGAATGTGTGTTGGATCTATCTTATGCTGTAAAATCTCAGAGCCTGACTCTCAAGCCACTTTTGCCTCATCCACTGGCACCTAGCAAATGGCTGATGTGCAGAACACAAGATTTTTGCTTAGGTAAGCAAAAAATTCTCACATCCTAACTCACTGACATGGTGCCGAAGCATGATGTGAAAGAAACTCATTTAACACCCATTAAATTCCCATAAAATACCATTCCCATTAGATTTTAAGAATGGCTCATTTCTCACGGAGTAACCAGTGAAAAAATACTTCCTTTCCTAAGGAAGAAGATCTGAGAAACTTTAAAAGAATGTATTTAACTTCCAGTCATCTGATCATAATTCGATAAGACAGGAATGGTGCCAGCACACAAAGGAACTGCAGTATATATCAAGAAGATATTAGAATCAGATACTGAATATCAAAATAATACTGGGCAGGTATATAGATCTATATCCATGCTTTACTTCCCACCAAAATAAAAAGTAACTTGCATATCTCTTAAAACTCACCCATACTAAGAAGAATGAATGAACGATTCTTGCTTGCATCTCACTCAGCTTGCATTTGTATCTTGCCAGGAAAATCTGGGTGGATGTTTTTTGTTTTTGTTGTTGCTTTTCCATACTTCAGTGCCCTATGGAAACAACAGGGAATGTTTGAGTAACTCCGTATTGGATCTGAATTCAATCCAGTGTTGACTAACCTATTGGAACAAATCAAGGATTCATCCTTCCTGCAGAAATCACGATCAAGAGGAACAGGCATGCCTGGAGTATCCTTTCTCCTGGCATGCTTACGCCACAGTAAGAGCCTGCAGGACTTCTGAGGTGAAGGCTCCAGACCTCTGTGTTCAACACAGATGATGGGCCTGTCCTCAGGACCTTTAAGAATATAATTACGCTTGTGGCTTCTACAACATCTTGTGGCAATGAGTTCCACAATTTAATTATGTACGTGATACGACTAATCTCTTCCCTTGTTTAGTTCACAACTTTCACTGAGTGCCCTCTAGATTTTGCACTGCTGAAAATAATGAGCATTTAATAAACAGTTTTCCATACACCTCTGATAAAAAATAAATTGTCTTTCACCAAGACAGCTTCAACTAGCTTGTTCCTCATCAGAATTACACAGAAAAGAACAGGATGCAAAAATATATCAATATAAGAAAACTGCATTCATGTAAAAAATCACAGTATTTTTGTTTTATATTGACTCAGGAAGACTTGCTATTAGACAACTGCAGAAGTAGATTGTAAATAATCTAGCACGGAGAGTATTCTAAGATGTATGCATTTTTAAAAGGCTATTCTATTAATGTAAGGGTAGAATGATTCCTGCAAGCACAAAGTTCATAATGTATATGATTACAAATTCCTTTTACAATCTGTGTACTGCTGTATTCACTCCCTGATATTTAAGGGCACTTACTGAGGGAATGCAAGTGTTATTACTATGAGTGACATACCATATGGCAAGCAGGATCAGCTGCAGCTTTGCACACTGTTGTCATTTTTTTCCCTTGTACTACAGTTTCACATGATGTAATGTTTTTCTGTGATTGTTCAACGTTCTCCCATTTAAGCCTGCCATATAATAAAATGTCATTTTATGGGGTTGCAGCTGAACCTGCTCACCATAAGTCTGCATTTATTTCACAGATGTCTATCATGCTGTCATCCCACAGGTGCACTCAAACTTTAAAATTTTTCCATGTCTCAGCTTCTAGTGTAAGAAAAATGTATTATGCAAGATGAGGAAATGGCAGCCAAAAAGTAAATGCTGCTAAATGTCACTTAACAATACAACATGGGCATGTAAATGCAAGTAACCTTATAGGGTGACTTATATTATCATTTGCACTCTCAATAAAATGTGATGTGCAAATGATAGTGTAAGTGCCAGGTCCTGACAAGTAAATGCTCTCCAGGGTAAAAGCAGCAAAAATAATTTTCTTTATTTTATTTTATTTTATTTTATTTTATTTTATTTTATTTTATTTTATTTTATTTTATTTTTTGGTTGCTTTTTTTTAGAGACTCCTCCTTAACGTGGAGAAAACTATTTTTCTGAACTGGCACTCAATTATTATTAATGAGCATTTTCTAAAGATGAATTCATCCATGCTATCTTAATTGAATTTACAGCAGGATTAAATACAGTTCCATTTGTTCCATTCTTAAACTGTGCTAACAAAAACAAAACAAAACAAAATGAAAAAAACAGAATTTTTCTGAAGTTATCTTCCTCTGTTCCTCTGTCCTGCTCTGCTTTCCTCTCCATCTCATTTCCATACCCTTCCTTCTATTCATAGGTCATTAGTAACAGTATGAACTAAGATTCCATTTCAAAATCAAACTCTAATTCAAATCTAGATGAATGATCTGTTTCACTCAATTCCCCTACTAACAGAGTAGGGAGGTAATGAAAAAACATCTAATTTTATTACTGCTTCTGATACTGAGAAAAAAAAAATCAAAAAATCAGGACTTTGAAAAATCTTGGTTTGAATTTTAGATGCCTCCTAGAAAAAAAAACAATAGTTTTATATATATACTAATCTGGAAATAAATAAAGGACTACAAATAAGGAATCCTTCAATTTCAAGTTATATTCTTAATATAAATGACATAAAACTGGACAATAAGTTCAGAGTCACAATTAGTGTTATTTCCTATCTTCAAATAAGATTTTTAGCATTTGGAAAATTAAAGATTTAGCAAACATAAAGATAATGAAAGATAAAATAAGAATATTAGTAAAAGAACAAAACAAAAATATATATTTTTAAAATTGAATAATCTATCAAATTTAATTTGTTCATAATTTTGGAATGGATGTCAATATAGTTTAATATATATTTTCCTGTATTCTGAGATCACACTGGTTTTGCTGACAGCATAGTGTAAAATTAGTTCCTTGTTGACTGTTAGATTAACTGAGATTAGATAAAGCCTAATACTTTTGTTCAAGTCTTCTCTGATCAGTCATTCTTACAAGCAAAATAATAGATAACATCAATATTGTTTTATAACTAGAGACATAGTTCCATTTTCCATTGAGGTTTCAGTCTCTTCCTTGCTTTTCTTTGTTTTTGTTTTTACCAAGCCTAGAGGACAGGTGACAAAAAGAGCTGCTAAAAGGAAAGATAAAAACCCTTCTCCCTCATTTATGCATGTATTTTATGCCTTATGTTATCTACTTTAGGTACTCACTTACCAGACATTTCTTGTCAGCACTTGCTTAATAACTAGCAAGCAACCCCAAAATAAGTGCTTAAATCAGACCTTCATTTTTCTTTGTAAGTAACAAATATGATTATTAGAATCTTTAGAGAGTTATCTCTAATCAAATATCCACAAAAAATACACCAATGTCAAACAAACACCTCAGGCCTTTTTTTTTTTCCTACTTCAAAATCTGTAAATCTTTTAAAGAAAAAGATTCTTAAGAGAAATTAGTTTTTAGTTGGAGTTTTGTTAATTTTATACAGTTTTTGTCACTTTCTTCTTTTACATAGCTTTATATTAATTTGCTATTGAAGGATTTGCATTTAAATAACAGCAGCTGTCAAGATTTATAGCTTAGGATATTGGCACAAATATAATAGAAAAATACCAAAAAGTCCATTGAAATTGAATAAGGTAGGGTACAAATTGCATTTTCCTCTTATAGATTTTATTTCTACTGGTGAGCTTGCTGACTATTTCTAAAGGAAACAGAGAAACAACTTTTCTTTTACAACAAGCTTCGATCCCGCATTTGTAATGCCAGCTGCACATAGTGTCTCAGCTTCTCAGAACAGGGTGATTCTTTTTGTTCATTCTGATTTGGCAATTCAGTGAAACCTAGAGGAGCTGGAAAACAAAGAAAAAGAGAAAGACAAATGAGCTAAAAAAAAATAAGAAGGCAATCATGATTCCGAAGAAAACAATCCTAAAATTGAAATGCTAAAAGCAGGCTAGTTAAAAAAATAAATATATTGAGATATACCAGATGACTTCAAAATAATCTTATTTTTCATTTTATCTTGATATTTCAAAACAAGCTTGCTCTTCTTCTAGATTTTCATTAATAAACAGTTGGAATCTCTATTGAATAGAAATGATACTTGATATATCATTTTTCTAGTGATTTTTTGTTAGTAAATCATGTTTCTTAAATCTTGCACTTTAGTGGTTAAACATCTTCTATAAATTCAGATGTCAAGATGTCATTTGTCATATGAAATTAATATTTTCTTAAAATTCATTGAATTGCCAGATATTTTGATGTTGAAAAAAATCTTTCTAATAGTTTTTTTATAAAAACAGAAAAATACAAAACATGAAAAAGGTAAACTAATACATAATCCTAACTAGCATAACTGAACTATAAAAACAACCATTTTCTCTGAAAGATGAAATGATTCTGCCGTATAGCTTTATGATGTGCATGGTATAATGCACAAACATTTAACACAGAATAAAAGTATGGACTAGCTGAAAATAAACAGCAATAAAAAATTCAGTAAGATAATATATTTATACCAAGAGCACTCAAGTAAGTGGTCAGGAGACATCCCACCTAGCTTTAGAGGTCTATAAGACATGTGCATATTAACTAGTCATTTTCAAATTTACATCCAATGGAGATCAATAGTCAGTAGAGGATGCAATTTACATGACCTATTATAGATATCCACTTTAGGATGATATGAATCACAGCCTAAGAGTGCCTATTTCTCTCTGCAGCGACAAAAACCTACACAAATAGCTCAGTTTTAGGTGTCAATACACATGTAAAAGAATAACTCCTGGTCTGCCTTTACTACTTCCTTCTTGTATATGGCCCAGATAACTGTTTTTTTATTGCAGTAACTTCAGATGCTGGACCACTTACAGGAATTCTAATTAAAATATATATTCCACATTTGTGTGGCAGTACAGATCAAATTGCCCTATATGAACTTTGGCTGCAGAGAAACCCTATGTCATGCAGCATATAATTACAAAGGAATATATAATTCACAGTAAATGGTTCTTTCATTATACGGTCATTCTCAAGGTCAGTTTGAATCTATGTTTTAAGTAAAAATTCATATAAGAACTGAAGAATATTATGACTTGAAGGTCATGTCAAGTGTTATTGGAAAGCTACTTGTCTCTACGTTTGAAATAAAAGCTTGATTTTGTTAAGTAATATGCAGGATTTCATAGAATCATAGAATCCTTAAGCTTGGAAGGGATCTTTAGAGATCTTCTAGTCCAACCCCCCTGCACACGCAGGGTCACCTACAGCAGGTGGCTCAGGACTGCGTCCAAGGGGGTTTGGAAGATCTCCAGAAAAGGAGACCCCACAGCCTCCCTGAGCAGCCTGTTCCAGTGCTCTGTTCACCCTCACTGTCAAGGAATTTTTCCTTAAGTTCCTGTGGAACTTTTGGTGCTTCAGTTTGTGGCCATTTAGCATGCAACATGACATATTCAGAGATAGTCATTTAGTAACCATTATTTATGAATTACATCCTAGAAAGTATCAGAAAGTTTGGTGAATTTAAAATGGGATGTCTAATGGAAATTATTTTGCTACAGATATGGCAGACATAATAAATAGTAACATTTAAATGTAGACATAAATGCTGCCATTAATAAAAAGGCTGAGCTCTTATCTTTTCTCATGAATAGTTGAGTCAGGTGGTTTGCAATTTTTTTTTTTTTTTCTTTTAAAGTAAAGATGAAGAGCAGATAGGAAACAGAATGGAAGAGGAAAAAAGCCTTATTTGATTAATCAATGAAAAGGCAAACTGGAGTAGGTTGTTCAATAATTGACACCAAAGCATGACAGATAGTCATATGGAATTATCTATAAAATCATGCAGTTTTCCTTAGAAAATCATCTGGGGTGAAGTTCCTATTCACTGAGATGAAAGGAAATGAAAGCACGACGAAAGGAGAGAAAAAGTTTCTGTTCTTATTTTTTAACTATGACTGTCATTTATAAAACCAGCTTTTGTTCTCGTTTGTTTGTTTATTCTTCCTAGCAAAAATAGAAAAAGTTCACGAAGAATGAAAAAAGTTAAATATTTACCACTGATGCGACAAACTAATAAAGACAGCATCAAATCTAAGGCATATGTTAGTAGACATATCACTTCAATGATATGTCAGCAGTTTAAACTGCTTTAAAACAAGAATTCCTTAGGACAAACAGTTTTATCATCTAGAATATTATTTCATAGCAGCTCTATCAATAAATGGGAAAAGACACTTAAGTAGTCTGAAATATTAATAATTCAATGGCATTTGTTTATGTTTCATCTTTAGTAGCTTAAGGAACTTATTACTCCATCTGTTCTAGTATATAATTCTACAGGAAGGAAATCTACTGAACTGAGGAAACTGGACGTTTATTTAAATGATTGAGTATGTACACTATTAAATCACTCATGGATACTCTGGGGTTTCAGCTTACCTTTTTGTAATATACTGTCTCAATATGCTGTGAAAAAAAAAATGCAGAGAAACTCTGTTTCAAGGCCTACTCAGAAAGCTGCTTAAAAAAAAAGTTTTCTTGTATCATGCTTAATTTCAGGATTTTTGACCAACTGAAAGATAATTAATAAATATATGGCACAAAATCTGAATATTAGATTAAATATTTTACAAATTAGAGCAGGAGGAAAGATACAAGATTTTTAACTTTTAACTTTCATGCATTTTCTGGAAAGGTTCATTCTCCACTTTTCTTTATAATATAGAAGACAAAATATATAGTTTTGGATGAGAATATAGTTCTGGGCCCACCTGCTTAGGATGTTCAGCTGTGTGTAGAGAAATCCCAGATGTCGGTGTCCATGGGATATTCCGCACAACCTGGACAATAACAGGACTATATCAGTATGAAAGGTTCGATCTACCTAGGCTGGTATTGGAGTATACTATACTTTATTTTTTCTTGACTAAGATTTTGAAAGGCTTTGTAATAAAAAATTTTTACACCTGAATCACAACCAGGATCTCTGCCCTGACTTCAGTCTCGATATGTTCAGTACAGGACAGTCAGAGCACATATACCCCAGATACCCAAAGAACATGAAAAGCAGCTGTACTGGGATTTATATAGTTGTAAATATGATTAAGGCACTGACATATCACTGAAAACATTTTACACCTCTTCTTATTTTCTTCTTCTTTTTTTTTTTTTTCTTTCCCTTGCTTTATAGCTCGTCTTCCTGTACCCTCCAAACTGATCAGGTTGTTGGTTTTGACTAACAATATGGGCAACTCAAATGAGGGAGGCTAATAGAAAAGTGCACAGCAAAATCAACAGCCCATCAGGCTGCTTTAATTAGTTATCTTCTTATTGTAATTTAGTCTGATGTGCAAAAAGTAACAGTAAAAGCATTACTTCTTTATATACCTAAATACCAACATAAAAATATCATTAAAAATCTTTTAGTGACTTTCTGTTATGTCTCATAATTGAAGTAATGGGTGCTCTACAATACATCTACTGCCGTAGTACACATTAAGCAAACATTAGCAGAACCAGAGAAATTTCACTGAATGGAACAGTGTTATAAGCTGTTTTTTTTATTATTATTTTTTATTTTTATTTTTTTTCCGCAGTGTCTCTTTCAGTCTAAGAACAGCACTAAATATAGTTCTGATCCCACTGGGTCCTGAATCATGTCAGAAGAGTTTGCCTGTCTGGCAAAGAATTTCATACCACTGCTGCCCACCACATCATCACTCAGCAGTTTTCAGCCCTCCCAGGTTCCTTTGGTGGCCCATCACTTCAGGAAAAAAATCATGTGATTTCCCAGAAAAATCCCACTGCTGACCATTATTGCCTTTCTTCAGTACAAGAGCTTCTGCTGATGCATTTCTCCTACCACAGGCACTTTTTCCCTGATGGAGCTTCTTTCCTGGCACGCTATCTTCTCCAGTTTGCTCTTGTAGGAACTATTCTCTGCACTGCAGTCTCCCCATAGCCTGATAATAAATATATCAGTGTTGCCAAAATGTTTTGGATGCACTGGCTGCTTCCGTGTGTGGCATTATCTCCATCTCACCCCTGCTGGTGCTCCTTCTGTCTTCTGTGTAGATTGTGCTGTGATGATCATTTGTTCCCTTCCTCCTTCCCATCTTTCCTCCAGCTGATGAACAATAAGTGCCCATTAGTGATAGTGAAGTTACCTTTAGAAAAAGGAAAGTTTTCTTTTTTATTATTATTCTTATTAAATAAGCCTAAGTTGAAGCAGAGACTTAAGCAAAGGCTTAAGAATTTAAGCATGTAAATTGCTTTATTTATCTCATAGTGTGTCAGGTTGCACTTGAAGACTATCAGTCTCATCTATTTGAATAATAATATATCCAGATTGGGGATTTTGTTTGTCTGTTTTTCTCCCTTTCCCATTCCTCTTCAGACTAAGGAATAATGCTATACCAGTCTTAAATGTAAAGATGCAAACTCAATTTTGATGAGTGCTCATTAAAATTTCTTATAGAAAATTTCACTGAAATAATCCCCATATGACTATTTCAGATGAAAAAGTCAGTCTCATTCAACAAAATTTTGTTTCAATTTGTTTAGCTATAAAACAAAGCTAATAAATATTGAAACTAACTTGTTCTTGTTGGATGTTGTGATCATGAAATATAATCAATTTCATTAAAATAGCCATTTTCCCACAAATTCTATTTATTTCGGTGAACACTTTTTTCTCCAAAAAATATTTTTTCATTATAAAACATCCAATTATAAATGTTTAAGACAACATCAGCAGACAAACCAAGCTTCTTTAGTGATTAAAAAAAAAAAAAAAAAAAAAAAAAAGGCTAGGAAATAATTTGCCAGGGGAATTTTTAAAGTGAAATCAAATTTGAAAATTTCATATAAATTTTCATATTTAAATGCAAAGAAGGAAAATACTTAGGCTCTCCTATAACATACTAAAAACTAATTGAACACATGAAAATATGTGTGAAAATGTGTAGGAATATTTTCTCCACAGTTCAGATAAGTGAGTGCCAGGATATCCATTTTGATGATGTTGCTAGAGGAAGGCAAACATGAGAAATGGCTGGGATCTTGCATTCTGAAGGCAAGAATAACAGTACTTTTTTTCTGCAACAGCATTTCACAATGTCCTGTGTCTAAGGTTGAATCTCACTGAAGAGACAGGTAGAGAACTGAGAGTCTCTGTGTAAGTGAAGACTTATAAACTGTAAGACTATTTTCTGTTCCTTTTTTTTTTCCTGAAAAATAAAGATGAAGTAACTACATTACATGAAATAATTATTTAATGATCACTTTCTGAGAACCTTACATCTTCAAAGTGCTCTGCAATCAACAAGTAACTAATGTTTACGTAACACAATTAACATAATTGAAAATGCAAAGACCCTAAACAGATGAATAGTTTTAATACTTGAAGCCCAGATCCCCAGGCACACCTGGGAAGCAACACAACTCTGTAGTCGAATTCTATCCAACCCCTTGAAGCATTGTACATATACAGTGTCCAATGGCAGGCAGCAGAATATGTTGTCAGGATAAATCATTTGGAAAACAAGAGATTCAGAGACTCAATGGAAATTCAGTGTTTTGGATGGCTCTCTAGAAGGTCAAAATGCCATAACTTGACACTTAAATTACTCATTCTAATAGAAAGGAAAAAAATGAATGAATTTTTTTTTTTTTTTTTTTTTTTTTTTTTTTTTTTTTTTTTGTAAACAGCAAAAGACTTTTTCTACTAATTGATTCTTACAACTTATTCACGGTATGATTCTGTGTTTTAATGTACTTAGAAGTTCCAGTAACTTGAACAGGCGTAGTGAGTGCACCAGGAATGGAGAATAAGGCCTTTGAAGTTTAGTATCATTATTTAGATTTCAGGCATGCCTGGAGACAGCACTCAAGATTAATAAAATGCTTTGCTTCAATTAGCTCTGTGTCTCTTGCATCCCTCCCCAATTCCCTCTGCCCTTGTTTAACATACTCCCTTATCTCTTCACATTATCCAGACAGGTGCTGTCTGCTACCACAGCCTGCTGGAAGCTCTGCAGAGGAGATTCAGTGTGGGGAGGAGGATGGAGATTGGTTTCCTGGCTCTGATCTAGAAAAACATGATTACTTGGGATAATGGCTGAATCTGTACACACAACCTTTTTTTTTTTTTCTTCCGCAGTATTGCTACAGACTGTCTTTAAAAAGATTTATGGGGAAAAAAAATAAAAATAAAAAAATCCCTAAAAGATCTTGTAAACAGATATGCTCTCCTCTATGTATGGCAAGCACATCTTCACAACCTAGCCCAGAAAATGTAAATCAAAGAAGTATTATTTCTAGCTGATTAATTCTGGAGGAGGAGGAAGCCAGTATAAAGGAAAGAACCCAATATTCTTTTGTATATATGAAAGAAATCTTTATTGTAGTGGGACTCAGATTTCTGCAATGATGTAGTCTGTTTTTTCGCTGTAATAAGCCCCCTCATTTCAGATTTCTTTGAAAGCAGCTTACAAGTATAATGCAATGGCCACTGAAAACTGCCGCATCCTGCAAAGTGGGGGCAGGAAATTACAAGTTTCACATTGAGTTCAATGGGAAAGTCATAAGGCCCTGCTCCCTCTCCCTTGGGGTATTTTCGTTTTTTATTGTCAGTACTATAATGGGCAATCAGTTCCTGAAATGGTGCCCTGCTGTCTAGATGAAGCATTTATAGGTTTTTTAAGCAGTCCATTTGAACACGGCAGAATAAAAAGTCAGCCCTTGTAAGTTCAGGTTTTAGGGCCCTGATCCTGCAATGAACTCTGTGTTGGCAAACCTCCTGCCCACTTTGAATTCAGAGCAGGATCAGGGTCTCGATTTCTGTGTTTCCCGCTACAGTTCAGCCCTTTATTTACCACAGCTGGAAACAACATTACAAATAAAAATGCTTCTAAAAACCAGTGTCTATCCCTTTCAAAAGTTAACTTTCCTAGATTTATGTACATATATTTACATAGTAATCCCCTGAATGGAGATTCTTCTTCTAATGAATTAGGGGATTACTACAGAAATATATAAATCACCACAGATATTTTCCACACAGAAACACTTAAAAAAAAATCTGTTCAAAACTCAGAGGCAAAAACTCTTATTTTGAGGGCCACAGCACTATAAAGTAGATCCAAAAAGGACTTACGGACCAGACTCAACATAAGATTTAGGCCTAAAATGAAGTTAAGAGAAGTTAGAGACCACTAATGGTCTAATCTGTGATTTAGATTCAGTCTAATTTGTAATTTAGAAACTGAACTTGCTTAGAGATTAGACAATTGTCTGTGACATCTCTTC
The DNA here is from genome assembly GCA_013398345.1 of Nothocercus nigrocapillus. Classification (NCBI taxonomy): domain Eukaryota; kingdom Metazoa; phylum Chordata; class Aves; order Tinamiformes; family Tinamidae; genus Nothocercus; species Nothocercus nigrocapillus. Next base: position 548,283 of record WBNA01000348.1, read on the forward strand.
TGCTCGCAGTGCCTAAGTTGATTGTAAAAGTATGGCTTTTTGTATGGCTTAAAAGTTTGCTATTGCTGAATGTGCCCATACTTGCTCAGACCTGGATACTGAAGATATAGGTTCATTGACAGATACGTTCTGATGAAAACCAGGTTTAACAGGAGGATACCAAGTCAGTGAGCTATCCACTTCCTCAGAAAAGTCTGAATATGTTGCTCTGGCAAAAATACTTTTTTTTTTTTTTTTTTTGATATCACATTAATGCTTAGAACTCTCTTTTTACAGAAGCTGGAGGCCTATTTCCAGCCCTGGGTGGGCAAGACTAGCGTTGTCCCATTGTCATAATGATATAGATGTGAGAAAAGGGCATATTGAACCTGTCTGTTGAAGTTGGACAGATACGAAGTAGAAGTCATGATATTAGAAGAAGAAATAGCAGAAAATTAAGTGACTCTGTCCTGCTAGTTCTGGCATTTATGACAAGAAAACGTCAAGAAGTTCTAGTTAAGAATAAGCCCATACACCTGTACAGACTGAGAGTCAACCAGCTAGAAAATAGCTTTGTAGCAAAGAATCCGCTGGATCCTTGTGAACAAGAGGATGATCACGAGCCATCACTGTGCCCTTGCAATAAAGGAAGTCAATTGGCTGCATTAGGTAGAGCATTGCCAGCAACGTGAGGGAGGTGATCCTTTACCTCTGCTCAGGCCTGTTGAGCCCACGTCTGTACTATGAGGACTTCTGTCTGAAGTGCTGGACTTCCTAGCACAAGAAAGATTTGGACTGACTAGAGCAAGTCCAGAGAGGGGCCATGAAGAATATTAAGAGACTGGAAGATCACTAATACAAGGAGAGACAGAAGAGCTGGGACTATTTAGCTTGGGGAAAAAAAAAAAAAAAAAAAAGATTTTTTTTTTTTTATCGATGTGCATGAATACCTGAAAGGCAGGTGTACTGAGGGCCAGACTCTTCTCTAGTGCTGCCCAGCAACAGGAAAATGGGCTCACAGTGGAATACCTGAAATTCCACCTGAACAAAAGAAAATAAAAAAGGGGGGGGGGGGTTGTTTGCTTGTTTGTTTTCCCCTGGGGATGTCTGAACACCAGAACAGAGAATGGTGAAGTCTTTATCCTTGGTGATATTCAAAATCTAATTAGACATAGTCCTGAGCAACCTGTTCTACGTAAGCCTACTAGACCAGGAGGTCTGGACTATATGATCTCCAGAATTCCCTTCTTCCAACTCTATTTTCTGTGGTTATGTGATAGCCCCCAAAGTTATGTAGAGTCTCAAAGTGTGCCTCATTCTCTTTTGAATTCTTTTGCATCAGAACAAGAATTTATTTACTATCTATTTTTTTCTCAGATGAGTAACATGAGTTCACTATAATACATTCATTCTTGTGCTCAATTAACCTTTGTCTCATGCTAAATGAAAAAGAAGGATAATAATATCAATAGGTCTGAGTTTTTACAGAAGATTCATTTTATTGAATATGCTGAGACACTCTGAGGACTTGGCTCCATTTACAGGTTTAACAAGTTGTGCATCCACCTACCCCAAATTCCAGCTGGCCAGCTAAGAGCCAACTCCAGTTCCAAAGCTGAGTGGTGGTGTTAACACAGCACTAAGCCCAACTTAACCAAGTATTCGGACACTCCTGAGAAAATTAGAGCTCTGGCAACTTTGCAGTTTTGAAAGGCTTAAGTCTCTGTTTTAGTCACTCTGTCAGCCTCAGTGAATAGTTCTATTTAGTAGCAGGTGATTGTCTCTAAGAGCAGGACCTATGAACAATGTGATAGAAAATTGTTAGAGACACCCTACTGTGACTGTTTTTTTGGCAAGCCTCACAGGAGGTTTTGGCAGCCTCCCTTCCTCTAAAGAGCTGCTGTACTTCTGCATGGTTGCATTCTTCAAGTAAACCTCTATTAATGCCAACATTGAGAACCTGGAGAACTGATAATAATTATTGTTTTCACTGCAGGATAACAGGGAAAAGCAGCAATATTGAGTAATGCCATGCTTTCTGTGTATTTTTTTTTTTAAATGCATCTGTTTGGTTTAGCTTAAGGAAAAAATCTACTTATCCAAAGATGTTTTTAAAGGATGAGAATTGTATTATTATTATAAGCATGTACCTTTTGCAATGGTTTCTAATTTTTCAGTGCCATCAGGATAAAGTAATTAGAAACTTCCAGTAATATTTTATGTTAGTTTCTGTGAAATATTATATTAGACATTTTTGAACAAAAAATATATTAAAATATGTGGAATGTCCTAAAGATCACATGATTTGAATCCAAAAATACATATTTTTTATATTACTCCATTACAATCTTGACAGAATATATTGTTATGCTCATATTATTTCAAAGACAGAAAGTGTTTACTTGCTTGAATTGAAAATATCTCTCTATTGTATTTCTGTTTCTTGTTTTCCTCTGATCTACTTTGCAAAATTTTAATTCTAGGAGGAAGAGCAAAATGAGGTCTACAGAAAAGTGTGATAAGAGAGGGAAGAGGAAGCGATGTAAAGAGTAAGAAATGTAAAAGGAAAAACAGTTTCAGAAATACAATATGAGGAATATATCATCTATTCACAGTGTTAAGAGTGAAAACTATTCTGAATATTTATAGAAATGGTCTATCATTTGCAAAAATCACTTAGGCTAGGTGTCTTCCTAATTTCTACTCAACTTCTAAGGTTGAATGTTGCTGGGTAAGAATAAATAAAGTCCTATTGCTTGTTCAGTTGCCTACAAGGTGTTGCTCTTTTTAGCACGTTCCCAGTGTGAACCTTCATGATCAAAATGAGGGACTAGGAAGACCTGTGTATGGGACGAAAAACCCCATACCTTGTATAGATACAAAAAAAACTTTTTTGTTAAGAAATAGTTAAGACCGTCTTTCTCCAGTGGTTTCTCCAAGAGAGTGAAATTTTGTCCTTGTTTTGCTCTGCCACACATCAATATCATTGGTATTTCCATGGGAAATTCTACTTCCTCCAAAGTAAGTCAAGTCTCCAAGGTAAGAAATGTATGATCTTGGTAACTTTTCATTTGTTAATGTCATCTCCCCCATATTCCCTTCGACAACATTTTATTCTCAGATGGTGTAACTAAATAACTTCATCAAACTAAACTTTGTGATGTTGTCTACAGACTGATGTGGATATTTCTATTTCAACACTGCATAAGGGTTTACATGTATGATTTTTAGCTTACTGGTTATGAGTTAATCCGTTATAACGTATGACATCCTCCTACACATCTTGTCTTTTTTTGTATCATCAGGAAGTTTGAAGGACATGCTAAGATAACACTGGCAAAAATCTCAGAGGTAAAAGGGCTAAAAATGAATAAGATTCAAAAAGCCATGTCTGATATCTCCCAAGACTCCATCTCCTGCTTCTAAGAACAAGGAATGTTACAAGATTTCTTGTCTTAGGATAGAGGGACATTTCCAACAGTTTTGAGGATTTAAATACAAGCTGAAATTTCAAACTTACTTAAAGTTCTTTATATGGTGGCATTACTATTTCTCTGTTTCTAATGTTTCTACTGAAAATACCTTACCTTATACATACCAGGATTCTAATTGCCTTGTGAGGTAGCTGTTTCATGAGGATGTATTGTTCCCTGCTAGACTACGACAGCCAGTTCCTTCTTTCCCGCCCCCACCTGATTTAGCTCCAAGCTTATTGCTCTCCGAAAAATGACACTGGACTTGATACAATCATATTTTGTTCTTCTTCAATATTCCAGTCACCTATGCTACCAAAATTTTTCTCTTAGGAGGAACTTCCATTGTACTGGTGATTTCTATCAATTCTCTGTAATTCAAGATATTTATGCCAAGGTTTCAGCAGTATATGAATGAGGACATAAAATCATGATAACTTTTTGGACTCTAACCATTTTTTCTTTAATACAAGTCATTGAACCTTCCTTATCCATAGGTTCTACCAATCCTTGGAATAATTCCCATCTTTTTTATTATTAGGCAATTTTCCATGTGGCATTCCTTTCACCTTTCAAAGATTAATAGATTAGATTATGCTCACCACATTTCCTTCCCCACTTCACCCACCTTATTCAAAAAATAAATAGGTAAATAAATAAATAAAGAGAAAAATAGATGGGTTTAACCTGTTAGTGTATATTTTTGGCAAGCTCAGCTGTGTTTTATCTCATGTTGTAATTCATTTAAAGATAGTCTTTTCTTCACAATAAGGAATCCATATTTGCTTTGATCCCTTTTTTTTTTCCCCAGTTCTTCAGTATAATTGCTTTTGTATTCTAGCCTTAAATTTTAGAACAGTTCCTCATTTTCTTTTTTAATTAATTTAAAAATCCTGGTGCTGAGTCATCATATTTCATGTGACAGAACTTTCAGAATATCTTTCTGGGACATTTATTTATTTTTTTCTCATCTGTTCTTCACTTTCTTTGTCTTTACAAATTCTTTGAGTTCTTTGCTTCTTCATTAGACATTGTGACTTGGTTGCTCCTATTAGTACTGTCTTTGATTTAATGCTCAGTATAATTATTACTAACAAAATAGAAGACAGGTATCTTTTAGATCATACCTAAAGTATCTTTTATCCAAAATGTGAAGCTTTTGTGAAAAAAGTACTTAAAAAAAACCTTTCTCTAAGGAATGAATCCTTACAATTTTCACATAAAGAAGCATTTTCAAATGTCAGCAATGATCCAAATCGCCACAGAGATTGTCTTGTAGAAAGACTACTCAGATGTGCAATCGGTATAAGCTAATATATGTCACTGCCTAGATGTTACAGAACTATTCTGTTTATATTCAGCTTGCAAAAATTTAGCATCTTGCAAAAGGAGAAATTACATGCTTTATTTTTTTTTTTCCAGAAGGAAAAGACCCAAAATCATCAGCAGCTTATAAACAATATCTGAAAATCTAATGTGTTGAGAACCACTTAATAGAAGTCTTAGGGGGTAGAAGATACATCTGCATTAGGAAGAACTATAATGTCATGGGGGTGAATTTGCAGAGCAAAACAGTTAGCTCCAAAGATATATTGTCTGCAGTATAAGCATTTTAGATGGCACACTTTAGTTGCAATCTTGCAGTCGTACAGCCTGACTGTCCATTAGTGGCTGGAGTATGCATCCATGGCAAGTCCCCTGAGCAATGCAGTCTGAAAGGTTCCAAGACCCCCAGACTGCTTCATAGTGTGAACCAAAACATTCAGCTTTCATGAGATATCAAGAAAATTCACCTAACACACATACTACCAATCCAAATCAAAATGTTATGGTTGATGTGCCCACACAAGACTCAAAAGTATAAAGCTATTTCTTACTACTAGACTTATCAATATAGGAACCTTAAAATAAAACTTAGATTCTTAAATTGTTGCTCAGAAACTGGCTAAACCCAGGAGTTCCTCAAGCTCCCATTCAGCCAAGGTTGTTTTTTTATTTTCATTTTTATTTTATTTTATTTTATTTTATTTTATTTTATTTTAATCTGTTTGTTTGTTAGTTTGCAAGGTTTTCTGGTATCTTTAAGTGTCTTCTGAAGACACCTAGCACATCTTTAACCTTCCCTTACTCCCCGCTCTGAGCCTGGACTGAATCAGCTCTGTCCAAGTATTTTACGCTGCATAAAAAGCAGTGTTTTTGTATCAGGAGCTTGCAGGAGTGACCTGTGAGGGGAAGTGGAGACTGGGGAGCAGATAAGAATGATATTTCCCTAAGTGTTTGCTGAATGCTACTTTTTTTTCTTTCTTAATACCCAAATCAATAAAAAAAAATGTTAATTGGCAATAAATTAAGTGAAATTTCCCCAGTCAAGACTGTTTTGTTCATACAGGGCATTAAGAGGGATTCTTTGGCCATCCCTGCACAAGACTGGCAAAAAAATAACATGAAAAGTCTCCCTAGAGGTAAAATGTGACTTGTCGTATACTGACTTTGACATGTAATGAGATATCAAAGTAGATTTTTTTTTTTTTCTGCAAGCCTACACCTCAGAACTCTCAATTTTTATCAGAGATATGCCTACTACACCCACAATTCTTATGACATCCTGAAAACAATTGTCTCTGAATTTGTGTTCGCTGCTTATATAAGCTATGAGAACTAACAGGTCTTATTCTTTTCACAGTCTTATATAAATTTGAATTTTGAATGTTTTTTACTTGACACCTTTCATATAATTACTATCTTGTTTAAATATCACTGTGCTATTGCCTGAGGGAAATGCAGTAGAAAATCACTATGTTCAATGTTATATTCTTACAGTTTCATCCTCTCTGTCAAACTAAGGACTTCTTGTTTAATTTTGCAGCAAATTTTTTTATGTTATTTGCTTGTTTATTCCTAATGTAGATGAATAAGTTGTTGGCTATCTACTTAGAGGATATTTCCTGTGTCAGTTAGCCAAGCTTAAAATGGATCTGTGCACTTTTGTCACTGTCACAGATAGCTTTTTATGCTGCGTAATAATGAAATGTAGAAAAATATACATTAGCATTTATTCATGGCTTTTTCTATTTAAATGATTGATAGTCAAATCATTTGCTGTTAGTTCGAAGGCAGATTCTTAAACTTAATACAGATCCAACTTTGGGGAAAAGAAACCTAAGCACATACTGAAATTAGACTTCTACTTCAGAAGAACCTGAAGCAAATTTAAAAGGTGGGTGCTGAGCAGGAACTCTGTATTTACATACAGCAGCTACAGAGCAATATTGAACAAAGCTTAGAGTACACAACAGCAGGACAAAATGGGCACAGACTCTTTATCCATTTTATATTAACTTGTCATTAGAAGAAAAACATGTGGCGACTGCAAGAGTACAGACCAGAATGCAAGTCTGGTTCTTGTCTAAATGCAGTCTCTTCTAGCATAAATAGGTTGGATTCAAAATCTCCAGCTCCTTTGGCAATTCCACCAAGCTATTATGAGAAAGGCAGTCTCCTGAATGAAGTTCAGACTTGGCCAGGCAGCTAACTGTATCTCAGATTTAGGTGTTCTGATTCAGAAGGAAGAGAATGCTTAGACACCCCTTTTTGTTGTGTCTGATTTACTGGTCTTGTGATCACCCTGCACAATCCTCTGGCTTTTTTTCTAGTCTGATCTTAGGTGCCTAATTCAGCACAGCGACGTCCATTCCTGAAATATATCAAATAACTTACCCTGACTCTAAAGCCTCACTTCGGAGCTAGTCCTTAGCCTACAACAAGCACTCTGGATCTCTATATGCAAGGGTTTTGACCACTGATATTTGCACATCTCTGTCATCAATTACAAGATGAATAATCATTTCACTAGTAATATTATCATAATAACTAAGCTGTTGCCAGAGAGCATGTATATTAACATCAAACTTCTGACAGCATTAAATATGTAGATGCTGACATCATTAGATTTGAAATTCATAAAACAGACAGTACTCAGTGTATTACACAGCAAAACTCGAATTCTGAACATTTCAGGTGTACTTTTCCCTAAGGTAACTTCTCCAAAGAAATATCAGAAAAGCCAGGCTTTAGCAGATTTTCAGCAAGGAGATATATACATAAATATAACAACTGAGGTTAGCTTTTCTTCAGAGTTGGCTTACTTGTTTTTGCCAAGAAAAATAAAGATTTTTATCTTTTTACGCATATCAGTTCAGGGAGAGCTCCCTGGTTCAAAGACAAAATAGTAGAGAACTGCTGTGCTTCTATAAGCAAAGTTTTGCTGTACTTGGCACTCAGATGCACAATTTCTGCTTTAGTTAACCTGGAAGAAAAAAAAAAAAAAAACTACATACTAATAATATGAGTACGTACACAGTACAATGCTCTCGGGTGGGAGGGTGCATTTGAAGGAAATTCCTCATCCAAATAAAGCTACACTAGAGGTAAACACACAGTGTTTTTGTGGGGCTATCTGAGATTAGCTCCCTCTACATCCAGATGGCCACTTCCACACCATAAGGTCCTTGGCTGTGTTCTCCTCACAGTGCTTTCCCTTAGTCATAAAATATAATTATCACTTTGGATGGAGAGGATCAGGGAAGGGTCATGTTTGAAGGGTGTTTGAAATAAAGTGAAGGCTGGGTGGGAGCCTAGCTGAGGCTTTTATATGCTTTTATAGCAGGAAGCTAGTGATGTGGGTGTATAGCCTGAAGTGTACCTGAGGGAACATTAGAATGTTTAGGAGATAACAGAGTGCTGGGATATGCTGGGATGTGACCTGAAGACCTTGTAGGACCAAAGCATGTCAAGCCAAACCTAATGCAAAACCAAATACTGTTCTTTTACAAGGATATTTCAACGAAAATATCCCTCCAACTGTCCATCTAGTTTAGTTCTAGAGAGCTAATCAGAGCTGTTCAAAGCAGAGCCAGCAAACAGACCAACAATTATGAGCATCGGAGATCCAGTGCTTGAATTTACTCCCGGTCTTTTATTTAACAGTATAGACATATGCTAAAAGGTCATCTAGTGCATTCCCTGCTTCTTGGAAGATGTTTGTCTAACCTGGCCTTAAAGACCTTAATGTGAGAGGTTACCCAAACATCATGCTCCAGTGCTTCAATAAATAAATAAAGGATCTTCTTGTGAGGCTTGCTTGCTGTAAATTAAATGTGTATGCAAACATGCTGTCAGCACAGATGCTGAAACACAATTATTTATTTTCTTGTTAAAAGATATAAATCTTTTGCTTTGTGTCTAAATACTTACATATATATATATATATATATGCATATATATT
>WBNA01000348.1:557468-577025 GCA_013398345.1 Nothocercus nigrocapillus
CTGTGGCCTAATGTGTAGAACATTCTCTTTCTTAAACAGACTGCTGCAGTCTCTAGTCAATATTTCAAGGAGTACTTGAGAAAAACAGGCAAAAATAGATTCAATATGAGAAAATGAGGTATCTTATAACCTGGTAGTTCAGGATGTCTCCTAGTAGGTGGTAGATATAGACTTAATTCTCTTACTCAAAAGAAAGATTTAAATCTTAACACTTCACGTCTCAGGTGACCACTGTAACTAAAAAAAGAGAATAACTCTACTTTTTCTATTGAAAGTCTTTTAAAAAATAAACCTGAGCCTAATTTAGCACATTTCTGAAGGATTCAGTTTTGAAACATGCTTCAGGAAAGTGATCTGTACAGCAGGCGAATAAATATGTAGAACTTCCCATTTCTTCCTAGTGCTCTTATTCACCATCTCCTTGTTCAGTGTGCTGGTAGTTTCTCATCCCAAGCCTATCAGCCTCACATACAGTCTGCATTGCAGAGCAATAGGCATCATACTCTGCAACCTGCCAGCAGGGCTACTAATAATATCTATTTCTGTAACAATTGCTGCTCTCCCATGAGTAGAGTCCAGCAGCCTAGTGCTTGAAGAAAGATTACCATCATGGCTATAGAAATTGTTTGAGATATGAATTATGAAAGTCTGAAATTTGAACCTATAATCAAACGGCAATTTATGAAAATGCATACTCCCACCATTTTGCAGGACTGGCTTCAGAAAATAAGTTTGAAGCTATTGATTTTAAACTGGTATGTTTGGAGCATATAGGAGCAATGTAAAAAAAAAAAAAAAAAAAAAAGATTCTATACAGAAATCTTTATTCATTGGCATTCATGTCTTTAAGCTTTCTGTAAGTTGTGGTAACATGACCTTTGCATTTTGCATTGACCACCAGTCTTGTATTCAACATAATACTGTATTTAAATATTAATGCATGAAATCATATAACTATACTATATGTTAACTATTTTGTTTCATTTTTTCCCCTTATATTATACTGGAAAGTTTACATTTGAAAGAAATGTGAAATATGTCCTTGAAAACTTGTAACTAGATCTTTATAAATATTACAAAAACAATAATTTTGCATCAGTATGGTGAACAAGTAGCAAAGTGCCTGAAGAATATAAATTAAATGTTCTCTGGAAGAACTGGTAAAGGTTAAAATTCATCATTTTAACTGATAGGCTTTCTCTGGGAAAAAACTGATGCAGAGAATACAAAACACTATGTTAATTTTGTGTTTCTTCTTCTTCTTTTTTTTTTTTTCCTTGAAAAACAGTATCTCTTTGCTTATAAGGAATACTTCCTTTCATTCTAGATTTAAAGTTTCCTGAAATGCTTATCTTCATACACAAATGGTATCTCATTCCATTTGAAATAGAAACTTTTTATCTGAATGAAGTTAATATATCTTCTTCTCACTTCTCACTTCTGTGATTTAGTTCTTTTTAGGAAAAGATTTAACCTGCACATGGTATGCAAACTGGTTGTGAAATACCACATTTACTACCACAGTTTCCATAGTGATTTTTAGAATCTAACAGGCTATAGGCTAAACTAGAAAAATGGGAATTAATACAATTTATGCTAGAAATATCTTCAGTATCTAGAAGCACCTATTTACTCCAGGTATTGCACCAATGCCAGTAACAGATATCTTTTATTTTAAAGATTTTATCATTTATAAAGTGAAATAATAATCTATTTCACTCTTTATTTAGTTAGAAAATTGAATTACAGAGAGATTAAAGGATTTTTTTTTTTTGTAGACATGGAAATCATGTAGTAGAAATGGGTAGAAATGGTAGAAATGAGCACAGATCTGCTAACATTCATTCCACTGTCTAAACCAGACTTCACTTTTCCATCAGGTAATTTTACTCCCTTTAACTGTTATTCAGCTGCAGAATAACCTCCTGTGTTGAAGTGAAGCTAATTTGTTTGTACATCAAGTATTAATTTGGCGGGGGGTTATCTGATTCCAAGTAAGATTATTTCATTCCACCATATCAATACTTCTGCCCCACAAAGACTCTCAGAGTACTTTATCAATTGGGGGTGAGGAATATAACTGATTTGCCAGTTTGTAGATTACCAGTATGATTACCAGGTAGGGTCTAGATCTGTACTAAGCATTGCTAGAAGTCTGATTATCACTATTTTCAAAGATTCTAAATTTTATCCAAAACACAAACATTGTCCACCTTGAATGATGAACATCCTCTGTTCACCAAAAACGAGCTCTGTTTTAGGCCCAATAGGTTGGCATTTCAGTAGGCTAAGAAAGGAGCTGCCGGTTTCCATATCCAACTACCTTGTGCAGAGACTGAACCATAGCACTGCAATTTAGGGACGGATTTTGCTTTTTCAGTTCACCTTCAGTCAGACCTCTCCCCTCCTCAAAACTCTCTAAAAGTTCACCACAAAAGACACAAAGAAACCAAGTGTGCTTGTGTGGAGTTCATGCCTAATCTTTACATGAGTTAAGAATTATTCCTGCTCTCTTTACATCTTTCTCTCTCTCTTTTCTTCTTCCTGAAGGCTATTCAGATAAGATTTTCATTGTCACTGCACCCACTTTACTCTGAATAAAGCAGAGTGCATGAAAAAGCAAATCTCAGGAAAGAATGACTTGCAAACACTGATGTTGCCACTGGACTTGAATTTAAAACTATCACACAAGGACACTGTTAATATTTATCATTTAGCCACCTCTCCACTGGCCAACAAATTAAAATATTACTCCAAGTCTCAGATCAGTATTGTCTTCATGTCCCATTTTGATTGATGTCCTTTATTCATATCAGTGATGCTAGTTAGCTTTAGGACACCCCAAAGGGTAGTCAACTAGTTAAACCTCCAAATGAACCTCATGCCAGCTGTTTAACTCTTGAAAGTTTTGCTGGGCATTGACAGAAGACCTTATCAATCATGACAATTAAGTGATTTCAGATTGTCCATTCAAAGCGAAATCACTAGACGTACCATCTGCTATTTTGCCTTTAAAACTCACCAGTCTCCTTTTCTGAGGTAGCTGTTTAACATTTGAAATGATGTTTCTTTTATAAAAGCAAGATAGGCTGATGAAGAAAAATTTTTGTTTTAATAATCAGCAGTTTCTATGCTGTGACATAATTTTTGCAGTGCTCAGGGCCTTTTACAAATCAAAAGGAATCCAACTAAAATAGTAATTAATGTCAAATGACTAGTCACATAAGGCTCTATTTAATTAAAAAGTTCTAATCTTTGATTAAACCTCCTCACACGTTCTTGTGATTGCAAACTGTTGTCTGAAAAGTAAAAAGTAATTGGGTACATAATCTATTGTGCCTTCTAACTGACACCTGCTAATTGTCTCAGCAGCAAAAAGCAACAATTTAATCTAAAAAGTTTAGAAGTGTCGAATTAAAAGTGTTTTTTTTTTTTTTTTTTTTTTAATATTATGTATTCCTATTAGGATGATTCAGCTCTAAGAATTATCTTCTGTCTAAGAAATTTATTTCATTGTTCTTCGACAGCATGTTTTCCCATAGCAGGCAGAAAACATTTGGTTTACCGTAACATTCTTCCAATATCTATTTAGTGACTTAAATGTCACTTTCCATCTGTAGAAAACTTTCTAAAAATTACCTGATCTACACAGTAGCTACTATAAATATGTTTCAATGCCCATAGTTCACATGAAGAAATGCAGAAGGAATAAACCACAGAAATGACCACCGCAATCATTCTCACTAACTCAGAATTTCATCTGGTGAAGCACTTGTGCCTTTAATGTTCTTCAGCAATGTGATGCATGAGCTTCCCTCCTCTTTCCTGCCCTCTTGGGATCTTAGCTTCAGCACCAGCTGTACAAACAAGACTGTTAGAGTCAAGAAAACCTTTTCTCACTGAAGTCAGTGGCAAAATAGCTATTAACTTCAATGGAAGTAAAATTTTAAAGCAACAGTGCATCAGAGGAAGGAAGATGCTTTACTGACCTACACTTTTTTTTTTTTTTTTCACTTGTGAGTGCACAGTCTAGCTCTGTGATTTAATAAAAGTTATAGTCATTATTATGGTGGTGTTCATTGTTGAGTCTCCCTTACTTCCTAGGCCTATGGCTTAATATAACAATATACGGATCCCATACATATATGTAGATCTTTTTTCCTTTCTTAAACATTATCAAGTGTTATTTACAGTTTTTCTGAATTAAAATTATAATACTTACACAAAATGATACAATAATAATACACAATATAATAATTACACCAAACTCCATATATTTAACTGTGATCTACCCAACCAAAATTCCCAGCAAGTGTAGTGTCTGTTTCATGCCTTATCTAAACAAATGTTTTTTAAAAGGCCTTTGAAATGTAGAATGGAACGTTTTTAGGAACAATGCCTTTTTTTTTTTTTTTCACCATACATTTTTAAGTCATATGTATTTAAACTAGGCAATTGATAGGCATAGTGTGTTGGATTTTTTTTTTTTTTTTTTTTTTTTTTTTTTTTTTTTTTTTTTTTTTTTTTTGCTATCATGCCCAGTTAAGCTTTCACATCTCCACTTTTTAAACTGCTTTCTGGGGCATAATCATTTTAAATTTCCTAGCAATCCTAAACAAATCCAGATTCATCTCTATATCCACAGCCAATATGCTCACAGTATAAAAAGAACATAAAATAACAGTGTCAGTGGTGAAGGTTTACATATGAGATGGCCAGTTACATATGGGAGGGGATACGTATGGGGCATTTCCCAAAAGATTTGGAGAAGGCTATCTACAATATCATTCTCTTGTCCAAAATTTGTCTTCTATTAAAACATAGGCTCAAACAAAGAAAGCAAAGAACCATTGTTGAACAGTTTTAGAGACAGAAGAAAAACTGTAGCACAGCAAGCAGAAATAACTTGCCCAAATGACAGGGCCAATCAATGGTAGAGCCCGCAGAACAACCTGTGTCGCCTGATTTTCATATTGCTGCTCTATGACAGAAATACAAAAATAGCTACCTATCAATACAGAGTGCGTGTAGAGACAGATAAAGATAACAGATGATCTAGACAGCTTTATGACTTCTACTGCAGCAAGTTGGCTGCAGTATGCCGATAGAACCATTAGAAAATGCGGTAGGAGTAGTCTTGCATGCACTTTTTTTTCACGTAATCATTGACGTTTGAATGTCCAAATTTGGGCTCCATGGCCAAATCATATCTTTCCTCCAACTGCAGTATCTTCAGTTATTCAGTCTTCTTTCCTATCCCTGCTTTGAAATTGTGCTTCCTGCCTTCATTATCCCTCACCTGCTGTGACCTCTTAGCAACTGCAGCTTTCTTCCCTCTAATCTCCCTCCTCCAGTCCATTCCAAACACTACAGCCAAGGTTAGCTTTCTTGTTCACCACTCTGATCATGTCACCTTGTGTCTCAGTCTCTCATGTGGTTTTCTGTCTCATTACGCTACAGGGTAAAATTTCTCCTCCGCAATTTCAAGGCTTTGCAGGAGTCTGCCCTAGTCTAAAACTAGCCTGAGTCTCTTTACTCTTCCCTGCTCTGGATCAGTCTTGCATATCACGCACCTCCTCATTTCATGCATGAATTTTATTCATCAAAACTGTTTTCACTATCTAGAATATCCTCTCTGCTCTATTTTGTCAACCAACCTTACTTTGTTCCTTAAGGTCTCTTCCAGGAATTCATTACTAAACGCCATGCCAACTCACACAATTCAGCTTGTATTCTTGTCATTTAAATAAGTCTATGAGCTAAGTAATGATGTAGAGAAACAGACCTCATGTTTGTTTGATTAAAATGAAGTACCTAGACACGTGCCAAATCTACCACTCAGCAATCACTTTGTTTTCTTGTAATTCCTTTTCCCTCTGATCAGTTTGTTTTGCATTCTGTGCATATTTGGTTATACGTACTTTAGGACAAGACTCTTGATTTTGAAAATGCCAGGCATTTGTGAAGCACCAGGTATAACAATGGCATGGAAGAAATAACAATTGTGGAACTGACTCTGTTATGTCACACTGCAAACCATTGTACACAGTAAGTAGCATTTAAATAGATTTAGACTAAGTAGACAACAGAAATCTCTCCAAATCTCCTTTTCTCCAGATTTATATTCAAATAAAGGAAAAGAAACAGTGTTAACATGCATAAATGGATTAGCTTTACTTGATAAAATTGACTACCTTACCAGATAGCCTTTCCTCTCTTTCAAAGACTGATCACAACCAGCTAATACATATTTAAATCACAACTTGGACTTTAACATGGAGTAAAGCATACCTTTTCTTCTCATTAAGACAAGGCCACTGACAGCCTGATGAGTTCTGTCTTTCTCAAAAAAAAAAAAGAAAAAAAAAAAAAAAATCTTGAACCAGAGTTATTTCTGGAAAAAAAAAAAAAAAAAAAAAAAGTATGCTGTTTCTTAATCAAATGGCTTCTAGTGCAAAAAGGCAGCTGTACTTTGAATTATAAGACGAAAAAAGGGGGTCACAGAGAGAAATAATAGACAAGGGTTAGATCGTTTCCAAATGTTGGGAAAAAGTCTTTGGCATCAGTCCAGTCTCTCGTCTCTTAAAATAAAAAGAAAAGTTGGGAAAGAAAAAAGCTAACAACACAACAGGACCCTTTATTCCCAGGAGCTCTCTCGAGTTTCAGCTTCTTTATCGTACAAATCTTTTCCATGATTTACCTATTAAACAACTAGATTCTACAATCTATTATCAGTTAAATTAATATCTGTGAAACTTCATCACTGATGATATTTTAATATCAGACACATCTAAGGGCAACTGTTTTCAGTTTTATTGACAAAAGCAGTGGGAAATAGAAGCCAACACTTGCAGTAGCAAATCAGTTACTCCTCCTTCTAAAGAAAATGTGGGGCATGTGATTCATTCCTTTTAGCTCAGAGATGAAGAGAACTAAACAGAAGAAATTTTAAAAAAATGCTTAGCAACATGAAGTTTGCCTATTGATATGTTATTAATTTGAGCAATCAGCAGAAATGGTTCTTAAACTGTTATATGTAGACTAGTTTTAGGAATATAAGAAAATCCACTAATATTTCTGGATATGACACCAAAAAGAGACAACAAGGGAAAAAAAAAATTAAAGAAAAAAAAAAAGAAAAAAAAGAAGAAAAAAACTCTTAATTTATCAATGTAAAGAAACAACAGAACCAGTAAAAATATGTCATCATAAAATGATATAGAAACTAATCTCTTTGAGAACTCAATGTCCTTCATAGATCTCTAGCTGTCTAAATTCAAACTTGTATTTACACTATTTATGATATATAGAGCATACATTTAGAAGCATAGATTGTAATACATACAAACTTGTCATCTGCTATAAAAAATCTTGTAGAAAAGTACTTAATATTCTTTCTTTGAAATATAGATATACTAGAAATATTACATAGAAGTATCTGCATATTTCTAGAATATCTAATACATATCCAGTATTACTAGAAATATCAGCAATACTAGAAACATGTTGACATCTGTAACTAAAAGACATCCTTTTTCTCTTTTAAATTTGATGACACCTCTCCATGTCAGGTGTGATTGCAAAGATCCTTGTAGAAAAGAATTAGAGACCCTACTCTCCACTTTGTGGTGCTAGTGAGTCAGTGTTGATAATAAGTTTAAACATTTTGATAGAAAGTATCTGATTTGAAAGACAATTCATAATCCACTAGAACATACTATTGTTTGTTTTTCAGCATATCTCTGTACTGTATTAGAGTAATATTTCATTGGGGTAACCTAGTATATTTACATACTAAATTAAAAAAAAAAATGCATGACCATTTAAGAATACAGTTTTACTCTGGCTAATATGGTAGAAATCTTATAATTTATTGATTGCAAACTAAATCATTATTGTCCTTGTCTATATTAAGCTAAAGAAGTATTTCTGTATCACAGTGTTTTTGCTGACATGGAAATCAATGGCAAAATTCTATCTCATTTCAGATGGACAAAGATAATTCTCTCTGTTAAGTCCTAGAATATCTATATCCTAGATTTTCTTTTCTAATGAATTGAACACATTTATTCAATGCAAATTATGCAAAGTTATTTACTGCAAATAAACAAACAACATATAATTGGAAGTGAATTCTCATTTATGCTTTTACAAAAAGCATTGGATAGGCAGAAACATTAATGTAAAGAAATTCTGTCATTTTATTTGCTTTTTAAAGATATCTGCCCTTATGTCTGAAAGTTTATGACCTAGTAAGAGTACTAGCAATACTTAGATCATGATTTCCACTTTCTTTGCTATTGCTATTGTATTCTCTGTATTTGTTGCTAATGTAACATATTATTCTTCCACTCTCACCAAAAAAAAAAAAAAAAAAAAAAAAAGACTATCTGTCTATCTCTATTCCTACACATTCTTCAGGTCAATATTTCAGATAATTATCCTGGTGCATTAGAAATGCTATTTTCAGTACACTTAGTCTTGACACCTGCTATTTACTCCACAAAAGGGAGGGGGGGTGAGCGGAAAGTTTTATCATCTTTATATTCTAAACTAAGAATATAAATATGCTTAATTCCAGAAAAAGTCCTGTTAAACCCAATGAGAATTCTGTTCTTCGATTCAGCAGAGGAAGAGGGCTTAATTATACTATATACAACTTTGAATGACTTAATTCATTTTAAATCCATGCCAGTCATACACAACAGCAAGTCCCCCAATGTATTAGTATTTGACAAACTGTTTATTAATCATCTTTTTCCCTTTATGTGATCAAGTTTGAACACTAACTATTGCTTTTTCACCACTGACTGAAAACAGAGTATGCATATTAGAACCTGCCAGAGAGCTTCTACTTAAGAGGAGCCTAATTAAAAAGATTATTTTCTTCAAACGGAATCATATGATTATATATGAATCTGTAAATGAATTTTGTTTCTTAGTAGAAGCTATATACTTTGTGAATATGGACACAGTAATGTATTGCTTACACATACTAGTTGTAAATCTCTACTACTTTGTAGTTCAAAATCTTTTGGCTGGACAGCATAGACAACTGTTTTCTCTTCTTGCGGTCCTTCAAAATCTACCCAATATTAAATATGTATATGTGTGTATATATAATATACATAAATATATAATTGTGCACTTAATGTAGGGCAAGTGGCATTCCAAAGGCTTGAGCCTAGTTCCCAAAGCCAGTTGTTTGAGATAGTTGCTGTTTACCTTCAGGACATAAATAATGACCACTGTTTTCAAAATCTTTCCCATAAAGTCTTTATATATACATATATATATATATATACACACATATATAATAATATTCAGAAGCTCAGATTTAGGATTCTCCTCATTTATTAGTCAAAAAAAAAAAAAGAATAACAATGAAAAGATGTTTGGATTGAAAGCTAATTGAGCAACTAAATCTCTATATGCAGCTTGTGCGATTTTGGCATCACATGGGTCAAAAGATCACGGAGGTGATGGCTTAAACTTGACTGTATTTTGATAGTCCTCTGCTGGGAAGTTTTGACAAGTATGTCCTCTGTAAAGCTCTGTGAGCTCTCACAGAGAGTAGAATCGGGACAGGACCCATAACCCCACAGTGGCAATTTACATCTGATGAATAAGTGAAATCTGTCCTCACATGACAGAGCCATTAAAGAACAAAGACAATGCTCAGGAACACCGTTTTCTTTGAGAGAAGAAAATAGCAAAGCAATTTAAAATGCACTTCTTCCACGATTTTCGGTATGATTATGTCTTGTAATAAGAGCTCCAAAATGTCTGAATTCAGACATTTTCGAGACCTACTGTATTTTTCATACAACTTAGGCTTCTGACACCACATATTAGAAGTGATTTTGTCTTTCTTTGTCATCTTATGTTGTCATCTGTTCTCTGTTATACGGGCTGTTTATGTTCCTCTTCACGGACATTCACCACTGCAGCATGACAGCAGTTTATATTAGTGTACCAAACAATAAAAATAAATCTGTCTTAATTTTGTCCTGACATTCTTGCTACAGAGATAAAAGTATGGTTGCTGTTCTGTTTTAATAAATAAAAATTATTAATCTACATTTTGCTACATATTTGCATTAAAGAACTCTAGATGAAGAAAACAGACTTGCACCTAAAGCAGGAGTTTGCAGAGGTGTACAACAGCCATACGGTTTCACGTGGATGCCATTGCCCTGTGTTAGGTCTGTCCACTAAAGGTGCCAGTTCCTACTCCAGATAAACTTTGTATTTATGGCACAGCATTCTACTGGGACAGAAAAGTGAAACTGTCAGCCACAGTCTTCAGCTCAGATTCAGTAGTTTCAATACTGTGAATCATTAAGCACCTTCAGATAAGGGTGAGGTGCTGAACTTCACTGATATATTGTGAGACAGGCTTCATGTTCTCCCATGTCTGTCAGGAGCCAGGGCTGCAGAGGAGGTGCTCTGTGGTACTGTGCCAGACAGAGCTTCTTCAGCCCCTTCAGTGAAGAAGTGATGGTATAACTGACACCAGGTCATCATTCGCCAGCATGAAACAGCATGTGTTAGTGCCCCAGGAGCGTTTGATCAATGTGCTTGCATTTGGGCAGTGAATTTTACTTCTTCAGTCAAACTTTAAATAATAATTTGAAAACAAACAAACAAACAAACAAATTAATTTAGATTTAATAGGAATTGGGGAATGTTAAACATAAACTAGTTGTTAGGACCTGCCAAAGATAAAAGACAGATAAGAATCAGTTACACAGTCTCCAAAGCTGAATAAATACATTTAAAATAATTCTCTGCTTTATTAAACTAACTGATTCTTTAGATCAACATTAACAATCTAGAATGTAACCCCAAACCTACATATATATTTATTATAGTATAGTGCACCCCCCTTCTTTACACAATAGCGGATATATTTAATGGAACAGGAAAATGCTCCAAATTAGGCACTTGCTTACCTAGCATTTGTGCATATTAAACTAAAATTGTTCACAATATGTGTTTTGTACTGTTTTATTTGAAATCTAGATGTTATCTCTAAATATATGCAAAACTGTTAAATCTGCTAACAATTTAAGATATTATAATAAAACAGAAAATTGTAGCAATTCATTTATGCTTATTTATTGACACTATAAATTCCTTAGAGCAGCACTCATGAATACATTTTCCCATATGAAACTGAAAACTATGTTGGTATCTAATAGATAAAACCTGGCAATGGAAATACGATTTAAGATTTATATTTCTATGGAATTTTTTATGATTTTATTTCTTGCTCAATTTGTAATATAAATATTCTAGTAANTAGTAATACTTTTTTTTTTTTTTTTTTTAAGATTTTCAGAGTGACAAGTGATTTTAGGTACTCATCATAAAATGCCTTAAAGGACCTAATTTTCAGGACACGGGCACTTCGCAGTTTGAAAAATCGGGCCACTCTAAAATATCTTCTATAAAGACAGATAAATTCACTAAGCATTTTTGCGGTCTCAAGGATACCATGCTTTATGTTTTAATTTTAGGATCTACTTTTGTTTCGACAGAATATTAAAGAATTTTTAAATGAACTTTTTTACACTTTGGTATTACATTTTGGGTAGTTTTTGAAGGTTTATTTTATATTGGCCTTTTTTTTTTTTTTTGGTTCTGTTTTCTGACTAATCACTTATGACAAGATTATACGATAGCACTTTGCCTGCAGAAAGGGGGATGCATGGCAGCATCATCCCAGGAGAAACACCGAGAAGGGAATTATGACTTTTAGAAGCAAAATTTCCTCTCCTACTTGCCCCTGGCTCTAAGAGGGGGGCATAAACTCCAACCGCTCTGTGCCGCTAGCCAACTGTCAGGTCAGCTCATCTCAGATGGCCAACGCATTGAGGGGATGAAGCCAAAGCCCTGTCTGTCCTCCAGCGCTGGCTGCCAATGCCCCATCAGGATGTGCATTGGGGCCCTGTGCTGGCTGCTGTCATCACTTTTCCTGTGACCTACAATCCAAGCAGCCCATGCCAGGGAGCGAGCCCGCAAGTCTCCCTTATTTTCCTGCATGCTTGTGATAAGAGCGCTTGACAGTCCTGTCCTTGTTTGCTGGTTACTCCACTGCAACCAGTTTGGAGGACTCAGCCCAATATGCAAACAGCGTTAAGCAACAGCGTTAAGCAGCATATCTGGATTGAGGTAGGCTAGAAACACTAGGCAACGAGTCAGATCTCGTAATACCTGGGATCGCTTATAAATTCACAGGAGATTTGGTCCTCACCAGATCCATCTCACCACAAAATGAAAGGAAGCTTCCTGCACACAAATAGATCATATTGTACCTTACAGACATGTCAGACTTTGAAAACCTCACGCGCTAGACAGTCATGCTTTGCTGCTAATTGGTATGTTTTTCTTTAAAATGTGAAGATTCTAACCTTTTGTTTGACAGATATGTGGGTAAAATGTCACGTAGCACTTTGAAAGCTTACCTACAGCCTGCTGTTTATGAGCCTTGTTTATGCTGGAGCTCACACAGGAGTATACAAATGGGAAGGGGCAGCAGGAACAAAACTGAATGGCTAGTTTGACATTGGTGCGAAAAGGAGGGAAGAAAGATTTTCAGCTCCGGAAAGTCTCCTTTAAAAAAGCAGACATGCACATGGGCCACTGAACGCAATAGCTTATCTAATTCCTAGTTCTGTCCCTGGGCTTTCTGAGGTGGAGAGCAGGGGGAGTTTCCCTATCTATTCATTTTTGGTTTTGTTTTAATCTTATAAGATATCAGCTAGAGAGCATAAATGGGATTCCATTTCTCTGTGAGAGTTAAAGGCAGAATTGCTTACAGTGTTGCAATCAGTCGCGTTTAAAGTAGAACTACTTAACCGCATAACTGAATAGGGGAATACTTTGGAAGCAAAAGGATTGCAAAAACAACACAGTCAAATTTAGCTTGCAGATTTTTTAGTATTAATGTAAAAGAACTTTCATAAACTCTAAGGAGAATTCCTACTCTTGTTGGTGGGTGCAAAATCCTGACTTAGAAAAACTAAACCGACAAAAATGTGGAAATATTTGTTGCCTTTTTTGTACTTCATATTTTCATGAAATGAATGTGTCAAAACTTTATCAGGACCCATATTCCATCCTCCCCTATCTTTTTCTGATTTTCCTGACCTTTCATATTTTCAGGCACTTTCTTCTCAAACTCTGATTTTGGTTTCTCTAACCTTTCTGTTTACTAGCATTTCTCTTCTTCTTCTGATAGCATCCCTGATTTTCATTTGAAGCATCTACTCCATGCCTAAATTTTGATAGCATCCCAAAGTGTCATAGTCTCACCACATACCTTGTCAGTGCCCAACGTTGAAAATACTGGTTTCATAATCATCTGCGTCCATTTTGATGATAATGGTATGCTCTGTGAACTCTTTAATCAGCATCAAGTAAAATTTCAATGTGTCTGTGGATATTAATACCCAAATCACTAGTGTTTTGTGTTTCCTTTTTTTTTTTTTTTTTCCCTTGTAAGATTGCTCCAGTTAGATGTTTCCAGTTAGCTAGTTATTCATTTTGGTTGTTACAACTGGTTTGTTTCATCTTCACAATGCATGTCAGTTGCCCACATCTTTGAGATTTGTCTGCTTTCTCCTTGAATTGAACACTACTAGCATTCTCAGGAAAAAAAAAAAAAAAAAAAAATCTCAAAGGCCAGATTTATAATAATAATTAATAATAATAATAATAATAAAACTTCCCAAAATGAGACAGAATTGAAATATGCAGATATATATGGTCTGGCTCACATTGTCATGTCAGGTCCACTCTTTCAGGCATGGTCTACATCCTGTAACTCTGCTGGTTAGCAACAAGTTCCTCACAGTCCCCTCTAGAAGCACAGGAGAAGATTTTCTTCTCTCTGCTTCTGAAACTTGAACAGTAGCTCAGTTTTCTAGTTTTCCCAGAAGGTTTCACATATTAGTTCTTTTTTTTTTTTTTTTCTCATCCTGCACTTGCATAAGTTTCTTCATCTGTGCACTCTCTGTTGCTCTCAGGGAAGACACAATCTTCCTTGTTTTTGGAGAGTTCAGCCTAACCCAGACAGGAGCAAGTAGACAAGCATCTTTCTTGTCTAGTCACATCACCTTTAAAAAATATTTAAATACGGTAAGAGATAGAACCTAGAAAAGAAACAGTAACCTACAATAAATGCAGACAAACTAAGCACCCTTACTAGACCAAATATTTTGTAAACATTAATAATACACTGTATTAAAAAATTTATAATATTAAAAGGTATATGTGCTCTAATTTCTAATATACTTGTCACAATTTGCAAAACAGATTTCTATCGGTGAATAGTATTTCAGTGAAACTGAAATATATTGCTAAAAGTTACAGCAATTTCCCATGAAAACAAAAATTGATAGAAAAAAAAATAGAAGATATCTACTTAGGAAAAGTGGGTAAGTATTTCAGAACATATCCTTTATTTCAAAATATATGCCATATTTTTTCATCATATATTAGAAAACCTAACATATATATTTACACAGTATATTCCTAACTTTTATGTATTATGACAACACAACAAGTCATATCATATGATCATATTACAATGCTGCCCCCAGGATTGTATGAGGTTATAACATGTTCATTTAAAATGTAACAGTTAAAATGTTCTACTATTTATAGCTATTTTTAATGTTCTAGTAATTTTTTTTTCAGTAGGCTGTGTAAGAAAAAAAATAAAATCTTTTGCTTATCACTTGAGAGTCTCTCTATAGCTCATTCTTCTCAGTAATCTTGCAACCTATTATCCTATTTCAAACTAATTGCCACGGGGACAGAAACTCCAAGGGTGATTGTAGTCTTAAAATTTCATTCCAGTTGGTGGGTATATATAAGTGATAAATGGATACCATCATCAAGAGAAAGAAAAACAGCCACACCACTGTTCTCTGAGCAGCTGCTGCCTGGCCAGGCAGCCTCTCCTGGTCAAACAGCCATGCACATCTGCAAAGTAACCATCACTGAAGACACAGTGGAGAGCTGTCACTAGCTGCATTGGGAAACTTAAAACACACACCGATAAGAAAACAGTTTTGATTAGTTCCTTTGCTTGGAAGCAGATTGCTTGAATTTTTAACTTATTAGTAAAACTTGCACATAGTCTGTCTGAAACCTACCTTCTTCTCTCTCAAAGTGTGTCTTGTTCATGCTGTAATAAAAGAATGTGACACTTCGGTATTCTGTGCTAAGTGGTTGATAGGTAACCTGCCTGAAAATAGGCTTGAGAATCCAAGTCCTAAGCCACTTATCTGTGGCCTAACAAGTCATCCTTTCGCCTAAGCCTAATGAGTCAAAATTCTCTTTAGCGAAATGACAGAAGTTTAAGTGTAAACACGATGCTCCCCAGCTAGGTGAAAGAGTAGTTCTCCACTGTTTCAGCAACAACCTCAGGCTTATCTCCTACTTGCCATATCCCTTTCCCTGACATATTTTTAAATAGCCACATGCTCCACTTCAGTGCCCTTTTCCAATTTATCTCAGTTCTTGGTTCCTGCTCCTCAATTACTCCACTAACATCATCCTTCTGACACATAACTTGTTCGGTTAGTATGCGCCTTTACATACTGCACTCTAACTCCTTGCTCCCTCTGTTTTCCTCCGCATGTTTTGCTCCTATGTGCTGAGGTATAAATTGACATAAAACTGCTCACATAGAGCCACAAAAGTCATTTTTATCTATTATGTTGTTGACACGTCAAAGCAATACTAATAATATGAAGAAATGTTATTTTAATTTACATCAGTTGTACTGCTTTGTCATTATGGAATGAATTAAATCAGTGGAAAGGTTTCTATTGATTACATCGAGTTTCTGGACAAGACTTCTCTTACATTCTTCTAGATACCATATAATTTCTATTTTTAATTGTCATTCTATTAATTTTCCTAGTACAAAAAGGAAAACTTGCCACATAATAATTTCTTAACCAACAATCACCCGTTTAGGCTTTTTGAAAGTTAAACAGATGTAGTACTTTCCAATCCTCACATATAGTAACTGATCTTAATGACTGCATGTTTTTAGCAATTCACTTGCTTCATTTTTAGTTTCTGTAAGAACTGTTGATAGCAATCATTTAGTGTTAGATACTTTTTACTCTTTAAGAATCTCTGTTGACACCTCAGTATATATGCATGCCTCAACTTTGTTACTAGAAACAAAAAAAAAAAAAGCTTAACTTGTTAACTTGAGGAAATCTATTCATTTTCTATGAGGACTGTAGCGCAGAAATTTAATTTCTCTTCAATATTCTTATGTGCTCTGTTTTTTTCTTTTATAGCTGGTCAGTCAAATGACCCACAGTCTCTATCATGACTTCCCCAATTTGAAAAAGCTTATGTTTGTTTGTTAGTAGATATTCTCATTCTTTGATATATAGATTCTTTGTTCTTCAAAATCCCTTCTTGGCCTTTCTAATTTTACTTCCTTCTTTTCAAGTTGATTGGATTTGGACTTTCCCAATGATACATTTTAGGCTCAAATAACTTAAGTATTGAACCTTGACATTTAACTATATTGATCTTCTCTTTGCCTTCCTATTTTCTTTTACTTGTTTAGGGATATTTGTTCTGGGACTTCTGTGCTATGCTTAAGTACCCTTCACGCTGAGACTAAAGATTTTCATTTCAACACTTTTGATTGAAGATATTTCTTACTTCTTTCATTTTTAAAAAAAGAAAAAAAAAAAATAGAAAGGTTTATCTGTCCTTGCTGTGGATATAATATTAAAGTCTATGTTTTACCATGAAAAAATCTGAATATAATTTTACTATGTTCATGATTAATCAGTATATTTAAATCAGTTGTTTTGAGATAATTCCTGTTAATGTCTGCTATTTTGTTTCATGTCGGGCTACAGTTTCCTGTAAACAAACATTTAAAATGTAAAAGGAGCTTTCTAAAGCACTGTTTCAACAGTTCATATAGAAGGGATACAAGTCATTTTTTTAGGATTGTTACACTGCCCTTTGCTTCTTTGTTGAGCTTCTCATACACAGTATATTCAATATGTTTTTCTTCAGTAGTAAAATCCTTCTTTGTGTGTATTTTATTACTTAGGATTTGCAGCCATTATTTTATCTATTAGTTTCTCCACAATAGAGCTTTCTCACAAAACTATTAACAAGGATTTTAATTTTTGTTTTTGTTTTGTTTGCATTGTGCATTTTTTTCACTAAATACATGCTATGTACCAAATACATAGTGGTATGGTACAACATATAGGTATCATTGGGATTCATTGGCATTATTCACATTTTCTATCTGTGGCTTTTCTATGTGACAAATACCGCAATTTCATGATGAATGTAGACCCAAGTATGGTACCAATCTAAACTAAGTAAAATGTGTAGTGTGTGCTACAGATTTTCATTTTTCAGAAGAAAAAAAAAATAGATATACTGTAAAATCATTCAACAAATAAAAATAATTACTTGCACAGGTAGATTAAAATCAATAATGTCATTTTATTATTATGAACTATCTGCTGTAACAAACTTTAGCCCGGCAGATGCACATATTCATATAGAGGCATAATTTTTAACTGGCTATTTCCAGTTAGGTACCTAAATCTCTACTGAGGCTAAGGGCCACAATTTTTTAAAGAGGTTAAAATGATGCTGTTTCCAAGAAATCATTAGAAATTCCCAATAACCGGCCACATCTGAAAATGAAACTAGAAAGTGGCTGCACTGAAGTTAGCATTGACAATCTCAGTGACTTGTAGAGGGCTGGGGAAGGGGTAAGGATTTCTCTTAAAACCATCTCTCGATGGCAAACTGATAATGAAACATATTTAAAGATCTAAAACTGAGATTCTTCTTCTTTTTCCAAGTATTCTATGTATGTTGTTAGTGGCAATGGGATGGCACGAGCTGCAGGACACTGGATTTTACAAACAAAGACTCCACTTACTTGGGTTATATAGCATACCTCTTAATAAAAAGTCCAGTGCAACACTTGTTTTACAAACTGCAGAGTGCCCACAAATTCATTGACTTCATTGTGAAGACAGAGTATTTATTGTGTATTGCTGAGTCATATTAAGAAAATAAAAAAAAAATAAAACAGTGACATTAGTCTTATCAAAAAAGGAAAGAAAAAGAATTGTCAAATACATCTTTTATCTTTTTTTTAAATGAGGAAATCAAGAAATATGTCAGAAATATATTGCATAGTATATACCACTGTAATAGCGAAATGACCGTTTTATCCTGCTGTTGCTCCACCTGCTCCTTCCGAAGGAGTAGAGATAACACACGTGTGTACACAGGTGCACGTATATATGCAGAATATACCCCAAATGCAGCAGTAACTGCAGCACGCTAGAGGGAGCCATTACATAATTGCAATGACCCCCTTTAATTTATTTTTTTACGTTATTTATTTATTTATTTATTTATTTATTGCTTTTCCCCCTATTAGCAGAACTCGCGTACCAGCTATCTGGACATCCCGAGATATCCTGCAAGGGCCGCAGAACGACGAGAGGAAAACGCAGGACTCGGGCGAAAAGGAAGCGAGGTCCCCTGTCACTCACCCCGGGGCTTTCTCGGGCGCTTGCTCCCCGTGCTGCTCTTAGGTGTGGCTGTTGGAAATAAATGCATTAGCCCGAAAACGCTGCTGTTTCCGCAGCCAATCTGAAGCCCTGGTGCGAGCGTAGCCCGGCTCGAAAACAGGCTCCGGATTCCGTCTGTCTGTCGCTCTCGCGCGGAAAGTTGGCACGTCTGAACGCAGCGGCTTTACGGCGGCGCTAATGTGCGTGGAGTTTATTTATATTCTGCGCTTTAACACAGCGTTGGTTTCATAGCGGTGCCTCGTACGGCAAACTCTCCGTTTCAGAGCCACCAAGAGGTCTCGGGGGCTGCACAGGGGTCTGGAAGAAGCCGCTCATTCGAATGCATAAATTCGCAGGACTTCTTCTGAGTTGAACGGTATCATAAATAACGCGGAGGGGGCTGCGAACGTTATTCCGGCGACTGAGGAGCGAGGAGAGCGGTGCCGCCAAGAGCCGCTCCTCAAATAACACCCGGGAGCGCCGCGGGGCGGGATTTCCCCGCGCGATCCGCGCTCTCCACGCACCGCAGGCGGCGGCTCCCCGTGGGCGCGGTCCCGAGGGACACGACACCCACCGGCCCCCCCGCGCCTCCGTCCCGCGGGGTCCCCGCGCCGTGGGGCGCCCGTGGGGAAGGGGGGGGACCCACGCGGGGCGCGGAGCGGGCGGCGAGAGGCATGTGCGGGGGGCTGCGTTTGCTCGACGGGTGTCGTTGCGATTCCCAGCCCCACCACACACACACGCCGCGCTCAGCCCTCCGTGCTCCGCTCGCCCCGTGCCTCGCCACCCGCGACGGGGCTGGAACCCCGCGCACGGAGCTCCCGGAGAGAGCAACGCCGGCCCCAGCGCCTCCTCCTATTTCATATATATACATATGTATATATGCATATATATATATATTTCGAGGATCGTGGAAGATTTGTTAATATCCCTTACAAAATAAATAAATAAA
>WBNA01000348.1:602424-616714 GCA_013398345.1 Nothocercus nigrocapillus
ATTTTGTACAGGTTTCATTTACATGTATTTTTCCTTTCTATTCATCACCATCTAGATAAAAAAATGTAACATTGTTGAGCTGTAATATATTTTCTGGAAGGCAGTAACCTTTTCAAATTTTGGTGGCTGTTGAACTGATTATATGAGTCCTAATCTCTTTCAAAGTGGCATTTTTATGATCTCCATCCTTCTAAGAAAGCTATATTTCACATATGTACTAAAATCCTCATGAAATTTTCTGCAAAATAGCAGTCTGTTAGTGTTCTTAAAATTTCAAATTTACTCTGCAGTCACATATTAAGACAGATGTATGGAAAGTCTTTTTTAGGAGGCTGTCATAGGAACTATGAAAAAGTATTTTTATTTAATGATTTAACAGTATATTCTTATTGGAAATGAGCTAATTCTAATCCATGAAAATGAGCAAGAAACAAGCCTATCCTCCTATCTCCCCCCCAAAATAAAATAAAATAAAATAAAATAAAGTAAAAACAGGATTCCTCTCTAGGAGAATTATGGTGTGTTAGATTAACACCACAGACCTTTTATTTTTCCAGTATCTAACCAGGGCACTGGACAATTCCTATTCAACTTTTGATTTTGTTTTAGAGACCCATTTATTTCAGTATGTTTTCTTTCTTCTAAAGAACTTGTGTCTTAATCACGGTTGACCTAATTCCCAGTCCAGCCCTCAAGCCTGAATCACAGAGACAAAAAAAATGTCTTTTACTAACGAATTCCAATGACTTCTGGAGCTGGGCTGTTTCTGGGGTTTTCTGTGAGGAGTGTTGTTTTGTTTTGTTCTTCAGGACGGCAATAGTGCTGACATTTGAGTAATTTCTGGTTATTTCTTGAGTGATGATAGTTCCCGTGCAATTCATTGTAGGGTGCATCTCACTTAATTTTAGCTATTAAATTAAACATCTTGCTGGTCATCTGAATTTTCCCTATATTTATTTGGTAGAGAAATCATCTCCAGAGAGCAGCACATACCTAAAGATAGATGCTTGAAGTATAATGATTCATCTGTAGGCACCTATGTCTCCGGTTCTTACCAAGGGCACGTAGCTAATTAGCTTTCAGTAGGTGACTAACTTAGATGGCTATGTGTAGGCAAACTGAAACCCACCTTAAAACATGCATGTAAGAACTTTCCTAATTTAGCATTTAGACATTCAGATTGCAGACATACATAGAAATGTGGTTCTGATTTCCTGGAAAGTGCTAGATTTTCGGAGAACAAAAAGTTTATTTGCTGTTGAGAAGTGTTTAGAGTGTTTTGTAGAAACAGAATTACATAGGGTAAAGAGATTCAATCAATGCACAAGCTGAAATGTGCAATATCACTGCCATCCATATTGAAGTACAGAAATTTTAGGTATATGACCTTTCACTTCAACTGGAATTGGAAAAAAAATAAAAGGGGGAGGGGGTGTTTAAGAGAGTTAGATTTTCATATATCTGTGCAACCCATTGAGAATCAGAGGCTTGCCTTTCTAGGAATCCTCTAAACTACCTAGCCTTAAAATTAAATGTTTGTTTATTATCCCCATTCTTATAGAGATATTATTATATATGAAGCAATTGTCTCTCTGCTGCCTAGATTTGAGAGAGCTAGGTTACTGCTACTCACAAACATGATGTTTTCATAGTTCATAGGAGAAGGTTTAATGCTTTTAGAACAGACGGAAAAGAACAGGAGCTCTGCAGCTGTACACAGTTATCAAGCATTTACATTTTGAACTCACTGTAAGATGGCACCCAACTGTTTGTTTTGCTGCAGAATACAATATGAAGAAAATTGGTCAGATTATTATTGAGTTAATGGCCATTAATGATTAACATGAATATAGAATTTCTCAGATGCAGCTCCCATTGTTAGGACTGCAGCTAAGATGATGTTACAGACTCTATTTTAGGATGTAAGTCTGTGATAGTCCAAGGTGGGCCATTTGTTTTTATTGCTATAGCAAGGTGGAAATGAAAAGTGCTGCCAGCTGACAGAGAGGTCATTAGCAAACCATATAATAAAAGTATATTTTAAGGAGGTGCTGTGACTATTTCCAGGGCAAAAGTTAGACCTGGGTCTCCTAATTAGGTGGCATAAAATTGATGAAAAGACAGGCATTTTGCCTGACAATGACACAGAAAATGGAAAGGATCATTCTAGAGGCACCTGGTTTTAGGAAAGGGCAGATTTCTTTCTTATGTAAGTAAAAGAATGAGGTTGGTTTCCTTGGGCAGCTGTAGTGAGATAATAAAACCCAGAAAATAGAAATGAGCTCTGTTTATATAGGTTTATATGGGTTGAAAAGTATGCTGTTTTTTGAGTGTTGGACAAAATTCTTGTTTATATGCTGTGGATTCACTGCATACAGCAGTGATACTAGTTTATAGCTTTAGGCAGGGAAAAAATATGGGGTGCTTCTGAAATATGGGATATGATGTGTCACATTTAAGTGACTGCATGTATAAGAATGCTGAAATTTTTATTTTTGCATATCATATCTATAGATGAAATTATGAATACTCCTGGAAAGCTGACTTGGAAAAGCAGTCACAAAATACTGAGTTTGGAGACGCTTATCTCCAGAATCCTGCTCCTGTAATCTAGAGAGTGTTTTTTGCTTTTCTTATGGCACTATTGAGGAATTTGCTGTGTCCTCACCTTTTAATCCTGATCAAATCCAAGTCTCCAGTTCCACATAAATACTCAGATTTCAGAATGTTCATTTTTGATCTGATAAAATATCATTTAGATTTCTAAGCATAGGTGTTTTATGGCAATGGAGAAAACAGAACATTAAAAATCCAATTCTGTCATCATACTGTTAATCATAAAAAAAGAAATCTCAGAGATGAAATATCAAGCTTTTTTCCTTTTTCTTTTTTGCAATGAATGAATGACGTGAACTCCATTGCTTAAATTAGAAACTGTTTTAAAATGTGTGTAACACAAAGTGTGTTATGATTCTAATTTTGTACCAAAAGATATAACCAGCAGTAGGAATAAAACTTGTGTAAATATGCTCCGTAATTGCAGAATAGAAGATAATTATTTACTGTCTGACCCTTCCCTATAGTACACAAGATATCCATGGTATATAAACAAGTCTATTTTGCATGTATGTTAATAGAGAATGTTAATTAAGAATGGCAGGTAGCTACCTATTTTCTAGCCACCTATTTTCCTTTGTGACCTGCACCGACTATTGAATTTCAAATGTAACTTCAGATATCTCTTCCAAGCTCCAGAAGTCTAATGATACGATTAGTAGTAAATATTTCCACTTACTATTTCCACTGCCTATTAGAAGAAAAAAGAAAAAACAGAGCTAAAGAATGAAGTTGGGAGCAGTAGGGAAAACAAATATCTAAGAGACCAGTCATTTATGTAAACACTTGTTGTGCAACATTAAACCTTACTTTGGACCCTCTGCTCCATTAATTGAGTGCTACTTATAAGTTAGATGCCGTTGCAAAACTCAGAGCCTCTGCAAAGCGTAATGGCGTGATATGAAGTGATGCAGAAAACAGTAGGAGCTCTGTCGCTAGGTCAGCTGCAAGAAGTGACGTGTATGAATGTACAGTATATGGAGTTTTGTGAAAGATTCAGTCTCTCTTTCTCCCAAAGAACTTTAGCTGATGACACAAGGGGAATTCAGTTCCCCTTGGCAGAACTCCATGTTGGGCTGGATGCTGTAAATACTTCTGCTTCTACGGTTACTTAGCTCATGCAGCTAAAAATATACTCATGGCAGACTTAATAGAAGTTTCTTCTTTTAAAAACTACTTGTCTACAACATTCATTTAATGTTCTTGCTTGCATGTGGTTTGCATTGCTCAGATACAGCTATTAATACTGATGAAAATTAAAGAGAGAAAAAAAATAGTTTTTTTTAAAGCTTACACTTTTCCAGTAGCATTAAAAAAAAGAGCTTATAAGCCACAAACATTCTTAATTTTGCTGTTGTTTTTGTGTTTCAAAAATAATATAGTAATATATGAAATTGCATTACAGCAGTAAGGGCTTCAGGATCCCAGCAGATGATGTAATTATGATTAAAAATTAGTATTATTGAATAATTCACTTTTGTAATATGCAGAAGTATTTTTTTCTCTCATTTTCAATAACCATCAGTCTTAATATCTAACTAATGAAAAAACATAAACAGTGTCGTCTGTCAGGTTGCTAACAGAGAATGCCACTTACTGGAGCCTCATTGTTTACTTTAGCAGGTAATTTGTGGACCGGAATCATTTAATTGTTCTGAGCACATAATTACATGCCAGCATTTTCCAATTTAATTAAAATGTACAAATCTGAAGATTAAGGGAATTTTTGAATTATTAATCATTTCTCCTCTAGGAAATCTTGTTGCTCTGCAGGAGATTTGTCCAGTGTACAACTATACGTATTTTTTTCCTTCTCTTTCACAGACAGACAATTTTCCCGCAGAGCCCAATTACATGGGCAGCAGGCAGCAGTTTGTTCAAAGGTAAGGCCTATTAAATAACTTTCTCGGCTTCCCCATTTGCATTCTTGTCAAAATTGCTTTGCCAGAGAGTACAATTCAACCTAGAACAAGTAAATACAACTCTATCTTTCTTTTTTCTCTTTCTCTCTTTTTTTTTTCTTTCCTTTTTTTTTTTTATTTTTTTTATTTTTTAAATATGTATTTCAGTAGCTCCACGTTCAAGGATCCAGAAAGAGCCAGCTTGAGGGACAGCGGGCATGGGGACAGTGATCAGGCTGACAGTGACCAAGACACTAACAAAGGCTCCTGCTGTGACATGTCTGTTAGGGAGGCACTCAAGATGAAAACTGCTTCAACTAAAAGCCAGCCACTTGAACAAGGTGAGTGAAGCCTCCCATGCTTGCAGAGTGTAAAGTTTAAGCAGTCATTATAAACCTATTAATATTGTAGTGGCAGTTTATCAGGGCAGAATAGCCCTCTGATAAGACTATCAGAGAAAACAGTAAATCTTGCAGCTAGCCCAGAGCAAAGAATGTTCAATATCTTTCAGAAAAATAGGAGGAAAAATTGAAATGAAGCTGCAAGTATCTATTTTTTTTTTCTCCAAAGTAGACTTTTCTAAAATGATTAGAATATACTTAAAACTTCACTGTCATTGCCTGTAATATATTATATACAGTCCTTCTGCCAAAGCTGAGTTTGACAATTCAAACTAGGCAGGATTGCTGCAGATAAAAAGGATCCCAGTCTTTTCTGTTCTTCATGTAGTCTGCAGAAGAGGAGAAGAGACAACATTCAGGATATCAGGCAACAGTGAAAATGGATAGGAGATGTTTTCATTTCACGGCAATTTGTAATGTTGATTTCATGATTAATGGTAGTGTGAGAAGTGTCAAATAATAGCAAAATCTGATTTTCGGTATAATTTCATTCACACTCTGTGAAGGAATCAAATATAAGCATCTGTAAAATAGTTAAATGGCTTATATCATGCGAATGGGAATGCTCTCTACAACCATTCATTCTTCCAAATAAGCATGTTTCTTTCCTCAAAGTCTGTGTCCAATTCATTTTTTTTTTCCAGATGTGTTAATTAATTATGAGATCTTTTATTTCAAAAGAAACACATTTCTTAAAAGCTACAGATAAGCCAAACACTCTAACATTGCATATTTTTTTTTTTATTTTTTTTTTCTGGTTTGTTTGTTTCTAGACTGCAAGCCATAAGGAAGTGTACCACTGAATTATTTTGAGTTGTTTTGTATATTTGTTATTATTTTCATTTGCTGCACGGGGGACGATTCAGTGTTAAAGACATTGAAAAAAATGAGTGAGTCAGTCAGACTTAATGAAAACTTATATTTATAATTGAGCAGAAAAACTTCATAAGCTTTCTATTAATTGTTGATTCATTGGAACTAGATTTTGCCTCTAGCCTGGTCTGGTTGGTAGTACAGTCATCAGGAAATACATGCTTTAGTTCATATTTCTGATCATGTTGTGATTGTAACTTATTTATTTATTTATTTATTTATTTTCTGGGCAGAATATTTAGAATGCTGCAGCATTCATTTATTCTGTATATATTGGACGGTTGACCTCACATCGTTGTTTCCAAACTCATAAATGCCAGATTTTTTTTTCCTGACCTTTTGCCACAGCCACTCTTTGCTTATAATTGGACATTGATCTGTATAAAGATGCTATACTAAACTTTTTTTTTTTTTTTTTTTTTTTTTTTTTTTTTTTTTTTTTTTTTTTTTTTTTTTTTTTTTTAAGAAACTGTCTCTGGATATAAGTTTCTCAGTTTTGTATAAGAAGTCAAAATCTCAAAATCTCTGGATTGCTACATGCTTGCACAGAAAGCAAAGAATTCTAAAATTTTAAAAGTTATGATTAGGACAATTGTTTAGTACTCCAAATAAAACAGATTTTTATTTTTATTTTTTTTAATAGAAAAGGCCTCTAGCCAGAGTTCATAGTATTGCAGTTCGCGCAATGACACCAAGCCTGCTGCTGATCAAAATGTGAAAACATTAGTAAGCAGATCAAGTCAACCATTCCTATTCCTTTTTTTTCATTATAATGCAAAGAGCTATTTGGAGGTTTGCACTTGTCATCATGTCTGGATGAGGAGTCCTATTCATTAAAAAACAACTGATGCAGTTGACATATTAATTCCTCAGATTGTTATTATACACATATTGAACTGTGAATGTTAAATAATATAAATGTTAAATAATACAGCCGATGAACGGCAGCAGCAGGTGCTTATGTGTTTTTTTTTAACTGAAAAAAAAATAAATAATTTAGTATATGGGGAAAAACATTTTGCTTTTTTTTTTCATCCCCCCCCTCCCCCCAAATATAATTACAAATGTTAATAATACCCATTTGTTTAGTTTTATTAATTCTACCATCTCAAGTGTGTGGTAAGACCATTGGCGTAGTATGAAAACTGAACCTGCAATGAAGACCTTATGGGGTTACAGATCATTGCAATGATGAATGTGCTGCAATGTGGTGTTCCCAGTGAAATCAACAATTGCTTGTCTGATTAGGGAACTGCAGCCAGGAGGGCCTGCAGATTTTCTGATATTTTTGAAAAATGATCAGAATATAACTATAGATTCAGGATCTTGAGTTCAGCTTTCTAAATTAAAAAGTGAGTTTAGTCTGAGTTTGAAATCTTCTGAATGTAATTCCAAACTATTTTCACCAATCCAGTTCTACCCATGGCAGTAATAAGAATGCCAGCTTTATTTAAAACTACGGTTTTGAGCAACTTGAGTCTAGACAACTTGAAAATTAAGTGATAGTCAAAAATTCTGTCTGTAGCACTGCAGCAGCTGCACCAGCAATCAAAAAGCAGGATTTTTTTTTTTAAAGAATTTCTTGTAGACAAGACATCTGATTTCTCTCTGTAAGGAGAGGCAACCAAATCCATTTCATGATTTGCATTAAAACAGTAAAAACTGCAGAGTGAAGCCTCTGCTACTAGAATAAGTCTATTATTAAAAGGTTTGGTTGAAAGAAAAAAACCTCCAGATAGCAAGTTTTGTCTGGTCCTGGTCTTAAACAGTAACACAAAAGGGAAAGATTGTAAATCAACTGTGTCTGTAAAATGCTAATGAAAGCTCCGCAGTTGCATTTGATAGAAAAAACAGACCGGGGTCTAGGCAGGGGGGAAGAGACTTGAAAAGTTATTGGGAGAGAAAGTCTTATGTTAAAATAAGTAGTTCTCCTTTTAGTTATCTCAACCATATATCCTTCGGCTGTAAATTTTAATCCACTTCCTGCATAAAAAATATCTAGCTGTCTCTTAAGCTTACTTATGCTATCTGATTCAGCTGTATTACTAAGCAGCTTCTTTCATATGCCTGCTTCTCTTTCAATAGAATGGTTTTAGCTAAATTTGTTTTGTTTAGCTCTCTTCTCTTTTTTATTACGTTGCTGAGACTTTAACCCCATCACTAGTTAGCACAGTTTGAGATTGCCCTACTTCTTACAAGTATTATAAGAATTAATAGTTTTGAATACCTCTGTCAGGTAAGCCAAAAATTCCTGTTTATTCCACATGAAGTAGCATGTAGTATTCACACTGCATATTCAGATAACTGGGCAATCTTTTTGTTTGCTATAGTTTAAACATAGCAGCAATAATTCGTATGTCTTGAAGAGATATCCAGAGCTGAAAATGATATCATAAGCCATAAATGATATCTACAAATGTATAGTATAACAGTCAGAGTTGCACTCTATACTTTTCTTAGTGAACAAGTTTATTGTATTATACAGAGATGGATTTTTTTTTTTTTTTTTTTTAATGTTTAGGTATTTGTAAATCATTGTCTGATTTCCCCTGGCATATTTTCTTCCTTTTTCCTTTGTTTTGTGCTGTCTGTGTTTTCTATTTTTTTTTAACATAAAATTGCATTTTCATGCCATTTTTAGAAATATCCGAGATCTGAATTCAGTAGCTTTGGTTTTTAGTTTTAACTTTATCCCTAAGCGTGATGCCTTGCTTTGAAAGGTTTGCTTGCGATTCATGCTTGCATCCCATAGAGGGGGCATTTCTGCATGTGCTGTTGCCTCGTCAACTGTAGCACTGATTCTGAAAATAAAGGGGAAAACGGAGGTGCTTTCTTGGAGGAAAGAGTAAAAGAAAGCCCTTCAGTATTGGTGTCGGAGACTCCACTGAGACACCAGTCTTCCCCATCTGGCTTCTCTGTAGAAGACCACGGTTTTGTTCTAAGATATAGATAAGTAATATAAAAGGACTGGAATAAATTCTCAGGAAAAAAATAAGGGATACTAAATACCATTGAAAAATCTAATACTTCTTTCTTCATCATAATGACAAAAATGCATGTGCATCACGATTGATGCAGTCCATCATGCAACTGCATCAATGTTCTGAAGTCTCCATGAATGTTGTTAACATGCTTATACATGGAACGAGTCTCCAGTAACTTGTATGTTTATAGTCTCAGTTTATTAGCACATTAGATGCTTGAAATCTACTATCTCACATTATCCATCAACAGCAGAGTAGAAATTATCAGAAATTTTCTGACGTATCCATTGGGTTCCTTGCTATAATTCTTGAGAACTTTACAGACTTACAGACTCACAGAATGGTTCAAGTTGGAAGGACCTCTAGAGATCATCTAGTCCAACCCCCCTGTTCAAGCAGGGACACCTAGAGCACATGGCGTAGGGTTGCATCCAGGCGGGTTTTGAAGATATCCAGAGAAGGGGACTCTAGGATAATTAAAATCCATTCTGTTTATCAGAGTGAGAATCAGTCTAGACTGAGCAGTGCAGCAAGTTCATCAGATAAATGCTGCTTGACATGATCACCAGTGCTTTCCATGCCGTTTGGGATGATGGGTTCTTTCATAAGCACATCAGTTTAATGAGATAATGAAACATGAAGAATGTGAAGAAATATCTCCTTTCAAAGTACTCAGAGATGGTGATGGTCTCTGCTGAGACACCGAGTGAGGCTGGAAGTCTCCCCAGAGCTGACACGATCCGTGGAATATTTTGTTCCACACTGCTTTCTTCCATACTTCCATAGCGTTTTTTTCCTCCCCCTTGGACAAACAGTCTCCCATCACACTCTCTCTGTGCCCAGAATACAAATAACTGTCACTGTTGTTCTGACAGCTTTTGTTCTGTTCACCTTGCTCTGACACCATCTAGAAATCTTTATGTTCAAGACCTTCCGCCATTCCAACTTGGCTGCCCCTAACATAGCCAGGTAAGACACTATCTTGTTGTATGTCAGGACTTGCACATGCAACCCCCATTCTTCACTTTTATCTAATTAAGTGTCCTCCAGATCAAGTACAACAGCAGCTTACTTATAGTGAGAACTTATTTCTCTGCCTTATTCTGACTTTGTATCTGTTTCTGGACCTGTAAATTCTGAAAACAGATAAATCCCACACGAAATTAGATTTTTTTCCCCTTTGCTCATTCTGTTATCTATTCTGTCAATTCATTCTTGATTAAATGTGTTACAGAAGCNTGTATGTATATATATATATTAGCACATTATAATACTGGGAGTTTTAATTTGGGACTGAAAACTTCTGTAAAATTGTAGACTTTTATGAAGAAAAGGGCCATACTCAGTTTATTAGTTTTGTGTCTACTTCAGTGCATTCAAAAATTCATTATGACATTTAGACTAGCACCAGCAATTCCTTCCTACTTTTCTTCTGTGAGTATATTGCTCAATAAACCAGTAATTCTGAATTTGAGAAAATTAGCAGCATTGTTATTGGTCTCATCCTTCTTGTGAAGTCTATTGTGAATGAGAATATTGAAGCTTCTATTGGTATTTAACCTTCAAATGAATATATTGAAATTTTAGTTAGACGAGTAATCAGAAAAAAAAAAGATCTTGTAGGCACCTTGGTCTTAATATATGTATCAATAAACATTCTTTTAAAGCTCATCTAAATAAAATTAGAGAAAAAAATAAGTCTTTCTGCAGACTTTCTTGACTGGGCTGAACTAGGCAATACAAATATGTTGGCCTCCAATGTTCTGTAATGTCCTTTTTTTTGAGAGAGACCAGAAAAATATTCTGTCTTAGAACCTGAGTTAATGAGCTAAACAGAGGAATGCAATTCAGTTGCCTGTTATGCAGATGATTGTGTCAGTCTTCCTCACCCAATGATTTATGATACATCCATTGCTATGTGTTATATGTTGATCAAATTGTACAGTGGATTTGGACAAAGTAAAGACTAAGTTTGTCCAGCTACCAAATTTTATTTACTCAGAGGATTAAAGTTTTCTTTTCTTTTTTTTTCTTTTTTCTTTTTTTTTTTTTTTGAAGTGCCTATATGTTGAATATCTTTTGGTTTATACAATTTATTTTTAGATTGCATACTAGTCAACTATTATATTTGGGTTCATTTTTATCTTTCAGTTATTTCAATGTTGAATTTAGATTCTTGAATGACACTTTGGGATGTCAAGTTAAATGATAATCAGGTGTGCTTAGAAATAAAGACAGATTTCTTTCAGTGCCTCTTCTTTAGAGATGAGAGAGTTTCCATGTGTGGCTTCTCTCCATGGGGTACTCTGTGCCCATACTGACAGCTTAGGAGCTCAAGCAGAGGCAGCCAGATGAGGAAAGTCTGAGGAAACAGGTGCATGTCTTAGAAAAAAGTCAAAAAAGGATGTAAAGTGGCATCCTAATGAGGAAGGGATAGATTATCTTGCTATATCTATTAGTTACTTTTATCTGTCTTCGTTGACACAAAATGGTAAATGAATGCAAACATTTTGACAGTTGAAGGGCCAGTGAATGCATATTGCATAGAGCCTATTATTGCCACCTGTTATTACTGATTATCATGTCTTTTCTAACTGGAGTTGAGTTTAGCCAAATGTATGTATATGTATACATAAAATCAGGTGCATTTTTTAATGATTTTTCAGATTATTATCATGATGTATCTAGTAGCAGTGAAATTTGGTGAACAGCGAGTCCCACATTTAGTTAATACACTTAGTTATGAATTAGAGAGAAATTCTATACGGACAAAATATAAAGAAAGAACTTCCTGTATCTGTGGGCATACAAAAATCTCATTGAGACACAAAAATTGATTATATGTATTCAGCTCCACTTCATATATGTGCTATTTTGTGTGTATGCCACATTTGTTTTTCAGGCAACTTCATTTTTCCCCGTTATTTTTTTTCTTGTTTTATAATAACATTTTAAATCAACTGTTGAAATTTGTCTATATTTTTGCCCTGTATCTTGTGTTTTCGTCGGCTATACAAGGCATCACCACCTGATATATAGACACATCTTATTAATTCCTGAAAAGGTTTAAACTTGACCAGTGTAAGTATTAATAAATTTCTGAAGTGATTTCTTTGATGTGCTTATTCGTATATTAATGCATAATATGTACTTCAAGATCACTAGTCTGTGGTAACTGTAAGCCTGAAATGAAGGTGTAAATTGTAACTTTGGGCACTGCAGCTGTTGGTGCTGTTTTTTTCATTCTGTGCTATAGAGGCAACAAAGCAGAATATCCCTCCCTTTTCACTAGTCTAAGCCTCAGTACTGGCTTTCTGTACTCTCTGTTTTGAAACTGCTTTTCCTGGGGCTGAGCTCAGTCTTTGTACTGCAGTTTGTTCTTGGAAGTCTTAGAATCCATAAGTTATCTTTTTGCTTTATTCCCACAAGAAGAGCAAGAGAAGAACTTGCCGTTCCCTCTAAGATGAGGTGCTTCTATGTCAAAAGCATTATCTTCAGCTAACAATTGTTCTTTTCAGACTCTTTTTATAAATTGAAAGAAAAGTGGGGGCATAGAAAGATCAACAACTTTGGAAACAAGGAAACCAGAAAATAGATAGTTTTCATTGTTTCAGGCTTCATGCATTTCTCTGGATTATAAATGGATGTCGCCTGACTGTGCTTACATTTGTTAATGAAAAATTTACAGAAGATATTCATATACTAGAGGGATATTTAGTATCACCAAAATATTCTACATATAAAACCAACAAAATATCTATCTATCTATCTCTCTCTATATATATATCTATAAGTTAAATAGAGATATTAGTAAAGCTTTAACACATTCTTCCAGTCACATGGAAGGAATTTATTGTGAAGCTAATGCATGTTAGTTGAAAACCTGAATTTGAATTTTAGTTAGTAATGGCTTTCTGTCCATCTGGGGAAAAGAAGATAAACAAACATATCAACAGAAATGTCTTAAGTAAGACTTAGGAGTGAATTACTCCATCTAGTAATGCTGAAATAATATTAACTATATTGTGTTTTTCTGGAACAAGGAGCATCTTCTAATTTCTGTGCACAAAACTCCAGTCCATCCTTTTCCTGGACCTTTGTCAGTGTCCTGTGGTCATATCACTTTCCCTGTATATCTTCATTTACACAGAAAAGAAAGTGGGATAATTTAAATGTGGCCAGAGTTAGAGTACACTTTAGCTAGTCACGCAACTCTCACTCCCAGCTTATGGGGATATTTTTAAGGAAGATCTAGACAAATTCAAAAGCAAAAAAAAAAAAAATGTTAAGAGGTCTATGAAATGTGTTCTGTAGGTGAAATTTTAAAGAATTGTTTGTTTACAATTTATATATAAAATAATACATATTACATATTGCATTGCATTATTTATATATAAAAGAATATATATAAAAAAGAAGAAAGACTGAGGGGAAACAATAAAAGCCTTTGTTTGTATAAAAAGCTGTTAAAATTGGGACGATGATTTTTTTTTCTTTCTATATTTGCGGCAAGCAGAGCATAAAGTATATGTTTAATTTGCACGGAGAGCTTAAATATGAGGAAGAACTTTGCTATAAAGATAGTTAAGTGCAGGAACAGGATACCTACATAAGGTATAGAATATCCTTTCATGTAGGATTTTTAGGTTTGTTTGTGTGAAGAAAAGATTAAATACATGTCTGTCTGTGATAATCCAGTTTTATTTTAACATACCAGATCCACTCAAGCCCTGCTTTTTATGAGGCTAATTAAAGGTGATGATGAGCTGTTCTGTCCAGTCCTGAGTAAAAAATGTATTGAAAGGGAATATTTATTCCCACCTCTCCTACAGCCTTTTGTCTGTGAACATAATCTTTTATGGGAAGAGTTAAACATATTGGAGAATTGCAGGAAATGTGGCTTATGTAGGGCTTTGTAACGAGAATCCATAGTATGTCATACCAGTACTTAACATCTAAAGAGGACTTTGCTCAGACACAGAGCTGCAATGTGATTAACTAATTGTCGCACAGAGAAACTTTATCTCATCCCTGTAGATGTGTAGCTACTGCCCATCCTTATTTCCAGAATGAAGAACAGCTGGTTTCCAGTTCGTGCTGCTGCTTTCTCCTATTCCAGCTGCTGCACTTAAATAAGCTCCCTTCCCTTAGTGGCTTTCATATGGCACGAATGGGACTTGATGTACCTCCGTGCATAGGGAACTTTTGATTCATATTTTATCACGTTTCAGTGCTATCTACAGGGAACAGTGCATGTATAACATGTTCCCTGACTGCTACCCTTCCTGAAGGTGACATGCTCCTTTTTGTATTTTATCTCTAATATATATGGAACTGATAGGGCCTATGTGGTGCTAAAAAATATTGCTCCATGGCTGCCCTGTACAGCATGCCAAGCTACATTTAATTCCATCTGCTTTCCCCTACAACGTAGAAAGAAGCCTGTGCCTAGTATAACAGAGTCATAATGTGGCAAGAAAAAAAAAAAAAAAAAAAAAAAGCACTTGTGAAATTC
>WBNA01000348.1:629838-643323 GCA_013398345.1 Nothocercus nigrocapillus
TTACCATAGAATTAAACGAGTGATAGGAAAAAAGAAGCAAGCGGGAGAGCAGTCAGATAGACTGCCTACCACTGCCGATCTGGATTATTTAATATATTGCGCAAAACTAGCCCAAGAATGGTAAAAGCTTGTTTCTATCAGCATTAGTTTTTGTTTGTTTGTTTGTTTGTTTGTTTTTTTACAACATTCACTAATCTGAAAGGTCAAGAATCTAATTTGTAAAACTTCTTGGACAAAACAAAAATGTCAGCAGCTTTTTTTTTTCACTTCTGGGTAAAAATCTTGTTATTGACCAATGAGGAAGTAGACAGTTACTTTAGCCTGATTTAGTTTACACAGTTTTATGGAATTAGACACATCACAACACAGATTTTTTTTATGTACATTTTCATAGCTGCCACAAAAGAAGGAGAAAAATAAAGGTCTTTGCACATCTTTTACAAAAAGAGGTCATTTCTATTTACGTATATTTATGTAGATAAGTATGTATATGTATGTAGATATACATAAGATATTGGATGATATTTCCAAATTATTTGCAATATGCTGCAAATTGATTTTTTTATTTTTATTTTTAATGTAAGCTACTTGTTCTGAATGCAGTATGAATGAATACCCATTATAAGTATGCAAAAAACTTAGGTCTTAGGGTTTGAGCACTAGATTAGGTTTTCAAATTACTTAACCAGAATTACAGCAAGATAAAAACCATCATTCTGTATAAAATGAAACATCAAAGCTTTAACTGAACATATTTAAATTGCATCATATTTTAAAGGAGACATTTTAATTATAAATAATATTCAAAGAAAAGAGCATAAAAAGTGCTAGTATTATTTATTTTTTATTGTTTTATATTTGTACAAGAGGACTAATCAGATTACAATTCCCATTTTGCTAGTAACTGCATAAACAAATGCATGCATTCATCATTCAGGACTGAGCAAATGGTGTAGATTTCTTTTCAGTTTTTATTTCTATTTAGAAAAATGACTTTATGCCTTATCATGTTAAATTGGACAATTATAAAGAGGATATCAAAGGATAATAGCTTTTTCTTGCAAACCATAAATGGCTACTATTCACAGAAAGTTCAGACTTGTACTACAGACAAATTCAAAAGGACTTTAAGTATTGCTGAAAATAAGATCCTAACATCTATAGCAGTCAGATTTTGCAAACCTAAAATAAGTGAAGATAAAATGCACTTAGTCAAATATATTCGAA
This sequence comes from Nothocercus nigrocapillus, assembly GCA_013398345.1. Taxonomy (NCBI): domain Eukaryota; kingdom Metazoa; phylum Chordata; class Aves; order Tinamiformes; family Tinamidae; genus Nothocercus; species Nothocercus nigrocapillus. The sequence continues at coordinate 631,066 of WBNA01000348.1, forward strand.
ATTTCAAGGCACTAACATAAAGCTATAAAATTATTTTTTAGCAATTAGTATGGATAAAGAAGGCACATGTTCTACAGTGTATGAGGCAACTTAACATCTCTGGTATCAGAGGAGATGTCATATGAAAGAACTATAAATGGAAACACTGCACTCAGAATAAGCTTCTGGTTCCAGTAGGGGTGCAAGACTGAATTTCTTTCCCTTAGCAGAAGAAGAAAAGTCAAGCACGACTGGCAGCATTTGCATGTGCTTAAATTCTTCCCACATCTCTAGTTGATTGACATCTTCAACAAGCTGATAATGACCGATTCCATTTGTTTTAAATGAGCGTCACTGTCTTAGGAGATCTGATGTAGTTTTGTAGGAAGTGAGAATTAAGCAGATTTAATTGCCTTTTCTGAGATTTCTGGTTTTGTTTTTGTAATTTGGCATTCAGTGGAACAGAAGTATGTCTTGCCATTGTAGCAAAATTTTTCAGTAGCTCTTTCTCCCTTGATTTGAGTTCTAAATACAAAGCTGTGTATGAGTTTGAATGAATCAGTATCAATCCTAGCTTGTCTATGTGTGTGTTGCACCAGTTATTCATAAAAACAGAAAGGGGTTTTCATGCTGGCTTCCAGTATTTTAAAGCAGTAATTTAGCAGCTGCCTTGGACAGGACTAGCAATGCGTTGGAAACCAAAGGTGACTGCTTCTGTTTATGAGATGAGTTGGTACTGCATTTTTATTAGGCTATTTGCTTTCCTTGTACTTTAATAGTTTTGGTCCCCGGGGCACAGAGCTGAAAAATATAGATTGTAACTATCATGCCAGATAAGCAAAACAACTTAAGCGATGATGCAAAATGTATTGTCTCCGGCAGTCAGCAAGTAGAGTGGCTTGCTTAAAACAAACCCTTATGGTCTGACTGTCGTGGGGCTATTCTAACCACAGCGATACCTGCTGAGGAGCTGTGTTATATTTAGTTGCATTATAGCAGCATTTCTTTAAAAGAAATGAATTATATGTCTGTAGAGAATTGATAGTTTTGACTATGGCTGTTAATATGCACTCACAAATAAATAAATAAATAAATAAATAAATAAATAAAGACCTGCCAAGTTCTGAGCTGTTCTACCTCCTTTCATGTCGGACATTCATCTGGGCAGTAATTCACAGCATGAAATCTGAGATCAGCCTTTGATGCAGGCTTATTAGTAGCTTGGTTCCTGAATCCATATGTTGTCAACTTCCCGCAAACATTTATGCGTTGCCTAATTTGCAGCGGAGCACAGGCAGCTGTGAATGCTACCTGTGCAGTGTGGCAAGGGCCAGGTTGCATAGCGTTCAGTCTGGAGCAAGGAATAAATGCCATCTCCCTGTCCATGTAAGGCCTGTGGATGTACCTCCCTTTGGGAGGAGAATGGCTATGGGTTGCGCTTATCGGGCGGAGCACCCTTAGCTTCGGAGAGAAAGGAATGTGCCATTAAGTCAGCTAAAATGAAATACAATATGTGGTGTAAAGCAGTCACTGTGTTCGTCGTGACCTCATTCCTGCAAAGGTTGCAGCTAATCAGTGTTATCTGCTGGGGTCTTCCTCTCATGGATCCACTTTTACACTTGGTATCTGCTCAGCAAATGACACATGATCTTTCATCTGCCTCTGCACCTCCAGGACGCATGAAGTCTGGGCGGCGGGGGAGATGGGAGGAGAAGGAGACTAACCTTTCCAGCTCGCTTACAGAAGGAACAATTTGTGTTTGTAATTAGAGCTCAGCAGTGATCTCTGTTTATTTCACTGTTACTCAGCTCGGTGTAAACAGAACTCAATTTTGACAACTGTTTAGCTCACGGCACAGTTTTAAAGTATTAAAGGATAATGGAAGACTTATTAGATTAGCTTTTGCCATGATCTTTTAGTGTCCCAGATAATTATTATTTGTGATACAGCTGAATGATTTAGGCTTGTATTATTATTATGCATGCATTTCTGCGTAATACTTTATGTACTGTTGATGAGCACTAAAATATGCATTGGGAAGTATATACATTTACTCAGAGTGCACAAATATTAGTGGTATTTTCAAGTGCCTCAAATTGCTCTTTCTGTGAATTCTTTCATTTCCATTATAAAAGAATGGATGAGTTATAATGGATCAGTAGTTCTCAAATCCTGGCTTTTTCTTTTAAAACAAATCAGCTCCATCGTCACTGTTATTACTGTTAATCATTCTGAGCAACGTTTGTGTGACTTCTACCACATTCCTCTGATCCAACCATTTACATTACATTTCTCCCCCAGCATTTTACTTTTAACATTCTCTCCATTTCACACCCGCTTGGTGTTCTTGCATATTTTTTTTTGCACTATCACCTTTTTTAATCTTCCTTGTTTAGTATTTGAGATCATTCCTGCTAGTCACATACTGTTTTTCACCTTTCTATTTGATTCTTCTTCTCACTGTGGCTTATTACCTTAATTATGGCGTGTTGCTTCTTTCTCTGATCTTATAATTAGCTTTCTTACCTTTTGATCACCTTTTTTTCCCCTATTTTGCAGAAAGCATGTCTTTTTAATCTTTTCTCCACTTTGCCCTCTATTTCCTTTTTTATTATTTTTTTCCTCTTAGAAAATGTCATTCTATTCATTTGACTCTCTCTGATCAGAAACAGTACTTCTAATCTCATTTTCTGTATCCAGTAAGAAATTTTTATATTGTTTTTTCCTTGCTTACAGCTGTATAATTTTCTTATTTTAGAAATCTAACTTAGCCCCTTTTGGCAGTTCTGTATATATTAGGGCATTTGCAGGTGATTACATGATCATGGTGAATATAGTCTAGATTACTGAAAAATGAGAGCAAGAAAAAAAATTATCCAAAGTTTTCCTATTTGAATAATTGCATTTTCTTTTAAGGTGAATTGCAAAAAAGGAGCTTATGTCAGTGACTAAGTGGGTACATTTAGCAAAATATAGGCATTATTCATGAGCGAAATACAGTTGTATTTTCATCTCAGTCTCTAAATGAACATTGGTGGGTCATGTTATGAAAGCACAAAAATTGCTTAGGGCAAAGAGAGCTTTGTCAAGGTTAATGGCCCCAAATCCTTTTGGCCCTAAACTTTTTTTTTTTTTTTTTTTTTTCCCCCCAATTTTTTTAAATACCCTTTAAAAAAAAAAGCCCCAAGGGAAAAAAAAAAAAAAAAAAAAAGTATCATAGCAAATGCGTTGGGTGATCCATCTCACTGTTTATTGTTTATATTAAGATTTATGCTGCACACATTGCAATGCACTACCATCCAAAAATATTTTGTTGCTAGTTTTGCTTATGTTAATTACCTCATCTTTATGATTAGAGTTATTGTTTGTTCATTTGTCAGACAAAACAAAGAACCTTAAAAGCCTCCAGGCCTTGCAGACATTTTTCGATTTGGAGCCAAAAGGCATGTTTCTCTTTCTGAAGAAGTCAGGCTCATCCAAAGGGCATAGAGCAAAAGAGGAGATCTCTATAATCACTGTGTACTCAGAAGACTAAAGGATTATAAATGTACATTCGCACACATAGGTTGCCAGATCATTGTGAATGGAGCAGGCAGTTTTCCAAAAGTCAGCCTTTTCCACTACCATTTTCATTCTGTTAGATATTACTATTCTTCCTTTGATACTCAGATCACAGGATTATAAGAATTATGTATGTGTTATGTGTTAAACTCTTCATTTAAGAATAGGAGAGAATTGGGTGCCTCAAATTTAAATTCACACACTTTTGGTAACCTGTGTCCCATAGGACAGTTCCAGTTAGAATTTGTAATTCTGATTGCACTGTGTAATACTATATTCATGTATATGACATTTCATCTAAGAAGCAAAATGAAAATTCAATGAGGGGAGATCACTGTCTGCTTGATTACGATACAGTTCTGTAAGACCACAAAAATTACGGTTTACACGGTAGACCACATATATGTCATAGCTAGGACAGCTTTCTGTAAAAGAATATAGCCTCTCTACTTAGAATTTGACCTAAATTGCCTCCTGGAAGAGCCTCTCTCCTTCCATTCTTTTCCTACTCTTACTGGTAGGGAGCATAGACAGTCTAACTTTCTAGGCTGCATATCTGTCTTTCTCAGATCACAGGCCATTTTGTTATTTATAGCTGTATAGTTTCAACTGATGTAGCTCTCTGACTACAGTTATGAGAACTTCAGAATACTTTAATGGGTCATTCAGCACCATTTACCCTGCTTAAGCTCAGCTAAACTAGTTGATATTCCTTTGTGAGCATATGTTGTTCAAGTATTTCTTTCTGTGTGAAGGTAGAATCATTTTCTGCAGAAAAAAAGATAGATAAAGCTGTCTGTTGCATACAAGCTCTTGGCTTTTGAGTCCATATTGTGTGAGTTTACCTAATCATGATATACAGATGCTTACTATGTCCAGAAAGCAAACTGTTCATTGTGCTCCTCATCACAAGTGAGGAGTTTAGCCATGGAGAGTAGGTCCTTTCATTACTCATTTCTGGCAAAAAAAAGTACATCACATTCTCCCTAGATCAAACAAGCCAGACAGATCTCATGGTTGATAGCATTAAATAATGCAGAGATACAAGAATATAAGAATAAGGAATGTCTCATCTATCTCTTTAGATCAGTCATCAGCGTACTGTCTGGTCTATGCTGTCCGGAGTGAATTTTCTATAACACTAAACTGACTTAGATTTATTTTAAAGAATATCTTCCATAACTTGCTCAGAGGTTGGGTGACTGGACAATGTCAATGTTTGTTAGAACTCGTATACCTCTTTATATTTATTAGAGTATTGTGTTTTCAAAGAAACAAAATATGACTTCGAGTGATACTGTCTATTCTAGCCAGCATCAGTGCCAGTCACTTCCCAGTTTTCACCTTTTGTCTTTTCTATGCTAGAGATGACATTGTTCAGATTTCTTAGATTACCTTTTTCTCAGGTTATGCACCATTTCTCTGATGAATAACTATACTGAATTTTGGGACTTAAGGTGGACAAGTAGCTGGTGGTTATTGCTGAAGTAAAACAGGTTAGAAAGCATTCATAGCATGACCTGTGCTTTTTTTCCTTCTTTTTTTTTTTAAACAAACAAACAAAATAAGATGATAGTTCTTTACATCACTTACTGTGAAATTCAACACTATATTGTAGTCATTAGAGGGCTTATGTAGTTCCTCTCTTTGATCAGTAACTAGAGGTAGGATAAATGCTGATGGAAAGAAATCAGTTCTCCTTGCTTTAGCCAAAAAAATGAAAGGACTGTCTATAGTTCATAGAATCATAGAATCACAGAATCATTAAGGTTGGAAGGGACCTTTAGAGATCACCTAGTCCAATCTCCCTGCACAGACAGGGTCACCTAGAGCATGTGGGTCAGGACTGCGTCCAAGCGGGTTTGGAAGATCTCCAGAGAAGGAGACTCCACAACCTCCCTGGGCAACCTGTTCCAGTGCTCTGTCACCCTCACTGTCAAGAAATTTTTCCTTAAGTTCCTGTGGAACTTTTGGTGTTTCAATTTGTGGCCGTTTCCTCTAGTCCTATCAACCACTGAGAAGAGGCCAGCCCCATCCTCCTCACTCCCTCCCTTAGTTCATGAAAAATAAGAGGTTAAGACATACTGATAAAGATTTGCAGTGTCTTCATGTGATGACAAACTGCTGTTTTCTTGCAGCGGACTTTGGAATTTCTTAGACAATATTGACTTTTTCTTTAAATCAGAATGCATGAGAATATGCATCTCTGGGACATAAATATCATTATCAACAAGGTATTGATGAACTCCTTTTTGAATATTTATTAAAAGAAAAAACAGACACAAGGCTTTCAAATTAGGTTATCATTTCTAGAGAGTTATTTTGTATGTATGAATAAACATTTTACAACAGTAACATTATAGATACAGAGTTGACTGCAGAACTCTATTTAAAAACCTGTGGTTTTAAGCACAGACATCAGATATAAACTTATTTTCTGAGGTCTTTGGTGGCAATGTCAGCAAACTCTAAAGTGATGAAGACTGGAGATAAGAATGAAAAACAGATCTCATGATGAGGAAGAAAATCAACAGCAGTATGTAAAATAACAATGAAAATATTGTGGGGGAGAGAGAAGAAAACAGAATTGACCTGAAACATCAGAAAATAACAACAACAACAACAACAAAAAATGAGGATAATTCTGGAGAAATTCACTACACAAAATGTCAGTCTGGCAATGCGTACCGTTTGGGTATCCAAGAAAACAAGACTGGAATCTTTCTTTTAGAGACCTCTAGTGAACTTTAATCTCAGAAATATGGAGCAGACTGGCAGAAGGAAGAAGGAACCAAAGAAATCCTGGTGCATCTAATTCAGGCTTGTCAACTTTGACAATGACATATATTAAAAACAGGAAATTCTCTCCCTGAAAAAAATGGTGGGCATTACTTTCTTCTGACAGCAATCATATCTTGGTAGAACCTACAAGGGATATTATGTATATAGAGCGATTATGCCTTCTTCATTATTGCATAAACATTACTTAGAAACAATTACAAAATCTGCTTTTGGTGAAACGTGAAGCGAAGGAGTTTTTTCTCGTAACAAGAAATAACAGTTCTCTGAAATTATATAGGAAGTCTAAGAAGAGTAGGTGATTAATCATGCTGCAGCTTGTATCTTTATGTATGTGCCATTTTATTTTGACACCAGATGGAAAGGCTTTCACATCTACTCCTCCTCTCCTCTTCCAGTATCCAAATTCAAAGATGACACTGGTTGTATGAATACTTTGCAGGAGTTTTAGGAGTCACAAAATGAGTTCCCCAGAATTACTCTAACATACATGCTGTAAGATAGTCCAACTCTAAGAATAGGTCATCCACTATAAGTAGCAGTGTTCTGTGTGTCAACTTTTGAAAAAGAAAAAGAAAAAGAAAAAGAAAAAGAAAAAGAAAAAGAAAAAGAAAAAGAAAAAGAAAAAGAAAAAGAAAAAGAAAAAAGGAAAAAGAGAAAAAAGAAAAAGAAAAAGAGAGAAAGAAAAAGAGAAAAAAGAAAAGAAAGAAAAAGAAAAATTCTGTCATTTTAAGAAAATATGTTCATCTTTTCTCAGTTCAGTGCACTGAGTGATATAACCGATATCATAAAAATGCAAATTAAAACATTGTATATCTTTCTATAGAAATCTGTTTAGTGGAATTCCCATCACTAAATGCTGAAACTGAAGATATTTGTATGATGCCCAGAAGAGGTTATGTGAAGCTAAGTAAGTACAGTGTGATTTGTACTGCAAGAAGACAACATTGCGTTATTCTTTTTTTTTTTTTTTTTTTTTGTACATACAAACTATAATGATTTGACAGAAAGTCTCTGCCAGAACAAATAGCACAGTTACATCAATCTCTTAGAAAATAGCTTTCTATATTTATATGGAAGATGTTGTTGTAATTTTTTACACACTGATAAGCTAAAAAACTTTGCTCTAAGTTACAGTCTGGCTGGAACAATCCCAAGAATCCCAATTTTCTAGGCACATATCAGTGCACAGTAAGTAGCAAAGCACTGATAAATGGCAGGCAGTTCTAAGTCTTCTAAGGTAATTTCAGGATATACTGGATGCAGAAAAGCCTTTCAGTTTCTTCTCGCATTCTTTAGCATTTCTTCTCTGCTTCTAAACTGCCTCTCCTTCTTTGATTTCCTTTCTGGGAGCAGGTGAGGATGTTTTGGAACAAAAGATTTTTGCAACTTCGATAATTTAAAAGTGAAGCTATAAAGAGATTTCTTTCAAGTATATGCTGAAAAACTCCTTCATGGAAATATTATTTTTTCCCGAAGTAAAATTTTGCATTACAAAAGAATTTTTTCTGTTATATATGCACATATTTATGGCTAACTTTATGGGGCAATTTACAAAAGCTATCCATGTAATCTTTCAGTATTAAAGCAGCTTCTAGCATTAGACACTGTTTAAAAAAAATCAAATGCTTTTTCTTACATTATTGCAAAGAGAAATTTGAAATTGGAGAGTGTTTTTCATTTGGAAATATTTTATAACCTTCTGCTTTAGGGGAAAACCAGACATCTTTCAGTGTAAAAAGAAGAAAATGAAATAATCTGATAATCTGTAACTATCCTACATGCAATTTTGCCTGAATAAAAGACATTTATCTTTCTGATTTTTTTAATTCATATTTAGTTTAAAAGAATTCTTTTATTCATCTGTGTCTGACATACTCTGTGAGTGCATTTACATATTTTTTTTCTTTAACTTGAAAGCCTGCAGGTTCGAAGCTGCAGTTTTCTGACTTTTTTGAAGAACAAATCTTTCATAGATATACTAAGAATTTTGTGTGCCTCCTTCTTCTGTCTTTATTTTTCTTTAACTATTAATCATCTGTTGTGAGCAAACAGAAAGCAGACCATATTTTTCCTCCAAAAAAAACCCCTCATATTTTATGGTATCTTATTAATAAAGGGTAGTATCTCCTGCAACTGTGAGTGATAAAAATATGTGAGTGATACCTCACATAAATTTGAAAAATTATTCCAGCAATCATGCTTGAAAAATGCTCAAGTCAGCACAAATCAGAAAACAATTAAAAAAAAAAAAAAAAGATATCCACACACTTTGTGCATAGTATAAAAATCAAGCTATCTTAATATGAAAAAAAAGAAAAATACGAAATTGGAGCACAAATGTCAAGAGTTATCTATCACTAAACCTGTGGGAAAAAAGCTTTCAGTCTTATTAGCCATGTTTGGATCCATCTTTTATAAACCATTTCAACATTCAGTGAATAATTCCGGTCACAGTTTTCACATAAACCCAAAGGTAGAACAATCTAATTGCAATAGGCTGTATTTTCTATAAAAGATGCTTTATTTTGTTTCTTTACATGTATCACAGATGAAATGAATTCCTTTCTATTTCTGCACAGCACTCTTTTGTAGAGTTTTTTTTTTTTTTCTTCTGAAGTTAGAAACATACTACTACTACTTCAAACATTTTTTCCATGTGAATTAGGATCCTTTACTCTTAATGAACTTTTGAGAAATTCAAGGGGAAACAGCATGTTGTAACCTCTTTCTGCTTGGAAGAACTCTTACATTTTAGTGGACCGTTTGAACATCTGTCAGTGTAACATTTTCCATCTCTTTTAGGCTAAATGTCAAGTGCTCCTTTCTGAAATGAAGTATTTCAAAATGAGGAGTGTTTATCATACAGCCATGATTACCTTTGAAATGTATAGTGAGTTTGTGTCAAATTAGAAAAACCAAATGAACCTATTTTGGAGAAAAGAAACATACACATATATGCATATTGAAAGATCAAGGACCGTTATAAAGAATGTCTTAGCAAGATCTGGAAACCTTATCAGATTGAGTATGGTAAAATGCAAGCAATTTCTGTAGGCAAATTTCTCTAACTGAACAAGATTTCACTCTCCTTTAGTGTGCTGCATGATACTAAGAGCCTTACAAATATGTTCAATTCCCAGACTTATTTTCAGGTACTTCGATGTACTGTGAGAGCATACTTCAAGAACAGGAAAAAAAAATTACATAAATTACATGAGAAGGCAAAGGAAAAAAAAAAAAAAAAAAAAAGGGGGGGGGGGGGGGGGAAAAGATTAAAAAAAAAAAAAAAAAAAAAAAAAAAAAAAAAAAAGTGGGGGGGTAGAGGGGAAAAGAGTTAAAAAAAAAAGAAAAGAAAAGAAAGAAAGGAAGGAAGGAAAGAGAGAAAAACATCTGCAGGGCAACCATGTGAAAATAAATGTTTAAGCTGCCTGTTATTAACTGCTCAACCTGTTTTACTCTGGATTTCTGCATAATTATGTTGCAGAGGAGGGGGAAACAACAGATGTTGAATAAAGATTGAAAATGAGAAAATAAGACTGCTCAGAATAAAAAATAAATAAAGTAGGTAAGGTTGCTCTCAGCTAGACATTTTTGGCAAGACCTTTAGACCACAGTCTATTTCTCAAATTCATTACCCATTTCTACAAGACTAATGTAAAACAAAGTGTTTCTTTTTAAGTCTGATCAGCTGAACAATTATACAGCTCCAATAATCCCCAAGTCAGTCTTTCAGAAAGCGGCTGAATGTTTTTTCAAGCAGTTTCATAAAGCAGATTAAATGAATATGATATCAGGTCAGAAACCCTTTGAGCTCTTTCTGTGGGAAGTATCTTGATTTCTTTTGTAATTAGCTGTTCGAACGTTATAAATATCTAAATAATCCATAGAAGGTGCATTTTTTTTCCATTTTTTGTGACACAAATGCCACTAAACTATATGAGGGTGTTTTTCTATCCCCTTATTTGCATCATGTTTTAAAGTAAACAGGACTTTTTTTTTTTTTTTTTTTTTTGAGACTACCCCATCTTTTTCTTCTGCTTAGGCAGTATTTGTTTAAATACATTATAAAATTGCTGTCAAGACAGAGCTATCCAAAAAACGGGTTGCATAATACATGCAGAGTTATTACATTCAATCATTTGCATTATCACCCTAGTGTATCCTCTCTGTCTTACCCCTAGTGAATTAATTGTCTCAATGGGAGTTATCCCTGAAAGGGACCTGCAGGTTTGGGCAGAGGTCTTTAGCTAAAAGTACTGTGTGCTTTTATAGCATCACTGCCATACTATTTAAGAGATGGCCATCCACAAGATTAAGATAAAAGCAGAAGCCATTTTGGGAAAAGGATTCAGATCTGAAATGAATACATTTCCCAAAATTTTTAATTTTTCTGCTTGTTAAATAAAAATATTTTATTTTTCAAGCATTACCAACTTTTCTTTTCTTTGCTATCCTTGCCCTACATAACATCACAAGTAGACTTCACTCTGTTAAGCTGCTGCTTTCAGGTGAGCAAATACTTCATCTGCTAGCTGTCTTCTCTTGCAATCCAAATTTTACACATGAGATTAGAAAGCTGTGTAGCTTCTTTTCTTTCTCTAAGGCTGCAGCTCAGAACTTCATAGTCTGAGGTATTTCTTGAAGAGCTTGCAAGTAATATAATGAAGAAACTGCAGATTTGTATCCATTTTAATGAGTTAGACTGAAATTTAATCTGAAAACCATTCAAAATTAGATCACTGCCTTATTCTCCTTATTCTCTTTGTTTTGGTCTTGATAGAGCTTCTAAAATAAAGTAAGCCATTCATAAAGCATCAGAAAATGTGAAAGAAATGAAAATAGTAGCTTGTATGACTTGGAGTATGTGGTGTATGCGTGAATATTTTCTAGGTACATTCTTACTACAGATGCTCACTGTAATTGCAAGTGAATATGAGTAGCTCAGTGGTCTACTATGTTTAATACTGCAACTATGTCATTACTACCAATCTCTATAGGAGCATGTGGTTCACAGGTACAAGCGGGTTGATGGATCTGTCTGTGGAATCAGAACAAATCTTTCTTATGGTTCATTTTTGCCACAGATAAGCCATAAAACAAAGACAGCAGATTGATGGAGGTTTAGGTTTTCGGCTCTTGTTTTAAACAGTAGATGTAGAACAGGTTCTTCTATTTTATAGCCTGAAGCTAAACTGTCAACATAAAAGATGTACGGACTTAATTTCTGAGAGCTGGGCAGAAGAATTTCTTCCTCCTCGTTTTTTTTTTTTTTTTTTTAGAGCAGTTTAAGCACCACACAATATAGCTCATTACTGCCTTCTGCAAATTTTTTGAAGGGATAGTTTTTGCTAAAGCGCATAAAATGTCTTGTCCAGTTATTACCTGCTTTTCTGCAAGACACAAATATCAGCAGATAAAGATTTTTGTTGAAGATCCTGGCTACCAGTACTAGAATTTCTATATCTCATGAAAACACATCAAATTTGAAACATTCTTTCTGAATTTTAACAGTGTGAGTACTTATAACAGAAAAGAAAGAAAGAAAGAAAAAGGGATAGAATAAATAAATACTTTTTCATATATTTGGGTAGAGTTTAAATTTTGTGGAAGATAACATCTTCTTAAAAGTAGATATCTAGATATCTCTCCTCTTCATCAGACTAAATATATTTATATTTTGGAATAGCAGATCCTCTAGATATGCACAAGATAAAATATCCTCCTGTCCTCATTAATGCCCACCCATTTGGATCAGTCCCTGAGAAGCATGAAAGAACATAAATTAGGACTTAACTAGATTCCAGTTTGTTGGACATCTAAAAATCCATCACACCTTTTCACAAAGCTAAATTGTTTCTAAACTTTATATTATGGAACTGTTTACAGCTCTGTGTTTTCGCTATATATTTCTAACAG
>WBNA01000348.1:643534-681109 GCA_013398345.1 Nothocercus nigrocapillus
TTTTTTTTTTTTTTTGATTTTTTAAAAGAATTTTGCCCTCAAGCAAAGCAGGCATATACCAGACATTTCCTTCTACTGTGTATATTTGGCCTACATGTATCATATATATATACACTTAAGCATTTTAGTTTTTACTTTTGAGTTTTTTAGTATGGCCTCCTAATATGTTAAATTTAATTTTGTTTATTTTTTTCTACTCATGTGGAAAAAGATATGCTGTGACTTGCTAGGTTTACATTTTGTTTTTCCTTGATGTATTGTCCATAGTGATAATTTTACCTGAATGCTTATACTCATAAATGTCCCTCCATCATGTGAACTGATCTTGGATGCTAATAAAAGTCTTGTTCTAATAAGTGACACCTAAATTATTGTGGCATAAAGGTTTATCACATAGTGCTAACTGGAGAATGCTCAGTTTAAACTTGCAGTTCAGATTTAGAGAAACAGTTCTCAGCACAAGCATTACCTGGATTTTTGCTTTTATAATCTTTATACTTTAATTATATAAAAATATTTTGGCATCTTATGGCTAGTTTTGTCCTGTTATCTCTTGAAACTTCCACTTTCTTGACCTTTGCTCACAGAGTAGGGGTACATAAGCTGATCTGTGTTGTTTTGACAGTATCACAGGGAGATCTGTACGTGAATTACTGTTAGAGAAGAGGTGAGAATATAATCAAGTTAACTTAAATCAGTTCTTTCTTGACTGCTGTTGGAGGATATGGGTTTCATTAATCATGTGCAAATGTGTTGTTGTGAGATGTAATGCAGCTGGGCGCAACAACGTTGAGCATGTCTTCCAAGAAATTTCAAAACAGTTTTCTTGAAAACTGCTGTGAAAGAAATAGCAGATTTCTGTAGTAAGATTTATTAAAGAAAATAAGTATTTCTTGACACAGAAACAAAAAAGAATCCAATTAGATGTCAGTTCTGCAGCTCATTTCATAATCACTGCCAAGATTCTCTGAAAAATATATTTCGTCGCTAGGTATGGAAAGCTAATAATGTATTTAGGATATAGAACTAAGCATTTGCAAATATTTCTGTCTAAAAACATAACCTACATCTGTAATTAGACATCTGGAGTGGGATTTTGGTCCAAATTCGTACAGCTAACTGTAGCAGTGGGATTGAGCTCAGCTGTACGTGTATACCTATGGGGGTGAGCATTCTGTTGACTCTTTTGACTATATCTTTATTTACTATAATTGGAACTTAGAGCCCTATCTGTGTTATGGACACCTTCATTGCACATGCTTAAATGTCGAAACATGGATCTGTGTCCCACTTCAAGTCCTTAGTTAAGTATAAATGTGTGTACCTGTTTGTTAGAACAACACGAAGTAGCACTGCGTGTTGAGTGGAAATGTCTGGGCTGGTTCCATACCAGAAGCAATCTGGACACATTAGTGAAGCTCTTTGCTCAGGCTAAGATAATCTGCTTCTCAACAGGAGTTATTTAAACATATTTTACAATGGTCCGCCTCAGGAATTGATATTTTAAATAAGTAAAAAAAATAGCAAGAAAGTTTATGGTAGCATTAATGATCTCCCACGTGCCTTCCAGATATTTGAGAAGTCCTATGAAGGTGGCTCAAAATCTGCCACCAACAATGATGAAAAAAAGACCAAATTAATCTGATATTGTAAATGTTGATTTTCAAGTTTAGGAACACCTTAGAGAAATTGCAAAGGATGTGTCTGTCTGTTTCCTTCATTATCAACCAGTAACTCTTGAACCTTTATCTACCCAAATTTTAGAGGCACACGGGCCCCAGAAATAATTTTTCACAATTTGGTGGAAGTAGACAACTGTAGCAGACCATATAAGCACCCATTGTAAGTGAAAAATTGAGGTCACGTTGTTAGACACTTGAGACTCCTGACTGAAGACAACCTTTATAAAATGACTCAGTTATGGGGAAAGCTTCATGCAAACTTTGTAGCTCCCAAGGCATTTTAGTCAACAATAACGCAAACATTTTCAGGAAATAATCCTTCATTAGTTCTATTCCTTATGGAGCCATGTGTTGTTTTAAATACATTGCCTTTTCAGAGAATACAACAAAAATAGGTCTGCATAACAGAAATCAATATGGGAATCATAAAGGTCTTATGGAGAAGATCAAGGAGCACACAACTGTCTAGATGAGGAACATTAGTGGAATGAAGATGATAGAAGGCTAGTGAGCGAGCAAAGAGTAGTTAACAATTTGAAGAATCATAAAATTTCCTTTGGTAGTCGATGAAACCTCAGGAGGATGATTTCAGGTTGTTGGTGAAAGGACTCTCCAGAAATTAGAGAAAAAAAACAAACTGACTTGAGAATGTTGAGTGGCTGATGAGACTTTTGACTTGAGAATATTGGAAGAATATATATGCATTTAATGCAAGTGGGAGTTATCTTTTTTTCTTTCCCTTCTTATACTCTTTATACAGACAATTTGTATTCAGTGGAATAATTAGAGAGAACTAATAGCTCCTTAGCTTTTCCTGATCTGCTCTCAGGTTGACTTCACTGAGTCACAGACTCTGCATGCCACTGGGAAGTCTCCTAAAGAGCTAGGAAAAATGCAAACAATCCCAGCAAGTTTTGAGAAATCTACAGATTTGCTCAGTTCGTAGGAGATAATCAAGTAGTTCTTGTCGTAGTTATTAACCATTCAAAATTATTACCAGCTTCATTTATGTGAAAAGATACATCTTTACATCCTAATAGCATTATAACTTATATTACGTGTTTCCTTTGTAATGCCTTATATCATCTTGTTATGTTGTTGTTAAGTTATCCTCTCTTTGTAATTCTTTACCTGCTTTCGATCTAGTGTCTCTAAAGCTGCTTGTTAAGAGAAAGCATTTTAACAGCTGTTCTTGTCCTTTAGGATGAATGTATTATGGATATAAAACTGTCTTCACACTTCTTACAATCACCTCTTTTCACCTGTTCGTGCAGTGAACACCTCCAGCTCCTTGTCAATGCACTTGATTGCAGCCTAAGAGGTTTACAGGGTCAAAGCCAGTCCTGTATCTTTTGTTGTCTTGCAAGTCTTGTCAGCTTTACTCCCATACTCTTAATGTTAGCATGACTTTCTGTACTTTCATAGTTACAGTATATTAACAGCATAACTAAATATTTTTGTTCCATTTGTAGGATGGTAGCTTTCCCTGTAATATATATATATTATATCCAGCATATCCCTGTAATATATATATATATATACACATGCATATATATATGCATGTGTATATATATATATATACAGCAATATTGCTGTGAATGACTGGATGTATGCATGTGTATGAAGGTGATCTGTGTTATAAGCTGTTAGTGGGATTCAGTAAATTGCCTTTGGTCTGTACCTTTGCCCAATTCCCCAGGCCCCTGCCCACTGTTCTCTTTTGCCAGGTTTTACTATTCCAAATGATAAAATTTGGAATTTTAATTTAATTTTAATAAAATTGAAATGGTTAAATGGTTAAGTGGTTTTACCATTCCAAACTTACAGATGCCTCACACAAGTGAAGACATAAATAACTTAAAATAATAATAATAATAAAAAAACCTGCTAGATATCTACAAATGAAAAAAAAAGAATTTACCCAGAATTTACCAGTTGAAGTTCACATTTGTGGCTTTTCTGTATATAGTAATGCCACTATTATATGCTCCAATTCAGGAATGCATTCATGCTTGATTTTAATCATGTGTGATCCCACTGAAAATGAGGAAAAAAGATATATTTTTTGAAATCCTATAAAAGATGAAGACATATAATGTGAACAGTTGAACAACAAATTTGGTATGTCCTCCCCAATGAGCATGCCTGAAAAAATTGAAAGAGGGCATAAAATAAACAAGATTGTTTTAAAAGAATTCTTCCTGTTCCAGTCTCCTGAAAATTCCTGTGATTTTGGTGGATGGAGAGAGGCTTCAGACAGATTTAAAAAAAAAAAAAAAAAAGTAATTGAGTTTAGGTGTGTTTTAGCCCCCAGACTATTACTGTATTTTAAGATAATCATATGGCACAGGTTAGGAATTTTATCTATATTACAGGTCTGTTCTCAGTAGATTTAGCAATCCCCATTGCAGCCTTTGATAATTCAATTAGTCTCTCAAAAAGTTGGGAGTAGCTGATAAATTCACTTTAATGTTAAGTCAAGTACCCCAGCAGGTTTCAGTTAATATGATCACTTCTTAGGGAGTGTAGCTCTACCAGTGATATCTCCCAAACGGAACCTTTAACAGGGAATATGTGGGATTTTAAAACAGATTAAAAGAACTATCTTTACCAACATAGCTTCTCACCATTAATAAAGTTACTTGAGATCATGGCAGCAATCTTGTGCACTTGGGTGGTTGTCCATCTTGTTTAATTTAATTGGTAACCTTAGTGCCCTCCATGGAACGGTTTCTGTGAATATGATGAATGATCTCAGGAACAGAGAATGTCATTAAACAAGCTGAATTTAACCCTTCACTTTAAACTTGGTCTTTTGGGATTCCCAAATCCTATTGGCAGACACTGATTGCTGAATAATAAGCAGGAGAGGATTAGCTACATCTGCATTGACTGTGTCTTCAGAGGATGCTAACAACAATAAGAGCTCTGTTTGTCTATGTCTAGGAAATGAACAAAGAATATGTGTTAGAAGCAAAAGGTGAACAACAGGATTTAATGTGGTAAATAGATGCATGTCCATGTAGAAATCAGACAGCAAAGTATAGAAAGTGAAAAAAAAAAAAATCCAAATAAGAAAATGTTGCTTATTATTTACAACCAGTTGGCCTTAATAGGTGGATTTTTGCTGACCTTCTGTACAGGATTACAGTTTTGCTGGAAGGAAGACTTGAATTTTAGATATATTCATCCATATCGTCAAAGATGCATATTGTCATAGTTGGAGTAAGTTAACTGTGACACTGAAAGCATGTAGAAATCCTGTGTTTTCCTCTCCAAAGGTAGAAAGTAAAAAGCAGGAGAAATATATTTTTTTCCCTCTGTTTTAAATGCTTTATACCCTTTTTTATTCCACTTTTCTGTTGTTCTATTCAACTTTTCTGTTTTAAATTAAATAGGTTATTATATTCAAGGATGACTTTTGCTGATTGTTTTGTAAGTAAAAATAAATGTTTTATAAACAGAGAAAAAATGTGTTTTAAATTCGATATTTTTTAAAGGCATATATTTTTTCTTCTGTTTTCTAACTCTGAAGATTAGAGGCTTATATAATGACTGTGTTTCTATACAGGCTAGTTATCTTATTAAGGAACCATCCTTAATTTCTATTTACTATTTTTTTTTCATGTTTTTTTTGTTAGTCTTATTTTCTCTTTAACATGTCCTTAGCTGTCTCTTTAATATGTCCAAAAGATACACTAAAGCTGATGATACATATCCAAAGATATTTTGTGAATATTAGCCTTACTTTTCTGTTCCAAAATATTCCTTTGAAGTTATACAAATGGAAAGATCTGTGTCTGAAAATGTTGGAACATCCATCTGCAACTGAATTTGCTTGCATATAGTGTAGACCAGTAGGATCTGGTGTCTGAATGTAGCTCTGGTGATGTATCACAGAAACATTTTATAATGCAGATGCATTCTACAGGATTGCCATCACTAGTTTTCCACTTGATTATGTTTTAAAGAAATTTAACTGCTAAATATGTGTGTCAGCCTTTTGGAGAATTGTGGCTGATATTTTATGGAGAGAATTGTTGACAATATGGAGATCCTTGTTTATCACCCCAGCCTGTCTCTCTAAGAAATGCCATCATTGAAACAAATAGCACTTGCCAAAATTAAGCTGAAATTTATTTATAGAAGGAATATTTTTGTTGATGTTGAAAGCTGTAGATCTAATGGATAGAATATCTCAATCCTTCTGAACTTTTAAAATCAGAATTTTGAACTCAAATTTGTTTCCAATAATGGAATAAGTGATTAGAGAGAAATCTAAGCATGCTGCTGTATTCCTATACATTTTGTTTTTTCTTGGAAAAGATAGTATCATATTATGATTTGCTTTTGAGAATCTCAAATAACATATGAATCCAAGAGCCAAGGCTAGCAGTTCTGCAAGTTCTAGCAGTTCTGCAAGTTTTAGCAGTTCCTCTCCACAAAGGCAGGTGGGCAGGCAAGTGTGGGCCAAGATTCCTTTCTTTCAATTTCCCACTTAAGTGAAAATTAAATCTGTACTTTGATACTATTCTCATAAGATCTTTAATTTGCCCTTGAGTTAAAAGGAAAGACCAGACTTCAGAAGCTTTGTAAACTGCCCACTTCTTCTACAGAGCTTAGAGTACAACTGAACCTCTTAACAGACAGAACTTGTGCTGCAAAAGCAAGGTATAGTCAGTCACAAGAGTCTTTCTTGGAGAGAAAGGTTTTGGCTCCTGTCTGCCTCTCCATCTAAATTCTTGGAGGACATAAGGTGATATCTTGAAAGATACCCTCTTGGGACAGCTTGTTCTGTACACAAAGTATAGCTG
This sequence comes from Nothocercus nigrocapillus, assembly GCA_013398345.1. Lineage (NCBI taxonomy): Eukaryota > Metazoa > Chordata > Aves > Tinamiformes > Tinamidae > Nothocercus > Nothocercus nigrocapillus. Next base: position 650,031 of record WBNA01000348.1, read on the forward strand.
ATCAGATGCTCATCATATATTACTAAGTTCCTGGAAATAAAATAAAAATCAAAGCTTCATACAGTGCCAGATATCTTGCCCAGATAAACTTAGTGGCACCTATACATCAGCAAAGCCACTCCCTTCTGAAGTTCTGAGAAGAACTCAGTTGGAACCAGAACCTGATCCAGAGGAATGAGAGGCATCTGATGAGCTATAATTTGCCTCAGTGAAGTGCAGCAGATCCAAGTGCCCTTCAAACTTTCAAAATGCAGCACTTTTGGATGCAAATTTTAATCATAAAAAAAGAGAGAGAAAAAAATATAAGTAGTAGTTTGATATCAGATTTTTAGCACAGTATTAGAGGAGAAAGAAGATTTCTTCACTTTTTCAGGAAAATAACTCAGAGGAGAAGTACCATGAATCTCGATTTGACTAGATGATGAATGAATGTTATATGGAAATTCTAGAGACAGTACATGAGTGTTATCCCTAGTATATTACTTTGAAAAGGGAATTTTTTTTCATACCAAATGGGTAGGCATGTTGGGAGCACAGCCTAAAAGAGGGTAATCACCATGCTGAGTTAAGCATCTAAATTCTGTCCATGGACCTGGGGAAAATTGGGCTCTTAAAGTTGTGAAAGACAGTCTGCTGAGTGCTGAAAAGCTTCATCCAGCTAATAGGACAAGCTAGAATGATAGACAGGAATCTAACACTAAATGGATAGTTTCACATCTCTAACTCCCTACATATTAAGTGAAGATATGCAGGCCTGTCTGGGAGATGTTTTAGATCTGGAGCCTATCATAGGCATCCTGAATGGCTCTTCAAAGCCATCTTTCACTGTTGTATGCAAAGACAGCATGAGAATACAAGGCTAATTTTAATCACCAGAAATTATATTATGTGGCCATCTCGGTTTCTTGAATTAAATTAGTCTCTCTCATAGCTGCTGTTAAGCATCTGATGGAACTAATATTCAGAGTCTGAGCCCTCTTCTTGTGTTCTTCTTTTTGAAGATTTTCAAGAACTCTCCCAGAATTCCTTAAATGATAAATTAGCTTAAACTCCCTCTTACTTGCTTTTCTGTTTCATGATAGCTCAAGTAAGAGGGGTGAAAAACTACAGCAGAGACATGCCCATCTTGGTGTGCACAGTAGTAGCTGCAGGTTTGACCGAGTCTAGTGAGGCATCTGTAGTTCAATTCTTCAACTTCCAGGTTGTGTTTCTGTACTGTATAGGCCAACACATTGCAGTAATTCACAATAATAATTTAAACAGAACTTAATATAGACTGAGTGAGTTAGAAGGATTGGATCAGGTTTAGAAATCGGGCCCTTCAGAAGACCTAAGTGTGAGAACATGTTTTTTTTTGTTTTTTTTTTTTTCCCTGAATTGCACACTGAAGCAAGTAGGCAGGACCCTGCTTTATAGCCATGTTCATAAAAGGAAATCTTAGCAAAAGAAACACNTTCACACACACATATATATATATTTCTATTGTGAGCAATGTCAGATGTCAAATTCACAGCAGGCTTTTAGTGCTTTTTTCTTTTCCCTCCCCAGAAAGAACCTACTTATGTATATTTTCTAGGTTAAAAGTATTTTTCACTTTGCCATTTTTTAATGTGAGCATTGACGCAACTGTTAAATTAATTTCAGAAGGTCTTCATTTTTTTTTCTCATAGCATTAGTTAACTCTATCTTTGAGTATCATTGTTCTGCATATGTTAACATGCAAACCAAGGAACAGGTTTTGGCATGATCTTTGATATTTTAAAAATATTTGACACCTCAAATCAAGTGCTTTTCCTGAGTTTTGACTTTACTGCCAACAGTGAGCTCAATAATATGCTAAAACATAAAGTTCCTCCTAATAGAACCTGAAAACATTTATGGCATATATTCAAAATTGATCCTGCTTTGTCTGGCAAATCATAAGGTCTTCCGAAGTCTGATGTGAGTGAAAGAGGAAGGAGCAATAAACAAGGGAAGAAAGAGTGAGAAAAAAATGGAAAACAGTTCCTCATAAACTATTTCTAGAGGAAACCACTTTGTTTTATTAAAAGACTGTATGAAATGCCAAATAACATGCTAAGAACAGTGCACAATTTCCATTTAAAGATATTCAGAAGTAAAATATTTTGCTGATAGCCACAGTGTAGAGCTCTTTGCAAATCTTTCCAACCATGCAAAAATAATTGTACAAAATCACACACATCCTTTTAATTTATTTTCTTTGTATTAACAACCAAGGTTAGAGTTTTTTACACAGTAAAACTAGGGACAATTAAGACTGTTTAACACAGAGACAGATGCCAGATGTATGCATGTAGCAGTTACAGTGGAAACATATGCATAATATCAACTCTACAAATACTTCGGCTCCCTAGACACTGAACAGTTTTGAAGCTAAAGGAGGGAATGTTTTTATGTTATAACATTTTCCCTTGGTGGTAGCAAATTAGCTGCCTTGTATCCATCTTCAGCTGGAACTGCAGAGCCACTTGAGAGCTTACAAATAAGTTTAGAGCTCTGCTAAACTGCTTGTTAGATACCTGAGAAGTATGATACATACCAAACGTGCAGTAACAGATAAACTAAAGGAAAAAAGATTTTAATTTTCCTTTTCCCCATAAGAACATTTTTTTTTTTTTCAACTTAAATCCCTACAGAATTTATGCAAGGTCAGACTGAGCCTTGCTTTCACATATTGTGCTTTTCACACAGGTTTTGTCTCCTTGGGAATTAAATTCTATTTTTCAAAAAAATCCCAATCAAAAAAACAACTCCCCCCTCAAAAAAAAAAAAAAAAAAAAAAAAAAAAAAAAAAAAAAAAAAAAAAAGAAAATTTTTTTTTTTTTTTTTTTAAACCCAAAAAATTTTTAAGGGAAAAAAAAAAAAAAAAAAAAAAAAAGATGAAATAGCAATTTTCTCTGCTTCCCATTACCTATTATACTAAGAATCAAGCCAAAAATATCTATAGACATCTTGTCCCTTTTCTTCCCAGCCCAGAAAAGGGCTAGGAGGATGGGGCCACCATTAATATCAAAAGCAAGAAAATCACAGTGGAAGTCATACATGGAACTGTAAACTAAGTAAATATCATCAGTGATAGATTCCAGTAAAGCAAAAGGCTTCTGAACACCCCATGGTTTTCTTGGAGATCTTGTGCATTAGTGTTAAGATCCATAGTTTCATAAGTGTGATCCTGAAAATATAAAAAAAGCAATCTGGAACTTCTTGGCGAAGTATCTGGAAAAATGAAGGCATCTACAGTTCATACAGAACCTGAAAATATATCAACTCAGCTTACATGTGCAGTTCTCTTTACCAAATGACCTATACTTGAAGCATCAGATTCCAAAACAACGTCCTTAATTATTCTTTCTGATTGATCTAATTGGAGCACCATCCAGGCAGAAAGTGAAGGAGCATTAGGAAACTCAAATTATTGAAAGAATTTAGATGATTCATAAATTGGCCTTTTGGGAATCCCATCCTGGAAATCTATTTTGAAGGTAGTAATAAAATATAATACCAGCAAACTGCTAAACAAGAGTCCAGGACACTATCTAACCTAACAATAATATGCAAGAATATGTATATGCTACTTCTCATAGCACAGGTGCGATTCCAAAAGAAAGTATTTTTGTTCGTTTGTTTGTTTTTCCTATAAATACATTTCATGTCCTTTTATCCTCGTTTTATGTCCAAGTGAGGATTCCTTGACATGAGTGGAACATTGTATAGCCAGCTTTTTTTCTGAGAGGAGAATCAGGAAAAAGCATTTTTCCTCTTATTCTGTCAGATGCTTTCTACCTTGTACCTCCCATGAAGTCTGAAGTGTACGACCCTTGTGCAACACCAGCCTTTTGAAGCAGAGAATGATGCTCAGTGGGCTTTTCCATCTATCAGTGTAAAACAGACATGGTCTTATTATGTCTGGTAAAAGAGATTTTAAATGTAAATCCAGGCATGCTGACAGGAATGTGAGGGAAGCAGTACTCTCTCCAAAGTAGCCAAATTTAAGATGGTTCCGTTTCTGAATTGCCTTTGGACTTTTATTTATTTATTTATTTATTTATTGTGAGGCTTCATAAAGGAAAACTGATAGCATTTAAAATGGTTTAATGAATTGATTCTGTATTGGACAAAATCATGCTTAGACACAGAACTTCATATACTTCCATTCAAGACAGTCAAGATACAAACAGAGCCATTGAAAGGGTATAGAAACAAATTGCTTCAGAAAACTTTCTTATTTCTCTCAGTGTCACCCTCATCAGTCAACGCCTGTAAACAAGTTGTCATCTCCAACTTTGAGAGAAGCTGACAAAGCAAAAAGCTTAGTGCCTTCTAATTAAAGATTTGAATACTGAGATAATTGATAGCCAGGGAAGAGGACTTGGTGGTATAACATATAGCTAATCATTGGTGGCTTGGTGGTGTGACAGATGGGGAAAGCTTCCTTGAATTATGGAGCTTTCACACTGGCATTTTCAGGAACTGCCAACGGGCTGATTATATTTTCATTAATGTTGTCTTTCCTTCCCATTCACAGATTTTATTTGCCATAATCACTTGTTGCCTCTTGCCTGTAACTGAAAAATCTATTGTTATTTGTATGGGGCGCAACAAAACGGTCTGGTTCCTGATGGAATTTCTAATCATCACCGCAGTAGAAAATACAGTGCTAGTATTTACTAAATATTATAAATTAGGTATGAAAATTACCACTGCTACAATTACGACTAGCACACAATGAGTAAGTCAGTAAAAAAGCATGTGAATGCCATGCAATGTCTGTAAATGATTGCACAAATTCGATTAAGTTTCAACTAAAGAGTTATTCCATTTTTACAGGCCAGTTTAGAAGCAATCCCTCTTTAAAATCTGTGGAAGTGCTTTGAGCAAGACGAGGAAAATACACTGCGTTAAAAATGTTCTTTTCAGCAGATCAATCAGCAGAGATGTTCTCGTCTGTTAACTTCTCCAGTTTTCTTTCTCTTCTTTTCCAGGAAACAGCTCTTTGGCTCTGCAACAAGGATCTACTCTTTAAGAATTTACTGTTTTTAAATAAGGGTTTATCAGACAAACCACTAAAGTTTCTCCATGAAAGTTCCTCAAAGGAATGCAGGGCCAGCACAGCTAAATCCTACACCTTGCTCCCTGCAGCAGTGGGCTACGAAGCTTTTTTGATGGATGAGAGAGAGGCTGTAATCACTTTACAGCTTTCCTGGAGTCTTTTGGTCAGCATAAGCCAACAGGCAGGAATGATAGTAGTTCCCGGCTTTTCCGGGAACTTACAGGCAGATCTTGGAAGCCAAATCTGGACGTTCATCCCCAGCCCCTTCCCTTTCTCCTCTAATGGGCAGGACATGGGACACCCTTACTGGTACTCAGACTGACATACTTGTCTCTTGCTTGTCATTGAATAATTTCAAGGGCATTGAGCTGTGCCTAGATAGAAACTTTTTTTTTTTTTTTTTTTTTTTTTTTTTTTTTTTTTTTTTTTTCCCCAATGGGGAAGTTTTGACATTGCTAGGAATGCTGGAAGCAGAGCCTATCCTTGTCTGTGACTCACAGGTCTGATTTGCCTCCAGAACAGCAAGGCAGAGGCCAAAGACCCATCGTTGGGATCTGTGGACCAGCCCGCTGTGAGGAAGGAAAATTTTCAGGTAATGGAAATGTTTTCTTGCTTTTATGCTGTCTTTAAATATAAAAATATGATTGCCATTAAATCATTAATGTGAATTTAAAGCATACTTCAGTGACAAAAAATGTTAACTGTTCTGTAGGGCTTAATGCTATCCTTTCCATATTCTTTCCATATTTACGGTCCAGGAAAACTGTGAACTAGAATTAAATCCATTGGTCCACAAGCTGCTTATTGCTTTTGAAGTACTTTATGGAATGCCAATATTAGAAATATATTCTGTTTATGCCATTTGCTAGAAAAACTAGCAAAGAAAAGCAGGGTGGAAACTCTGTATCAGGATTAGAGACCCCAAAAAGCTTGTAGTTCTACTATCAAGAAAAGACCTTGTGATCCAAGGGGTTTCAAAAAAAAGTGCCAGCCTGTTCTTATTTTACTGCCAATCATTATGCCAATCTGAGCTACATAATTGCTTTGCCTAACTGAAAGGAGCCTTTAAGCAGCCAAGCCAATATAAATACTCAGATTGGAGGCAGCACTGTTTAATAACAGCAAGCATGTGTATAGAAGCATTTGTTTACCTCCGCTTATTTATGTCAAAATCAATTGTAATTAAGCAGGAATCCAACCTCAGAAGTAGTACTTTAGCTGATTGTTCTCATCAGAAGCGTCATATAGCCCTAGTGTTTAGGACATGTCAAAGAAACCCATTATTTTCCCCCTGTAATAGATATCTACTTACTGTCTCTTCACCTTTTTTTTTTTTTTTTTTTTTTTAAGAAAAGGTAATTGTCTACCTCAAATCATAAACATGACATCATTTCATATCAGTTCAGGAGGGTTTTCTGATTGTGTTACAAGAATTATTCCCTCTAGTTCTGAAAGAGAGAGTTATTTATTTTCTCTTTTGGACATCAGACATAGTTTATTATCCATCTGTTTATATATATATACACAAAATGCAGATCTTTCATTTCCATTTCAAGATATTAAAATATATAAAACTTATTTTATTAGTTTAAAACAAATGCTGTATTTTTTCACATAGTGTGTTTGTGGTTAGACTACGGATATAGATGCTACAAAGAGTTTTATAACTTGTTTCATTATTGAATGGCTGTTAAATGGAAATATTTTCAATAATGACTATGAATTCATGAAATCAAGTGTCAAATGAGTCTTTCTCCTAGGCAAGTCAGTGTGAAGTCCATGCATGCATTCAAAGGCAGATCATTTTCTTTGTAATGTGAGACAAAGGTCAGAAAAAGAAGGTGAATTGCCATTCACTGTGTAATGCAGTGAAGAACAGAGCACTTCAAGGGTGAGGGTGGAGAATATCAGCAGTCTAGAACTGTATGCTTCAAAGAGAGGAACATTCTCATTTTGGGCTCGGTCCTGCAGTCTAATTTTCATTTGGAGCTCTTAGTCACTGAGCCATTCCAGTGAGCTATTCCTGCCAATTACTGGTTATTACTTAGCTTCCATATTACTAGAGAAGTGTCAAAAAAAAAAAAAAAAAAAGTCTATTAGATTGAGGTGTTAATGCAGTAATAAAAACTAGGTGTCACCTGTGTAAAGAGAAAGAAGGAGTAAATGAGAAAGAGAGATATATGGAAATTACACTAGGATCTTCTGAGACAATAAAGCATAATAAAAGCTTTTGACATTTTAAAACATTCAGTGTTATTTATGTACTTATTTAATCACAGCCTTATTTTACCTTCATTCATGAATACATAGCAACAAAACTACAATTTTTATGTAGTCTGAGTAAAAAGTTCTCAGGAAAGAATGCACTTGAACAAATACTTATCAGGTCAGACCTTATAAATGATGATAGACTGGTCTTTGTCTACTTTGCTCATGTGCAAACAGGTTTAGAGAGGAATATGGTTATCTTTTTTTTTTTTTTTTTTTATCAAGATCTGATTTCAAAACCTATACACAAGCCTGACCATAACTTATTAAATTATATACAGTACTAAATTTATTAAATTATTTACAGACTACAGTGATTTTCATATTATAAGCTTAGAACAGGAAGTATGTCTTGAAATATTTCATACTTGTATGCTGAGGTTTCATGTACATGGATTTTTTACTTTTAATCTGCTTTTCAGCTTTGTTTTTGTGTGTGTAATTTGAAGAATTAGGGTCCAATTAAAGTGAAAAAGTAATGTACTTATGAAGCCAGTTATGCTATACTGTTAAAAAAAGAAAGAAAAAAAAAAACCCTTGCATTTTGTCTTTGTTATCATTATGCAAATTTCTTATAATTAATGAGTCAAACTATGATATCTCAGCTTTAGCCATTGAAAGGAGCCAACTATCTAAAATATTAGTTAATTAACTTTATAGTGCACTACAGTTAGGGTGAAATCAGTATCTTTATTTAATTATGTTCAAAATATTTATGAGAAAAGAATAGGAAATAAAAACAAAAGTTTTTTTGCTCTAAGCTTGCTGCAGAAGGCAGATGTTAAATATAGTTTCTCTGGTAAAATAGAATAAAATATGAAAGGTATGTCGTATGTTGCACCAAAATAAATACCTTGTAATATTTTGCCAATGTAAATTTCTTCCTACACCATCTTAAATTTCTCTCCAGTATAAATTTTCTATTTAGGTGACTGTTATTTCCAGTTAGCTTGTTTCCTTTTCTTTCTATGGCTGATAATCTACCAGTTCTACTTTTGTGTGTGTTCTCCCTAAAGTGCATAAAGCACTTCTGACTGTTTACCCTAAAAGCTCCAGAGAGTAAGGAAAACCTCCAGGCTGCTTCTGTTTATTGTACACTTTTGAACTCTCAAGGGTATATTTTCAATAGGAGGGAGAGAAGTGGAGAGATAAAGACCGATTGCTCTACAGCACTGTGTATGACCTATATGTATGTATATGTATACATGTACACACATGCACCCTATGTGTACATAGAAACACATATACATGTACAATATATTTACCTTTGAATTGATTCTGTTATCTCCTAACCACTAATTTGGCCTTTGGTGGTGATAGTTCACTTTGTGTGTATAGTCGCTGCTGCTACTAGAAAAGCTCCTGTTAGATTTTCTTCACTATCTGCTAGCTGTAGCCAGAATTATAGGCTAAAGATGAGATGAACAGTTTATAATGTGCGGTAATCAATACGTAAACTCTCCTTCCTATGATGTGACATAAAAGAGTGAATTAAAAAAAAACAAAAACAAGCAAACCCTCCCCGCTCAAAAAAAAAACAAAAAAAAAACAGACATTCACAACTAGAGTGCCAGAGCTTACACAATGCAGGTGGTTTTCTTTCCCTTCAAGGTCATCTTGTATTCATTTCCTCACAAAACTATCTTCTCCTTTTTTGGCTTCATATTTAATTCAGTCACAGCTAGGATGCCCACGGAGCAGAAATGGAAAGTTAGTCAATACTGTGAGTATGAATGCAAGTATAAAAACTGCTTTAGCAAATGCAGGAAATGAGAACGGGAAGAGAGATATGGGATGCAATATATAATATATGATATATCTCTCTTTTACTTCAAGAGATTGCCAGCAAACTTTGTATTTTTATTGGCAGGAATGAATAATGCAAATCCCGCGTAAGAGTTCCTCACACCCAGTATATGTGTATGCACATGCTTGAAAGCTGAGGATTTCAAATCGTAAAACATAATTTGGTTACAAAATTAACCTAATTGGTTTTGAAAATCAGTTTTTTTGGCACAGGACTGAGCACTCTGTGAAATCTCTGGTTAACATTCTGTCTAGTATTTTCAGTATCTGAGAACTTTTTTGATCTTTTCATCTATAGCTTGGCCATTTTCATCTGGGAATAATTTGTATTTATTTTTTTTAACAAATATGGTTCTGCCAATTTTTGGAATATGCAACAGTGGAAAAAAAATCCTATTGTCTACATTATGCAGTGTATATTTTATATTTTTAAATATATGTTTAATGTAGTTTAGAAATTGTTTATGTAGGAATGTAGGAATGTACGAATACTTATTTAATGCCTTTTTAGATAATCTGACATAGAAGCAGTACTTGAAAGGTAGGAAGAACTACCTTCTTAAGATATCCTTTTAGTGGTTTAAGGGAAGAGCGTGTCATGTACTGAAATCCTCTAAAAAGTGTTCTACTGATACTCTTCCAGTACACTATGAGCCCTTGACATATTAAATATGGTTAGAAAATTTACAGCAAGTGCTACTTTTTTTTTTTTTTTTTTTTTTCTCCTGTGAGAAGCAAGGAAGGATCCCACTTTGATGGAATAATTAAAAGTAGAGAAAGCAGCAGAGAGAAGACTTAGTCCACAGGTTCAGAGTATTTTATGGAAACTAAAAAATGCAATATTTTACAGAGTTATTATTTTTTACCTTCTATTAAAAAGGAAGGACCCAAAATTATGCATAAGTTGACACAAAAAGCTTGCTAAGTTTGCAAAATTAAACAGTTAGTTGGGAAATGGATTAATTGTTTAGGGAGTCCCTTACAACTGCCAGAAAGCTTTTGCTCTGCCATGTCAGGCATTTTCTATGTAATGTAACAGGAAAACAATTTTAGAAATGTGTTAGGGAGAAATCTAAACAAGCCAACTATTATTTCTTATTGCTACATAGGCCCATTTTTAAAGCTAGATGCTGAGGTTACCACAAGTTCACTCTGTAGGATTAGGAGGAAGATAAAAAGGGTGAAATAAATTATTAATGTGCTTTGGTAAAATCTAGAGTTCTAGCATTACCATTGAAAGGGCTTAGTTATGGGTAGGGTTTTGATATTTGTTTGTTTGTATATTTATTTTTAACCATAGCAAAACTTAAAACCTTACCAGTAGTCACTGTTGCTAAAGCTGTGAAACTTCCTCTCCCATATTTTTGTTCTATTTCTCTTTTTAAACCACAAAATCTTTTCCTTAAACTTTTCATTGTTTTGTCACTGTGTTACAGTTCTCAGGATTTGAGGTATGTTTATCTCTCTGCTTTTCCCTATTTTGTACAATAAAAACATTATGCAGCTTATTTTTGCTGGAGTTCTACAAATTTCACCTTTACTTATCTTTCTGTTGCATTCTGAAAAATCACTCTGTGTTTTCCTCTTCTTTAGCAGAGTACCTAAATACTCTTGTTTTCTTTTTTTTTTTTTATTTCCCCTAGTCTTATAATAGTCTTAGATTTTAAACTCTTCAAAGCAGCGAACATATATAAGGAATAATAGTTGTTCACAGGAATGTGTGCATAATCATTAGCAAATATCAGATCTGAGTAAATTATCTCACCTCAATTTAGCTTATCATCGTGGCATAACACAATTCTAGTTAAATTTAACTCATATTTTATTCACATGTCTTTCAGAAATGTGAACAGTCAAAACTATTTACACTATTTAATTCTGATAGATGAGCATTAGCATTTCTCCTGTGTCAGGGTTTTGCAGCATAGCTGTTTATGAATCTTGTGTTTTTTAATAGATACTAAAAGCTTTCTGTGAAATTGTTTTTAAATTCCACCTTTCCATTCTGTGGGTTGAAATATCCAGTGTTTAAAAATCAGCTTATAAATGACCCAAAACTAGAGTTTATAAAAGGGTTTATTCTATTGTCTAGAACGTGCAGAGAAGATGAAGGAGAAAGAGAAGGTAACTTGCATCAGATTTAAGGTGACTTGTATCAGATTCAAGCATTTCTAAAACACAGTTTTAAGAGATATTTATGGAATTTTCCAGCTTTCTTACATTGAGTTGGAATCGTGTATGTAATTAATAAATGAGGAATTGTAATATTATATAGTGTAAAATGACAGACAAAGTAAGGTTTTTAAAGCAGAGGATTTTTTGTGCCTTGGAATGGAATTACAGGATAGGAAGTATTGAAATTTATGTTCTAAAAATGTAGAGAATAAAAAAAAAATCTTATTAAACTATATTCTTTGAAAGATATAAGAAAAGAGATCCTGTCTGAAAACATTAACAGTTCAAATAGTGTGTCATAGTTTGTCATTCTTTAAATTGTATGTATTGAGCAAATCCATTTTCACTTACTTGCACCAAAACAAAAAAGGGAAAAACTGATTACATGATCCATACTCATGTCTAATAAAATTGCAATATGCACTTTTTGACAAGCTTATATTTAATGCATACTGATGGAAAATTCTAGTTCTCTGTTCTCAGCAGGAAAAATAGGCTTTTTAAGAAACCCTTTTTATTTTGTGGCTGTCACACAACATAACAATTACAAACAGAATGGAGGTGACAAAAATGAAAACCCAGCTTGCTGATTTTTATGAAGTGTTTGTATTTCCAGAAAGGCAGTCATTGCTGAGTTATTTGATTTGAAAAATTAATCCTGATAATGCCTTTTGAGTTCCTTAAGTACTGCTCACTATTTTGTAGGATGAGTTGTACAGAACAAAGCCTAACAGATTTCTACAGCAGATTAGTTTACAGATGAAGCTCAATTCCACTGAGAATGATTCTGTAATGACCCCTTTTTACTTCCTTTGGGCTGTGCAAATGCTTTAATACCTAGAGAATAGAGTTAAATAAATTTATTGTCTCAGCTAGTTAGTTTATACAATCCTGAAATATTTTAATTATAACCCCTGTTTTATTTCTCCATAATTAAGAAGCCAGATGTCAAGTAAGCCTAACGCAGGTTTATCATAGACTCTCCATTAGTTTCAAGAAATCCACTTATAATTAGAGTTTTTTTCTTTTTCCCCTTTGTTTTGCAGAACAAGAAGAATGTGTTAACTGCACAGATGAATGCCGAGTACTTGGTCATTCTGACAGGTGTTGGATGCCACAGTTCCCTACAGCCAGCCAGGCTGAGAATGCAGATTATCGCACAAATCTCTTTGTACCCCCTGTTGAAGCTAATGTTGAGACTGAGACTTACGAAACTGTGAATCCTACTGGGAAAAAGACTTTTTGTACATTTGGGAAAGACAAGAGAGAGCACACTATTCTCATTGCCAATGTTAAACCTTACTTAAAAGCCAAACGTGCCCTGAGTCCTCTGCTTCAGGAGGTTCCCTCAGCATCGAGCAGCCCAACCAAGACATGCATTGAGCCTTGCACCTCAACAAAAGGACCACTGGATGGTTGCGAAGTGAAATCAGGAGCCTTGGCTGAACCAAGCAGCCAGTACTTGTCAACTGACAGTCAGTATCTATCGCCCAGTAAACAATCAAAAGACGCTCCTCCGTTCATTGCGTCGGATCAGATGGCCAGGGCCTTCGCTGATGTACATTCCCGAGTGAGCCGAGACTCGAGCGAGATGGACTCTGTTCTGGAGCAGCTGGACCGCTCAACCCGGGATCTCGGCAGGGAGTCGGTGGATGCCGAGGAAGTTGTGAGAGAAATCGACAAGCTCTTGCAGGACTGTCGGGGAAACGACCCAGTGGCTGTGAGGAAGTGAGGGGGAAAATAAGGACAGGCTGGCAGTTACATTCCTCTTCTGCTGATTAAAAATAAAATAAAATAAAATAAAAATCCCCTGGTTGTCACAGATTTACATGAATGAAGGAAGACCAATGCTGCTTTAAGGCTTTTAGTGAACATCTGAAGTGCCCACAAGTATGTTCTTTTCACTGCTCTTTCTTTTTGACAGATAACACTGGTTTCATTTTGACCAAACTTTCATTAGGACAGAGTGAAGTACATTAAGAAACGAAGGAAAGAAGGAAAGACGGTGCCATTTTGACAATCCGATAGGAAGAGAAGGTGTGAGAAAGGTGGAATCGGAGTACGTCTGATACTTTAAGACTGTCCTCAATAGCTGATGCTGACTTTACTGTTTACGCAAAAAACCCGAGAAAAACAGGGTTGAATTATTCTGATCTGTGGTGGATTTCCAGCAGTCACCACAGATTTCTACTGAAAGTCCTAAAAAAGAGTTCTTGTAGTAGTCCAAGAGACACCAAACATTAACATTCATTTGTGGTAAACATTTATGTACAAAGTTATCTGCCACATGATAATGAAATGGAAAAAAAAAAAAAAAAAAAAAATTCCAGATCATTATTCAGCAAAACATATCCTGATCATTAGTAAAACACTTCATATCATATTAAGGTTAAATGTAAAATGATATAGTTCATTTTGTCCTGCACACACATAAGCTAATTCACTTGATAAAAAAAGAAGAGATTTTAATATCTAATTAGCATTTTAGTGTCCAACAAAATTTAAATAGTTAGTGGTAAGTTTTAAACAATCCTGAAGTAAAATAAAAGTTTGAAAAAAAAAAAAAAAGTTACCTTTAATGGTAATACACAAAACAAATTAACATTATTAACACTTTTTTATTCATTTGTGGACACTAAAATAGCTCAGGAAAGTGAAAATGTCTTAGACATCCACACAAATCACATGATCATTTAAATGTGCAAATGTAAGAAGATTCAGTGTGTTTACATCAAATGACATATTTTTATTGATTTATTGCAGATTCAGTGCATATGAGCCAAAATGTTGAGTGTATAAGAGCTATATTGTGTATTTTATTAAATTAATATATAGTTGTGTTGCAAAAATATTTGGGCTTATATTGTAAATGGCAAGTGTTGCCTCAGTAGCTGTCGAACTCTATGAGTTTTGTTTTTGCCTGCTTCCTTTTCCCCATGGATTGTGGGAAGCAGCGCCTCAGAGCAAAGTCTCTTGTTTAATGTATGGTCTACGAAGTACTGCAGTACATAATCTGTTCAAAATGTGTTTGAGTGAGCTGATGGAGCTAATGGAACGGCCTACAAATACATCCATCAGTCATGGTTATGTGCAAGTCCTTGTAGAAGCTTTTCTTGCAAACCCATATTTAATAACAACAATTACACTTGAACCAACACCTGGAACCTCCTTGTTATTTTCCAAGCACATGCAGCCAGCCTGTTTTATGTAGGCTACTTGGTTGACTTCTCAATACCACCACTACCACTACTTTCAAAGTTTTGTTATTAAGTTCAGAGAGCTGAAAAACCTGACAGTGCCATTGCGGCATGAGCAGCATTTTTATCAAAGTCTGTGGAAAGTGGAATTGCTTACTGAAGTTCTAGGTATGGGCTGCTTATTTTAAGGCATTGTTTTTAGTTTTGTTTTCAGTTGTTCTGAAAACTATTTGCAGAACAACTTGGGAGATAATTTCTACTTTTTTTCTTATTTATTCTAAGGGTGTTTCTAATGCATTAGAAAAATTCAAAATTACCTTCAAATGAAAATCAAGGAGTAGCAACAGCACACATTCAAAATGAAACAAACAAGCAAACGAATGAACAAAAACACAGAAGAAAAAAATAAAAAAACACAGAAGAAAAAAATGTTTAACCCAGCATTTGCTCTTTGTATACTTCAGATACTCTGTTGGACATACCACTATGACACGTTGTTTAAAAACAGTGTCTGGGTTATGTTAGTTTTAAGCTGTATTATACAAATATATATGAGAGGTTATTTAATTCAGGTTGGCAATCCCAAATCCCACAAAGCCATACTTTTCATCAATTTAGGAAAGTAAGATGACCAGCAGCTGATTTTGATCTTGGGATTCATGTCAAAGGGTGATCTTGACTAGTCAGTCCTACAATGAATTGTCTTTGGTTGTTAAAGACACCCATTCTGAAAGTTTGCTCTTAGCTCCTGCTGTTAAGAAAGTCTACAATTATGTGTGAACAAAGGATCTTGTACATGTTTATCAAGCTACTCTCCATGTTTTGGACAATTTATGTATCTAAAATGTGGTGTTGTCTGTGTTCTACAATTTATTTTGTTTGTTTTTTTTTCAGCCAGGAGACCCAGGATTGATTTTGCTTGATAGCTTGGTAGCTTGAAGTTCCATAGTGGAGAGGATTTCTTATTGTTTGACCAGTCTCTTATACGTATACTTCTGTGGTGCCCATCACTTCCATGTCTGTGCACCAAGTCTTTAGCTCTGCCAGTGAGATCCATTATTCAGCAAAATCTAAGCCAGTATTTAAATGCTGTCAAGTGATGGAGATTTGTGTATTTTATAAATGATTTTAACACTGAATAACCAATTGTACAATTCATTGTATGTGTCTGAAGACATAAAACACAACATTCTGAGAAAGGGCTGTGCCAATGTAAGAGAATTTACCTTAAGGCTCTCTGTCACTAGTGATTTACTAGCTTTAGCTGTTTAACACATTATCTGTATTTAGTAGTTATTATTTATTTACCACTCTTAAGGTAATTCAGAATTCATGACTCACAGCTTTATAGATGAGTTTAGGAAATCTTGCTTTTATTTAATTTGGTTGACAACTCCCTGTGTTGTAGATTTCTGGCATACTTCTTCCAACAAGGATATCCCGTCTTATAAAATCTGTTTCCTAATATGAGATTGATACATAAAGGACCAATAAACCAGCAGATGTGACTTTTTCTGTTTCAGTCAAAATTAACATGATCATCTATGAAGGAAGTACCATGCAGAAAAGAAGTAAAATACAACTCTTGTTACTTCTCAGTGTCTCTGCTATTACCACTGGAGACAGACACAGCAATGAACAATGAAGCTTATGAGCTATTTCTTTCATTCCTTATGTACAAGCTTTATAAAACTGAAAGAAAATATCCACCATGTGACTATAAAGAGAATGGCTGAGGTAAGGGAAAGTTTGTTAAGTAACTAATAAAATTGTACTGTACACTGTGAGTAGAGAGGAAGACAATTATATGTATATATATTTTTATTAATGACAGCAAATATCTGGGAGCTCCTTAAATGGTCATCTGATCAGATTAGGGGTCAAATCAGAATTTTTTTTTCTTTCTTTCTTGGAATACTCATCAGGAAAGAGATTATCCTGAACTGTGATTTGACATTTGAGAATACAGGTTTCCCAGTCAAAGTTACCCCTAGAAGTCAGGCATTTGATCACAGTGGAACCAGACACATCATTCAAGCAAGCTTTCAAGCTGTTTGTTGCCTAATGGAAGGGAAATTGCTGAGGTCAAGAAGTAGTCTGAAGCCTAGCATAATATACGCCCACTCATTATTGTTTAATTACATTCTTTTGACATCAGGCAGTGATTATTAGTGCATAAATTCAAATGGGAGTTTTGGCTATCAAGATTTGTTGATTTGAAATGTAATTGAATGAAACCTGATTAAGGTTTTGACTTCTCTTGCCCAATTGTGCTACAGGTTGGCAATTCACATTTATCAGCCCCTTTGTCCCCGTATGGCTCAAAGTTGCACCAAGTGATTGGTGAATGACACACACACACACACACACACACACACACACACACACACACACACACACAAAACAAATAAAAGCAGCATACATTGTATGGATTATCTCAACCGCTATTGTTTAATGGCTGTGTTTAATGTGACCTATCTGGAAAATGAGGACTACGAATAAAAAGCAATTACTAATAGTGACGTTGCCTGCTTTTGCATTCATTAACACAGAAGAAATGTGTTAAACACTGCATACCACAGGGAGCCTGCTGGTAATTACTTTGGAAAAGCAACTTGTGGCAATGCGGCTGTTACAGCTAGTTATCAGTTTGCCAAAAAAAAAATGACAGTTCCTACTTCATTTATTAGAAATGTGTAACCGTTTTCTCTCAACAGGAAGGTGGTGAAGAGTTTTCATCAAGCTGGGTAGGTTTATCTTTTAAGCAGCTGATGTGCTGAATCCCTACAGGCTGTTATTTGCTCACAGAAATACGGTGCTGAATAAAGGATGGCTTGGTTTAGTACACTGGTATGAGTTCACCAAAAGCACTATAAATGAGGGTGTAAGGCCTCAAAGGCTGTCAGCCCAACATGAAAGTTGAAAACACAGCCTGAGTGTGCAAGCAGAAAAAAAATATTCTAGAGGATGTAAAGTTTTGTAAAAATACATCTTTCTCAGGGTCCTGAGTATTGGAGGTAAATAATTTCATCCACGTTACTGTAAACATGACAAAATGCTAGGAAAAAGTATGGTCCTCTCATGTCTGCTTGTCTGAGGATGTTGTTATAATTTATTAATTCTGTTAGCCCTTTTTATTTTTTCTTTGTTTTTAATTTTTTTTTAAGAAGTGTTCTGTCTGAATATCATGATGATTTCCTCAAACTGTGTGTCCTTTTCTATTTGCTCCTGTGTGGTATAACCAGCATAGCAAATAATGTAAAGTCTCCACACACTGAATGTTTATTACCCATAATTAAAAAAAAAAAAAAAAAAAAAAGACATTGCTTTTGACAAATAAATTGAGTTTTCAGCTGTTCAGAATACAGCAAGAATTATGAAGATATGTGCCAGTCCTTCAGGCAGAATTTACCCATTGCATGTTTTCTTCAAGACTCTTTGCCAGAAAGAAAACTAGCCTACATCTAATTAGCTGGCTATCCTAGACACTGAAAACCCCTATTGTTTCCTTCCTTTCTTTCTGCTACATATATTTGTCTTTCTACAGGCTGAATTCCAAAATTAAGCAAGCCACTGTTTGTGCAGAGTCCTGCCAGGATGTACCTTATGCTGCTGAAGGCCTCACTGGACGTACGATGTTGCTGTCTTGCTGTCTTCAACTGTGTGTAATTCAGAGCTTGGCTGGCTCCACAATATATGTAGAACAAGTCATAAACTATCCTGGCTTTTCTTTACCCAGAATACCAAGTCATTGATTTCTCATTTGGAAAGTGGCCAGTCTATCAAACAGAGATTTTTAGATCTCCTTTAAGCCAACCACATATAACTGCTTCAGGGTGTTCACTCATGGGATAAAGATCCTATCCTCATCCTTTATTGAGTCTAAGACATGAAAGCAGCTGAAAGCTTATTTCTCCAGTTAGTTATGTTTCCCTAAAAAATGAAATTTCTCCAGGAGAAATAAAGGATGGCTCTCTGCTGCATGTGTAGCTTGAATTGTGAAAGGTCACCTTAGATTCAGTAGTGCATGTAGAAATGGATCAGGGAATTAATGACCCATCTTAGAATTTTCTGAGATGTATATTTCATAATGCATATGTTATGACTCAGAATAGGGAGCACAGTATCTCAATTTATTTATCACTGATGATCCCCAATAGTGCCTGGCTTTAATTTAAATTTTGGGGAAGCATTTTTCTGTTGTTGGAAAACTGATTCCTTTTTAATTTATCTTTCTATTTTTTGTTTGTTTCTGTTTGTTTGTTTTTTACTAAATATATGTTAGTCAATTTCAGAACCTTTTGTTAGTTTTAAAAATGAAAATAATAATAATGTCCAACATGTACAACTTTCCTGCACATTGTTTAGGCTGGAGGTATTAATTTTTGTTTGGACAAGACTCGAAAATATCTGTAAACATTCTGTGATTTATCTTGGCAAAGAGCAAGGCAGCAGACAGGCTTTGAAACATTTAGATTGTGATATACTGAAATAGAATAATTAAAATTCCATCTCTGAAAATGTTTACCTGTTAGTGCCTTTAAAGTTAAATCTATAGATATCTTACTAAAGAGCACCTACTGACCTGCTGTCAGAGAACTAAGGGATCAGGCATTGAGTTATCCTCGGTCCTTGACATTTAACTTTTTGCAAGTTAAAAAACATTTAAGTTGTATCTGTGAATCAGTTGATTGCTACTGCAGTTCAGAAAACATATTCGTAATATATTTGCAAGAAGAAATACTCCTCAACAAATTTGCAATTACATTTTGTAATAGCTGCAATTTTTCTGGCATTTTAGGGGCAATCACACGCAGAACACTTTTCAGTGGTTTAATTTGAAAGTGATAAAAGTGAATTTCTAGGCTGTGATCAGCATTAAGATGGAAACATCATAACTGTCTGACCACCAGAAAATGACATTTGTCTATTGCTGTTACTACTGTCTAAAGCATATTTTCCCATGCATCTATTTATTTAACCATTTTTTACCATGCACTTCACAGCAGACTGTGATGCTAAAATTATTTTTGCAACAACCCCTTTCAGGATAGTTACTATTTCCTCCTTTTCTTAGAAGAGTCCCATCAACTGTGTAATGTAAAATCCATTTAAAACACCATGTTGGAAATTTGCTTACACAGTGGAGATACTAGAAGAGATAGTCTTCATGACTATCTCTTGTTGTTTTTTTCCATTTAAAACACATTTTACCTCTTATGAACCAATTCTTCATTTCACTTTACATTCAATAGATATCAGCTCTCAATGAAGCTGTTTCCCTAATAAGCAGATATCCTTATTGAAAATTACTTTTTCTTGATTTTTTTTTTTTTTTTGACTGCAAATGTGACAAAGTCACAGTAGCTGATATGTATATTTTATAAAGCTGGTATATTTTGTATTTTCTAAATACAGCATAGTTCATAGATATTTCATTATCAGTATATGTATAGGGTCATCTTAAACCAGATGACAAATTGTATTGATTTTGAGTTTGATTTTGAGAAACTGAGTTTCAGTGCTGAAATAAATATTGGCCATAAGTCTAATTTTCTTTTGTATTGTGCCTCATCCTAAAAGGAAAACAAAATGAATACAAGTCACTATCCTATATTATTTAATATGGATTTATAAAACATGAAGTGAATGCTGTAAATAAAAAAGAATATATGTGAAATTATTTTAATAGTTTTATGGTACCTTTACAAGAGATTTATAAAAGAGATTTTAGAAAAGCAACTGTTAATATCTTTGATCACAAGACAAACTACTTAAAGCCATTGAAGTTCTAGGTCTCTGCTAGCAAAAAGCTCCAGAAAAAATAGCACAATCCAGTCACTGGTCCTCTGTTTTTTATTTTGGAGAAATCTAGAGAAATTAGTATTGTGCTTCCATAATAACCTCTGTAGCTGCATGTACCTGTGCGAGTGAAAAAAGTTCCCAGGTATGCTACCTTAGCATAATATATTTAGTCGACTTTTTGGGAACAGAAATATGGATAGAAAGTGGATTTGTGCAGTTGTCTATATTTTTGTGCATCTCCAATATAAGGAACATCAATCTGTTAAAAGGAAAAAGAATAATTTATTTCCTATTTCTTAAAAAAAAGAAAAAAACTTTAAAAATAATCTCCAATAAAAGATTTTTTTTTTTTTAAAAAAAAAAGGAATGTATAGGAAATATGGTAAATATGGCTTTGCTCATGAACACCTTTTTCTCCACAGCTGAGCTGTTTAAAGCTGTTAATGACAGTGAATATATCACCATTCTCTTCTAAATACAACAGATCTAATAGGCTAAAATAGAAGAGAGGAATGGAAGGTTCAAGAAAGACAACTAAAAAAAAAGCATGACAATTACACTCAGTGTCTTAATTTCTGAAGAAATTCTTTTTTAAAAAAGGTTAATTCCCCAACACTTATAAATAATCTTAGTAGAATTCCTAAAACCCAAAAGTGCTGCAGAGGTGTTTGTGGTTGGAGAAAGAAATCAGTATAGTGGAAGACAGAGAATATAGTGTTTTCAGCAAACTGCCCATCCTTAGCACTTCTTTAGCTCAGGTGAAATACCAGGTTCCCAGCTTGTTATTGAAACAATGGGAAAGGCAGGAAAGACTGGACATCATCAGAATCAAGTGATCTTGTTTGAAAAAGCTTTCTTGGAGATTTGCCAAGCTTAGTGTTGGATGAAGAATGTAAAACTGAGAGAGCTCTGCTGATAACTAGTAATTCCTCTAGTCTAAGGTGCTGCTCACCTCATCTCCTGGCTGGATGTAATCCAAACTTCCAAAGGCAACAACAATATTCAACAGTGAGGAGTCATCAGGTGCTGCTGACAAATATCGGATCCCATACTATCTTGCAAGAGGATGCCAGCTCTCCTCATTCTCTTTATTCCCTGCAACTTGGGTATTTGTTACACAAATGCAAGAAAATGCTGTTCCACCTTTCTAAGCCATGAAGGGTGGTCTGAAGAAAGACCAGCCCTTGTTCAATCCACAGGTTGGTTAGCACAGAATGAGTTTTAGCAGCCAGAAAACAATGCAGCTAGAAATGTATTTAAAGAACCACCTGTTTGCTCAATGTGTTTTTTTTTTTTTAATTATTATTTTTGTTTCATTTTATAAATAATGCAGACAGGCTTCTCATTGGTGGAGCTAAAAGCATGCACATTTTAACTGCAGCATAAATTTTAATCATAATCACCAGTCCAGGCTGAGGATTTTATTTGGCGTAACATGCGCAAATATGCAACGATTATGTAAGAATGGAAGTTATTATGCGTGGTAATTAATACACTGTGTTACCAGCTGACTCAAAGCACTTTGCTCAGCATCCTCAACTTTAAAGACTGCATCAAAGTGGCAGTAAAGTGTATACCAAATTCAGTAAAGCTCACTATCAGCCCTAGAATTTCTCCTGTAGTAATGACTAGCATTACCATCCATGATGTGTTGCAGACTTGTTGGATTTTTTTTGTTCAGGAATCCTGCTATATAAAAAGAAAGCACACAAACACAATATAATTGCTGATTTACCACTGCTGCTTGATCTAATTTAGTTCTTAATTGTTCATTTGCATAGCAGAATTTGCATTTTATTTCACAGAAAATGTTATGACTCCACCTGCCCTACTTCACATAAGGTATCGGAAAGTGGAGTCAACGGTACAAGCAAAGGAGTAATAAATCACTTACTTTTACTAAAACATCTTAAATATTGAAGCAGAAGAGCATAAAAGATGAACCATTTTTATACCCCAAAAACACACCCTAGTTTCCATGTCCCTCATTTCCAGTTTTACTGGGCTTCCACAGTTCAGGAGAAGTAATTTTTAGGTGTGCTGCTATCTCATGCCACCATCCTTGTAAAATTTTATTCATTGTGAAGACTGTGACAGAGAATGTGCAAAGAAATATGCAGACATATAGTATCTTATCAAACTGTAACATCACTAAACATAACTATCTTCCTATTGACTTGGACCTCATCCAAGCACTAGAGATCACAGGCAAATCACAAGCTATTGCTCCCTGCCCACAGGAAGGGGATCAAAACAATAACAAATTAAGGATATTTTTGATTGTTGATTTATATGGTTTTTGTTATATTTTTACTCTTGCTTCAAGGCTCAAATCCTATGGGTGACAGCTGTCATTTTAAAGGTGACTCATTACACTCATTTACAGAGTTCCCTAACAGATGGAAAGGTCTTTGTTTCCCAGGAAACACTGACAGGTTATGATTTGCAGAGCTTTTAATCATTTTAACAAAACTTATACACATCTGTCAATTACTCTATTCAGTGATGTTAATAATACAGCAATCTGAGAATGACAAAGAACACTTTTCTTTTCATGAAACCACAACTTTTCCATCAAGCAGGGAAGAGGAGAACAAAAATACTTTTGAAGAGCAGTTTTCTTCCACAGAAATGAATATGAGCACTAGTATTTATAATAACAGTGAAATTTTATTTTCATGGTACCTGTCCACAGAGCATTCTTCCTCTCCTCACAAGCTACAGTGAAGATATAAATCATTAAAACATACAACAGATAAAACATGACAAGCTGGAATCACATGAATAATTAAAACTAAAGTCACTGTGCAGAACTGATAATTTTGGTCAGGTACAGAATAAAGGCCTTCGCTGTGGTATTTTGTCTGCTCCTGATGGTAAGCACTTAAGGCTCCCAAGGCTTCAGAGTTGAGACAGCAGATGTATGTACTGGATCTGCCTCCTAACTAAAACCCAGATCACTTATACATTATAACCAGGGCCATAAACCCCCCAGCCAAATATTTATTTGTGATGATATTACACGTTACCTACATTGCAGTTCTGTAGTGTTTACAGAGCAATGACACTAGGTCTCTTTTTGAGATCTATAGTGTTCAACATGAGCAAAACCCTAAATGTTTAGATTAAAAAGCTAACTTAATCAAAAGTATTTCCACAATATCTCATAGTTTTGTTCCTCATAGAGTTACATTCATTCATTCCAATATCTACTGCAAAATCTATTAGTAAAATAACCACCTTGGTTAGACTACATTTGCAATGTAACCTCAAATTAACTGCCCCTTTCAGAAGACTTTCAGGTTTCAGAGAATCTACACTTTTAGACTCTTCTCTCAATGCTGCATTTTTGTGTCAAAGGAAGAAATCAGTATTAGTTAATATTATTAAAATAGGACTTGAAAATCTTGAGGGTAGGAGACACAGCTACTTTCAATGCATTGGACAGCTAGGTGGTAAAATAATTTCTATTTCAAAGTGTTTACAAAAACAAAAAAAATATAGACAATCCAATGTTTTGGAGAGAGAAAATCTTATCCTCAGATCAGTCACAGCAAGAGTAATAAGACTTAGAGAATTTATAAGTCACAGTCTGCACAGGTGATAAGTGATGGAACTAGGAATTTGACTTAGTTTTCTCTAGAAGACCAATCCAGATCTTGCACAGCTACAGCCACCTTTTTATCTTCCTTTCAAAGCCTAGGCAGATTATGGGTCTGAAACTGGGCTCTCTACTTCTTCTAGAATTTAACCGTGTTCCACAAAAGTTGATGCTTTCCCCAGCCTTTAGTAAGAAAGGGTGTTTCCCAAAATTTTCTTTCTTAGATCTTAGAGATCTAAGGTCTTTGACATCTCAGCATACAGTCTCTTGGAAAGTGTATGGACTACATTCAAATGCTATCCTGTAAAGTAAAATAAGTGGCAGCTGGCACCATACAGTTTTGTTATAATGAAAACATGAGGTGGTTGCCATTACACAGTCCTGCACTAATGAGAACAGTAGGAATCTAGCATTACAATGGTCTAATGAAAACAGGAAATGGCTGGCATTAGATTGGTATAATGAAAACAGGAGGTGGCTGCCATTACACTTATACAATAAATAAATGAAGATTCCTGGCCCTAGCAATCTCATCTACATTATATATGGCCTTAGCATGCAAGACGCAGGCTTACACAAAGGGAACACAAGTGACTGTAAAGAGCACTTTAAAACACTTCAGAATTAAGAGGGTGTCATTTTCTTGCAATTTATGGTTTCTTTTTGGTGGACATGTATCAGCGAAATGGGGAGATGACTCTAAAATTTGACATATAATGCAAACAGACTCTTTCTTTTATTTATATAAACAGAAAGGCAGTAAAATTTTTGCTATCTATGCTGCTAGAAGGTGAAGGTTAAAAGCAGCTTCCTGAAAGTGGAATTCAATACTACAGGAGTTTTAATTAGCCTCCTACTCCCCCCACAACCCCTAATTTATGCTAAGTTTCCAGTCACTAAAAATACTTTGGGGTGTTGCACGTTACAGAGAGAACAAGAGGAAAAATACATGCTGGGAAAAAAGGGGGAAAAAAAAGATAAAAGAAGTTAAGCACAAAATCAATCATTCAACTAATGGGCTTTCTTCTAAGAACAGAAAGGTCAGGTGTTTTTGTTCCTTGTTTTTCAAGCTAACCTCTCTGGTTGAGCTTTTTTTTAATTATTATTGCAGAAGAGTGTCTTCTGGGTAGCTCTTAGCCAATAAATACACAACCATCTTCTCTTTTATTGTGACTTTTACAGCCATCAGAAACTGATTGATTCTCACTCTTCTTAATCTGGCTGCATTCACCATAAAGTTCGGATAGTTCAAGGCCAGTACATTAAGACACTGCATCAATCCAGCTCAATGGTACCTTTCAGTCCCTTAGCTCCCCATTTTTCATCTTCAAGCCCAACCACATCTTTTCTGGACACTTTCTATCAAAACTAATAGACAAAATGAAGCAAGAAAATGTTTGGAGTATAATTTTCAAAGCAGCAATTAGTGTGCTCAAATGTTCCAGCATAAAATGTTGCACTTCCCACAGCCTAGTATTCTGCCAATAGCTTTAGATTCTGTGTTCAGAGTGCAGCGAAAATATTCCAGTCAGGTACCTCTGAGTGAAACAGCAGTATGATGCAAATAAGGAACAGATAATCAAATCAAACTTTCTAATCGAGTTTTGCTATGCTGACTCTCTTATTTCTCTCTAGCCTGCAGTTTGCATGTTGTTTTACAACACTGCAGAATTACCTTAAATAGTAAATACTTCTGAGTTTATAGAATCTTGTCATCTTCCACATATATTGGAGAAAGAACAAAGAAAAATAATCTTCCGGTGCTATTTCTATTATTATTACTTCTATTACTTTAATTTCTTTCTGACTTTGGCGCCATACAGATTGAAACCTTTGGAAGGAGAGGAGTAGGAGGTAAATAAAACAGGATGAGCACAACTAATAAATCTTTGCTGTTTAATTTTTTTAATTATTATTATTTCTTCATCATATGACTGGAAAAAAAGAAATGAAAGAAATATTCATACCTTACAGACCGCATTTTAAACTCAGATGTGCGGCCCTGGAATGGGCACATGCTTTAGAAAATCTGGTGCTAGGAATTGTGTGTGCAAGCCAAAGACGTGGCTTAATCGAGATAGGAGGCGACACGTGCCATGCATCTCAGATTAGGGTTTGGCCCTCAGCCATTAATGCTGGCATCCCAGGAACTGCCTCAGTCCTCTGCCAAACTTCTGCTGGGATTTGAATTCACTGAATCTGACTCTCAGCCTTTAA
Source organism: Nothocercus nigrocapillus (assembly GCA_013398345.1). Taxonomy (NCBI): domain Eukaryota; kingdom Metazoa; phylum Chordata; class Aves; order Tinamiformes; family Tinamidae; genus Nothocercus; species Nothocercus nigrocapillus. The sequence goes on from WBNA01000348.1 coordinate 676,171, forward strand.
TCCCCGCCAAGCTCTTTGAATTGTGGAGCCTGCAAAACATCCAGGTGGTGGTCCAGTCCTAACAGCGCCTGTATAACCTCAAAGAGCAGCAAACTAAGCTGAAGAGTTTTAGTTACTCAGAAAGCTTATATCCCACTACCGTGCAAGTCTGAATGTCAAAGCTTGCCCCTCCTCTCTCTATGGTGTTCATAATACTGCAAAAACAACAGTCATATTGCCTATTGCATGAGCCTTCAAGTCATTTTGAAATATTTGAGATCTTACAAACATCATATACTATAAATCTACTTGACAGGTCTCATCGTTCTGTAAGCAATATTTTTCATTAGCCAACTTTGCAGTAAAATGGCATTTTGCCCCACTTTCAAACTAACAAATTTTGTCAGGGTTGGCATCTTTATTGCATTAGCAAATATATCAGTCAATACCACCTGGTGTAAGTGAGTCTTGTTATATGATTTAGATATGTGTTTAAGCTACAGATTTTTCAAAGTCAAATTTTCTGGCAGAACGAATATTGTTTTAATAGAATTTTAGATAAATAGGTAGTGTATCACTTAAACTACAAGTACCGGTTCAGCATAATGAATTGACCTTTCCTTGTATAATATTCAAAATCATTTATAACTGTGTTGTACAGAAAAAAATAAAAAAGGCAGCATAAACCATTTGAATATGCTTGATTTCTATTTTATACTGTATATCAAAGCTAGCACCTGACAGTCACAGTAGAATATGAATGAGCATGACAGTGAAGTGACTACTGAAGTCAAGGTTTTTGTTTTCTTTTAAATAATAACGGGGAATATACTCCCTCTTCAGTTTCTAAGCAAATAATAAAAATGATGTCATGTAAAAGGTGGATATCTTTTAATGTAATGCTGAAAATAAAAATGAAATAAAATAAAATAAAATAAAATAAAATAAAATAAAATAAAATAAAATAAAGTCTAGCAGCACAAAAAAGAGAAGATTCATAGGAATGTAAAAGGATTAAAACTGAGCCACATAGTTCAGATAAGCTACATTCTGATCCAAGCCTTTTCTTAATTGTATTTACTTATAACAAAGGAGTAATTCTATTTTGCTACAGAATTAGTAAATTAGAAGTTTTCCATTTTTATGTGCATCTGTAATTTGGTTTTAGACAGTCCATTAAATTACAAATATTGAAAAACATTTAGAATTGTTTTCCCTGTGATAATATTCTACTTATATTTTCAGATTCAAGAATTCTTGTAAGAGCTGGATAAGGATTTAGAATGTCCTTATTTTAAGCAAGTCTAATTATTGAATTTAAAACACTTCCCCTCAGCAGATCACTTTTTCTGTCTTTTTCCACATTATTTATTTCATTTAATTTGTGAATTATTCCTACTTATTATATATTTATTCCTGTAATTCCCCAGACATGTAAAATACAGGATTACTCTGTTTTAAGACACTGTATACTTGGATAATAAATATTGAATTTTGTAAACTGACCATAAAAGCTTCACAGCTTAGATACAGCCTGGATTTTCAGTGTACACAAAAGCTGGTTTACTATAGCATGTAGTTGAGCCAGATCCAATCAACTAAGTGGAGCTTGCCCTAGTCAATTCTTGGGACTTCTCCAAGGAAAACATAAAGAGATCTACTAAGTAAACTGGATTGTTTACCAGGTGATACTGTCCTTTTCTTCTAAGTCAATATTAAACTAATCAATATTAATCTAAATTATTTCACCTGACAAGATCTATGCCATTTCAGAGCTCACAGCATGAGCTCTGCACTTATTCTCCTTCTTTTCCTATGCTGATTTTTTTTTTTTTTGTATGAATTTTAATATAGAGAGTTGCTGAATGTAGTGTCATCTGGAGCATCCTGAACATCTATTATGTAGCTTTGAGAGGTAGCAGAAAATGAAGCTGATGGTCCAAGCTGCCTTGTCTAAAGCCACACTTCTACTACCACTCTCATTTGAGAGGAATGGAGAGCTTGTCTTGCCCTGACCTTCTTGTTTTTTGGATTGGAGGTAAAAGCATGTCATTGATTATTAATAGCCCAATGGTAGTTCTTCCAGACAAATTACATTTACTCCTGCCCTTTTTGGATCAGATTTCTGTTTGGATTAGCCAAAAGAAGAATACATATCTTCAGGAAAAAAAGCTGAAGCTCTTTCCAGGAATGATGCAGTGATATGCACTAGTCCCATGTGGGGGAAAAATAAAAAGTCAATCAATTTGACTTTTTATCTAAATATCTAATAATGGCCAAAAATAATTGACTGGAAGAACCATGCAGATATCATAACTAGTATTTGTGCAGTGGTTACAAGAATTAAAAAGTTGCAAAGAATATTCCACGGTAGGAATGGCTTTTCCTAGGAGTGCTACAAGGCACAAGCTGTCTTAGGCAAGCAGAACGTTTCTCTGTATTTGAGGATGAAATGTATTTCTTGGAAGTTTTTGAATGGGCAGAGAAAAAACTTTGCTTATAACCTTGTAAAAGTTTAGTTTCCCTTTGACCATTTGTTCATATTATTGTCATACATGTAGACAAGACCTGTGAAAGGAAGCTGAGGGAGTTGAGGTGATTTAGCCTGAGGAAGAAAACACAAAGGACTGCTTCCATCTACTTAAAGAGCGGTTATGAAGGTGATGCAGCCAAAGTCTTCTTGGTAGTGCTAGATGTGGCAACGGTCACAAGTTGTAGAGCAGGAAATTCAAATTGTGCATTAAGAAACAGCAACAAAAATAACTCGTAGGAGAGCAGCACAATCCTGGGTTGCTTTGCCTAGAGAGGCTGTGGACTCTGTCCATGGAGGGGTCCAAGACACAGCTAGAAAAAATCAAGGCTGACTGGCCTAATGTTGGCGATATTCCTGCAGCAAGGAGCCGGTTTGGACTAGATGGCTTCCTGACATCCCTACTGGTCACCATTTCCATCGACCTATGAAATTCCTGGAGCACCATGAAATGGACCTGACCAAAATATGAGTGTTGGCAAAGTAATCCCAGCAAAACTTCCCAGGTAGAACTGGGGTTTATGGTAGGAGATCTATCATGTATTACAGTTAACAGCTCTCGCCTAGGGAAAACCTTAAGTCTGGTCTTTAGTGTCACCTAAGGCACTATCTAAAAGTCCTTTGTTCCACATTTCTTCAGAGAACAGGCAGCAAAGACAAAGCTTAAAATTCAGCTTTAAGTTTACTTTCCTGATATTTTGATATCCTGATATTGATATCCTGATTTCAAAGTCCCTGAGGACACTGAGGTTCCTGCCCACCGCGGAGTCCCTGTCACTGTCCAGTCACGGCCTTAGCCCAGCCCAGACTGGGGCCTTCATTCACTGCCCCATGATGCTGCAGTGGGTGACGGGTCCAGCCCTATCCCTACTCAGCCATGGTCCTTATGAACCATCTCAGATGCATCTGAAAGCTGAAATGAGTAATATACTGTCTACTCATTTCCCATCAAAATCACTATCTAATAAACATCCTGTTTGACAGGACTGTTAACAGCCCTTGGATCTGTCTTCCCTCTCATACCTCTGTGGAAAAGACTTGTACCAATTCCTAGCAGTTTGTCTCCCTTCACAACAAGTAAACAGTTGCTGAGTTTATTTCTGCTTTTCTACATGCTTAATAGTGACCTTTCCTCTTTGTCACAGATTGCTTTTCCATCAAGCAGTCCCTCTGAACTGGGCACAACAGCATTAGTCTCGTCATCAGCAAAGACAGAGAGAGATGAACACATAACAGAAAATTTCTGATCACTCCAATTCCTCCCTCAGAACAAAAGCAAATAAATATTAGACATAAAGATTTATTTGAAACCTGAAACAATAAAACATATCTGTCTCTGTTTTACATTCAGTCATCGGTCTTCACAATTTGTTCATTAGATCAGGTAGACAGATAGCAATTCAAAGTAGTTCTCACAGAGATGCAGTATCCTGGGCTCCAACGCTGTCCTTGCAGTGTTGGAGCTCTGAGGATGCCCTCCAGATTCAAATCCCTCTGAATGAAGTTGGCATTTAGAAACTTGTGGATTTGATTACATGCATATGAGTATCTAGTGTTATCTGAGATGTAGTAAAGCACTGATTCCTGGTTACACTTTTTTTTTTTTCTCTTTATTCATCCAGCTTGCTGTCTGACAGTTTTCTATATAATATCGAGAATGATGGCAGAAGTAGAAGAGAAGATACCAGATTTTCCTGCTCAGCAATATGTTGTGGTAACATTTCTACTTGATCCTCCTAGCTTCAATAATTTCAGAACTCAGCCAACTTAATAATTTACCAAACCATTCTCACTGCAAAGAGAAGAAGTAAGATATGTGGGAGGCCTTGGATTTTTATCTGTATAGGACAAAACCTTTCAAAAATTTTTCTAAGGCCGTTTGTCTCCTTTGCTGAGAGAATGAAAGGGGAAGCAATTTCCACTCAGAGTATCTCAAAGTGGATCTCTCTGTCTATTATGTTTTTCTAAGATATATCTAAGTCATCTGATAATATATGGCCATACTCAAGGAGGACCTGTGTGGCATAAAATGCAGTTTGCATTCAGTGTAACACAGAGTTCCAAGCACTTTTCTTTCTTTTTTTTTTTTTACAAATTATTATATTGTAATGTATATGCCTTTGTGATTGCTTCATTTATAAGGATAGACTTTTAGTAATTATTACCATCTGCTTCTTAGCCCCCACTCAGCTGTATTGCTTTGGAGCCACCTGCCATAGAGTACATAGAGAGATGAGTAGTCAGAGAGGATATAAAAAACCCCACTTATTTCTATAAGAACTGGAGTTCTTCAGAGGAGGATGTCTTCCTTTGATTCTTTGTATTCCACATATAACAGAAGGAACTGGAGACTAACCGTGTAGGATCATGCCTTTCTTGGATACCATGCAAAAGAACAGATAAGATCTGGTCCATAGGGACTTTCCTGCA